>JAKSZT010054303.1:4770834-4808921 GCA_026826555.1 Tolypeutes matacus | reverse complement strand
GATAGATAGATAGATAGATAGATAGATAGATAGATAGATAGATAGATAGAAAAATTTGGGGGAAAAAATTCCCACAATAACTTGAATAATTGATTGAAATGAGGGCAGAGAGAGATTTGGAGCCTGAATTGTCCAGAAAATTGCTCTCTCTAGGCTTGGATGGTCCAACAAGAGGCCATTTTCCCCACAGTGTAGAGCAAAGCCAGAGCTGGGACATGTCCCTGGAGGCCTGTTGGCCCTGACCACCAAGTGGCCAGAGCCACGCTGCCTTGCTGCAGCTGTTACCCTCTGCTTGCTCCCACATGACGGGAGCTAGTCCCAATTCCCGTCATTGTCCAGCAGGGCCTGGGAGCCTCCCTCTTCCATGACAGGCCCATGCGTGGTCACCAAAGCAGCTTTTCTGGGCTGTGCAGCCTGCAGTAAAATTCCTTCAGCAGGAAGTAATCGTTCAGCCAGAGCTGCCCACACCAGCAAATGGCTTGCTTGAGAACCCTGAGTGTGGACCATCTTCTGCCTGGGCCTTCGGAGCTCCTCACCAACAAAACATGTGCCATGCTCCCATTTTGAACGTTCTTTTAAAGTGTGCCCCTGGCTGTGTGGAGGACACAGTACCCTTCTCTTTGAATAAGACGTAAAGAGGGTGAGAGGGAGGCAAGTGTGAGGTAGAACAAAAGGGACTCCAGAGTTCCTGCCTCGGACAAGCTGCTTCTGTGACATACACTGGACCTGCCATCAGACAGAGTTCCCAAAGGACCCTGGAAGGACCCTCTTCCTTGGTGCTTCCCTAGAGACCAGCTAACTCTTAGTTGGTTAAAAGGATGGTTTCAGAGGCTGACAGAGCCGTTTTCAGACTTGGAAACCCTGGACAGAACACCTATAGGACGCACCTTAACCTCCCATCAGTTTCCGTATTTGTAAACAAGGAGAGGAGAAGCACACCTCCCTCGCAGGGTTGGCGTGATCAGTAAATGAAATAACCTTTCTGAAATTGCCTTCATGGTGCCTGCCATCAGTGGCATACCAAGGGTGGGGAGCAGGCAAGAAGGGACTTATGGTCTGTAGATAATTTTAAAGCAACTGTAAAACTGACTAAAATCTCCTCTGCATTTTATTAAACCCATGCACCAGCATTTTAAAACAATGTCAGGGATAAATACTCTTCATTGTCCACGTCAACAGCTGCAACTGCCCCCCACCCGGGGACACCATTGCCTGTTACATATTGGGCACTCTGTACATGAGAGATGTTGCTCTTTTACCATTATATGCGATTAACAATCATTTATAATTTGGCTATCATTCATACATAATAAGAATCCATTTGTCATATGTGAATACTAAGCTGTGCTGTTAATATTATAGGTGGGGATATCCAGAGCAGGTCAACCAATTGCTCTAAACTCTAGTCTCTCATCTATGTTGGCGAACAGTGGCATGGCCAGGAGATTAGTCCCTTTTGCAAAGTGGTTTTCTCATATATTTTCCCTCATACTCCTCACATTGGCCCTGTGAGGTAGGTACAATTGTGCCCATTTTATAGATGAGTCAAGAGAGGCTTAGGTAGGTGAAATAACCAGCCCAGGGGCATTTATTAAAACTAGATGCAAGCAATACTGCCAAATCCTTTCCCCACCAGCCTGCTGTGGGGCCAGGGCTTAAGGCATTGTCTCCAGAGATTGTTAGGAAGGAGAGTCAACCAAACTATTACCACGTGGGGCCAATTGGTAGAATGAGGAGAAAGGGAAACAGCCCTACTTCATGCCAATTGTTATCTTATTTGGGCCTCAGAGAAGCCTCAAGAGACAAGCACTATTATACCCAGTTCACAGGAGAGGACACCAAGTCTCAGGAAGATAAAGTTACTTGCCTGGAGAGACACAGCCAACTAAGAGGCAGAGCCAAAAAGTAACCCCTGGCCAGCTTGAGGCCACTGTCCTACGCCTCCTGTGTCATCGCAGTAGCCCTGAGCGAAAGGAAGGCTTGACAGCCTGGTTGACTAGGAAAGAGTCATTCTGAGCTTCTGAGCAAGAGGTGATTGAGCAAAGGAGTGGCTGAGCCCACACGTCTCAGAAACATTAGTGGTTCCATGTTGAGGTCTAGGTGGGAAGGAGATGACTAAAGTTTTCTCCATGTGGCCTGGCTTTTCCCTGTCTTACGCTAACATGAGTCCCTGATTCGCTGCGTGGGGAAGCTGAGAAACATGTCCACATCTAAGCTTGCATCACTGGAGAGAATGAGGGACTGGGAATCTTCATTCATTCATTCATCCCTCATCATCATAGATTTTTCTCAATATTATTGTTATTATTGATGTTATACATACTCATCTTAAAAATTCAAAGGTACTGAAGAGAGGACAGCAAAAAGTAGAAGTCACAGGGAAGGGTCATTTAAAGGGAGAGTGAGCATTCAGATTGGATGGGATGGCACAGAAGGCAGCAGGAGGAAGATGGTCTCTTGGGGAGGTGAGGCAGGAAGGCCAAGAGAATTGTCCGAGGAATGACAAGGGCCAGTGAAGAAGAAGATGAGGGGCCAGTGGGGTTAGGGTGAGCAGTGTTGGAGCAGAGAGGTAAGGAGGGAAGAGGCCTGAGAAAAAGTGCAGGGCTCTCCTGGGGAAGGGGCAAAAGAAAACTGGAGGGCTACAGATGAGAGCATTAGGGCATGGACCAAAGACAGTCTCAGTGCCAAAGGATTCTAAATAAATTCAAAGAAAGTCAATTTGCTGCCCACGAATTCCTTCTCAGTCTCCCGTCTCAGATCCCCCATCTGCCTCTCTCTATTGCTCTACTCAGCCTTGCAGTTTCCTCTCTGCCCCTCAGTCTACTCCTTCTGCCTAAAGAACTCCCTTTTACATTCTTTTTAGTGCACATATTCTAGCAATGAGTTGTCTTAGCTTTTGTCCAAGTATAAAAGTTTTCATTTGCCTTAATTTTTAAAGATATATTTGTTGGAGACAGAATTTTGGTTTGACAGTTTTCTGATTGAGCACTTTGAAGATATTGTTCCATTAAGCTTGCAATCATTCTTATTTTTGTCCACTATATCTAATGTGTCCTTAATTTACTTTTATTTCTTGTCTGACTGCTCTTTACCACTGGTTTTCTGCAATTTGATCATAAGTTCTTTGGTGTGGTTTTCTTTATGCCTTTTTTCTATTTGGAATTCATTAAACTTCCTGGGTTTGTTTCCCATCAACTCTAGAAAAATTTGTCCATTAAGTTTTTAACTTTTTCTGTACCCAATCTCTTTCCTTTTCCTCTGAGACTCCAATTACACATATATTAAATTGCTCAATATTGTCCCATGGTGCACTGAGATGTTCAATATTTTCTATTTCTTTTTCTCTCAGTGCTTTATTTTGCATAGTGTCAATTGCTATGCCTTCAAATCTACTAATATTTTTGTTCCTGTTCTGTATCTAATCTAATCTAACCAGTATCTAATCTGATGTTAACCCCACCTAGTATATTTTTTATTTCAGATATTGTGTTTTTCATCTCTAGAAATTCCATGTGTGTCGTTTTTACATCTTCAGTTTCTTTCCGCATTAAGCTCATGTTTTCCTTTGTATCCTTAAGCATACTTATAAGATTTATAATATCTTTTTAAAGGTCCTTGTCTACTAATTCCATCATCTCTGTCATTTCTGGGTCAGTTTCCATTAATTTATTTTCTCCCTGGTTATGGTTCTTATTTTCCTGCTTCTTTGCATGCCTAATAATTTTTCCTTGGAAGCTGGACATGGTGGATTTTATATTGTTGGGTACTGGATTTTGTTGTATGTATTTCAAAAGTGTTGGATTTTGTTCTGGTGATCAGTTAAGTAACTTGCGGACCAGTCTTATCCTTTAGATGGTTGCTTTTAAGCTTTGATATGGCATGTCCAAAGGAACTTTATTCTGGGATTAATTATTACTAAGGTGTAACCCTTCTGAGGACTCTACCCAATGCCTCTAAATTACAGAGTATCTTCACGCTGGCTGATGGGAACACAAACTATTCCTATCATTGTATGAGCCCTGGGAATAATTCAGCCTACTGCTTTCCAATGGTTCTTTCTCCAGTGTCAAGGAATTTCTTCCCTTGCATACATATTCAAAGACTCAAGAGGACCCCTCTGAGGGTGCTGGGATCTCTTTCTCTCTGTGTCTCTATGCAGTTCTCTCCTCTCCAGTGTTCTGCCCACAAATTCTAGCTATTTCAGTCTCCCCAAATTCTAGCTATTTCAATTTCCTTAACTAAGTGAGACCACATAGTTCTGCTTCAGTTTCCCTTCCCTGTGCTGTGGCCTGGAAACTGGTCCCAAGCAGTAAGCTGGGGCACCCATAGGACTCTCCTTGTTTGTTTCCTTTCTCTCAGAAATCACAGTCCTGTGCTGCCTGTTGCCAACTGTCTGAAAACCATTGCTTTATATGTTTTGCCTGGTTTTCTACTTGTTTATTGTGGGAAAGCAATTCCCATAACCCTTCATCATGCATGGATGGAATCAGAAGTCCCCATTGAGATTTTTAAGCAGAAGTGTGGCAGGATAAAATTTGTGTTTGGGAAAAAAATCAGTCTTGCTGCTCTGTGGATAATGAATCAGAAGCAAACACGGATTCTAGAAGACCAGTTCTGAGACTGTTGAGATGAGAGATTATGCTGACTTGCATTCAGGGAAGCAATCGAGATGGGCTAAATTAAGGGGTATTTAAAAGACTTTTTAAATTTACAATTCTTGGTGATTGATTAGATGTGAGGGGCTGATGAGGGAAAGATAGTTATCAAGAATGACTCCCATTTCTGGAATAAGCAACTGGGTAGATGAGTATCATTTACTTAAACAGAATAATAGAAATTGGGGGTAAAAGACTATAACTCCTTTTTTGAAGATGCTATGTTGACTGTGAGACTTTAAAGCAGAGTGCTGTTGTGTAGGCTGCTGGTCTGAGGCCCAAAAGAGAGATCTTAGCTGGAACTGGTTACCATTACATGTATTGAAAGCTACAGAGGATGGATGAGACACTTTTCCATTACTGCCTGGAATGTTGGACTTGTAAATGTTTGTCTCGTCTCCTTAAATTATGAGTTTTTGGAAGGCAGACTTGGTTTTCCACTTCGTAACCCTCAAAGTGCCTGGCACACTGGTTGCCCATGGTAGGTGTTTGTATCTGTGAAAGGGACAACGGCTGTCAGGGATTCCTTCTCTCGCTTTCCTGAGTTTCCCATTGCCGACTTGTTGTCTAAAAAGTTGCCTTAGGTTTCCTTGTTTTCATTTGCTTTTCTGGTTGCAGTCAGATTTTTTAAGTTAGCATGTTAGTCATCAGTAGAGGATCATGACTCTCCCTTGTTCACAACAAGGCTTGTATCACGTCAACTCAGAAGCCCTGTCCTCAAGCTGGAGTTGGGACCAGATGCTTGCAGGAAATCTCCAGGTTCACCAAAGTGTACTTATGCCTTTGGAATTTCACAGACTTCTCCCAAACCTGAGTTTCATGGTCTCTGTGGTCAATTCCTGAGTAAATTCCTTTTGCTCAAGGGAAGGAAGAACCAAACCTGTCTTAGAAGACAAAGGCCTAATGTGAAATTATAGGTAGCAAATTTTAATTGTTGGAAAGTGCTGTGCTGGAGGTAAGATAATCTGAGTTCTGGACCTGAGATTTCTTGTACAATGTTGAGAAAACCACTTCCCCTCTTTGGTCCCCAGTTTCCCCATCTAAAACTGATGAGATTGCACTAGAGGCCTTGGAAGTGCCCTTCCCTTTCTAACATTCAGGGGAATCCTATGTGCTGGAAGTCACGAGTCCTGCCTCAAGATACTTAAAACTTTAGAGTTGAGCTGAGGGATGAGCAGTCCCTCTGGTATTCCATTAACATAGACATCCTATTTTCTTCAAATGTTCTTATGTAGAAATAGGTGCAGAGGTACCAGAAGAGGCCAGGAAAGGCACTAGGAGAGGCCTTGGACTTCACAGCTGAAACAGGTTTTAGACTCTTAGAACTTTATCTTAAAAGGAATCATATATATATTCGTCTATCCTCATCCTTTAAAGATGAAGAAATAAGGGTCCTAAAAGCAGATGTGACTTGTCCAATGTCACACAGTAAGTTTATGGTTGAGCCTAAACTAGAACTCCCAACCCCCCAGCAACCCACCCTAAATCCCATCAAAGCTATTTCTCCACCACCCCCTCCCTTTTGTCACTGCCTCCTGTCAGCTCTACTGCCTCTGCAGCAGAACATTCCTGTTCAGAGGGGATTAGAAGAGCAAGGGTGGAATGCTAAATCTCTCTGCCTATTGGCAGAAGCTTCTCTCCTGAACTGATCCCAGCAGGCCTTGGCTCATGGGAGGCCAGCAGCCCATAGGGAGCTCTGGATTGTCAGAACCAGCTTCAATTCACATGTCAGAGGTTGTGAAGTCCCCAAAACAAGCACTCTAAGTAGGGGCACTGCCGAGTTTTGAGCATTGTCCTGGAGCCTTTCTGTGCCAACTCTGTCAAAATGCCCCGCCAAACTCAATGGGACCACTGGGGACCCTGGGCCAAGCTTTGTGTGAAGCCAGGCCAAGTTTCAGAGAGCCTTGCGCCAAGGCTGAATGTCTGGTTCAGTGGAGAGAATAAGAGGTCCAGATGCTTGTCTCCAGTCAACTTCATACTGACTTTCTGACCTTGGGCCTGGCTGACCTGTTGGGGCCTTGTGACTGTGGATAAAATGGAGACAATGTTACCTCACCATGCTGGAACAATCTCATGTCACTGGATATTTGCAGAAGTCTAACACTCCATATTGTCCTTAATTATGGACAGAATAAATAATATTTACCCTCTGTACTTAGCCCTTAGTTACCCACCAAAGTGTGAATGTAAGGGTATGGATGTTCTAAAATTCTTCCAATAATAATGGGTATTTCCAAATCCATTTAATAAATACCTGAAGTGATCCAGGAGCTTTGCTAGGTACTAAGGATAACAGAAATAACAATGCACCATAATTTCCCTCAAGATGCTTTCTAAGGATAAAGAAAACAAACAAGGATTACATTATTTATAAAGCATTGCCTTCTAAGGAGGGTATTTCTTACCAATTGAAGGACTTTGCTGAGTGCTTGGGCCTGGGTATCTTGAACAAGGATAAATTGTTCTATGAAAGAAAGCATGAGAAATTTTAGGGAGGGGGATGAACTGATGAGGAACAAAAAAGATATAAACTGTCAGAACTGAGTGCCATATGAGAAAAGAGTGAAGGAGAGGTCCTGGTTAGCATCTGAGCCAAAGAAAAAAAGGAGAGAAACTGTGTTAAGAAGAGATTCATGGTGTTATGTGATGTCAACCCCCCTCTAGATTTCCTTTCAGCATCTTCACTAAAATCTACTGTGTGGATTTTTTCTGAGGAATGTAAAGAGGTGCTGAGTCCTATGTACTTGGTTTGAGGCCAAGACAGGATATATCTGGTTTCTATTGCCTTGATAATGGTATATAAAAAACAACCCAAAACCTCAACATATAACAGTATTTATTGCCATGAATCTGAGATCAGATCATCTGACTTTGACTGGTCTTGCTCACATGTCTGGAGTCAGCTAGCTGTCTGCTGACTTAGGGTGGCCTTGATTGGGTGAATGGCGCAACTTGGCTCCATTCCACGTCTCTCTTGCTCCAGCAGGCTAGCTGGGGCATGTTCTTATGGTGATGGCAGTGTTGGAAGAGCTCAAGCAGAAATGTGCAAGTTTTTGTTTAGGTCTCTACTTGCTTCAAGTCTGCCAACATCCTAAATCAAGGAGTGGAAAACTGTACTTACCTGTTAAAGGACTGTGAGTACTGGCAGTAATCCATAGAGTGCCGCTGTCAGCAGATGATGACTTGGAGCAGAGCCTCCAGCTGGCCCTCGGTGGATATTTGCATGAGTAAGAAATAAGCCTCCTTTGTTGTAAGACATAAGACTTGGGGATTTGTTACTGCGGTAAACCTGGCAAACCTAGACTATTATTACTGACATACACACCTTACATTCAATGCTTATAATGCGCCATGTACTATTTTAAGAACTTTATGTACATTTAGCATTTATTCATTCAACAAATATTAAATTGCTCTTACATGCATAACACTGAACTCAATTCATCCTCATAAGAACCCAGTAGGATAGGTATTACTATCTTAATTTTATATATAAGGAAACTGCAGCACAAATTTCTTAAATAATTTGTCCAAGGTAATACAACCAGTAAGTGACAGAGCAGAATTTAAATATACATCTGTTGTGTTCCAATGACCATGCTCTTAGCTGCTCTATTCTACTCTATTTTTCTATTGATGCTTCTTCCTGAAGATTGTCCATTTTAGAAAAGTAACTTGTAACAATATGTGAATTTGTGGCCCACTTAGGTCAGGGGCATTTAAAGGACAGGAGGGTCTTTCCCTTGGTTGGGCTCTTCATGCATGCTTGATCCACACCCCAGCTCCACTTAAAGTTCATGACTCTTAACACCATCTGGAGTGGTAGGGTACCTGGCATTCTCACCAGTGAGTTTTATTTCCCCAGACAGAGATATTTTCTCTTCCCAGTGCCAAATCTTACAGCCAAGCTGCAAGGAGAAGCATTGTTAAATGTTGCTTTGGCAGCAGGAAGCCTGCTGAGCCACGAGCCAGGCTCTAACCAGATCTCATCTAGGGGAAGGGTTGAAGCAGTGCAGGGAGATAGGGAACACAAGTCTTGAGCCAAACCATAATGGGAAGGGGAAGTGAAGAAAAGGGAAAGGACAAGCCCTGACAATTCCTCCTCTTATTTTTCTCCTGAAGAGAGAAGGAAGAGGGGGGTAGAAAAAATAATTGAGAATGAGGAAGATAGGAAGAGAAATTTTTGCCCACTCAGGATAGAAATTCTTTCATTCTTCCATCCAACCAACATTTATTGAGCTAATCATACTGTCAGCCACTATGCTGAGTGCTGGAAAATAAAAAACAGCTAAATCATCAGCCACATTTTAGAGGAGGTTATAGATTAGTTTGAGAGGTCAATGTGTAAACAAGTTAGAAGTTGTTTACTGCACTCACTTCTTTGAAGCCACCAATAACAACAAAAAGAATGAAAATGGTAATTTTAAAAAATACATCTTAAATAAAAGTAAAAAATGGTTATGGAGCTGAGATGATTAACTACTCACCATGTTCCATTCTTGTCTCTACATAATAGAGAATACTGGGTAGGCAAGCAGCTGCCCAGGTAGGGACTACATTTCCAGCTTCCACCTTACATGTAGTTGAGCAATGTGACTAGTTCTTATAGCTGGAGTGTGAAAGACTTTATCTGAGTCACTTCTGGGTCAAGATAACTAAGAGGTGGGCATGGCTTCTCCTCTCTCTCTCTTTACCTTTCCTCTGGCTGGATGCAGGGGACTCCAAGGCCTCACAAGACAGAAGGAGCCCAGGTTCTTCTATCACTAAGTGGCAGGCTGGCTGCTAACCAGGAACGTGGGCATGGGACTCTTACACAAGTGGGATATAAATGTATGTCATGTTAAACCATTGAAATTGGTGGAGGGGGAGATAAGGGCTGTTTGCTACGAAAATCAGTATTACACTGAATAAAACAGGTTGCCACCCATATCTGTCACATTCAGCAAAGCTTGGACTTCATCAAAGGAGGACAAGAAGAGTCATATACATTGCATTATTACCTTGAAAGTAAGAAAGAGGCTCCTTAAACAGCCCCACAAATTATTTATTGTGCAGACAGGGAGTAGAGGTGTGACAGGACCATGGAAGAGTGAGGCTCCACATAGGGACCCAATTCCACAAGCTAGAAGGGCAAGGGAGACAAGGCTGAAAGTGGCAGCTAATATAATTTTTTCAACTATGGCTCCCATTTCTTAAATGTGGTAGAGGAGAGGGGAGGTGGAAGAGAGAGGGAAGCAGCAATCAGCTTCACAGCTAATCATCAGAACAGATGCATGACATTAAATGACCAATCAGAGGACTCATGAGCTATGGCTTTTCCTTGTGACCTACACTGACCTCATACCTAGGAGAATGCTTGAAAACCCAAGGGAGATGTGCCCCCAGAGGAGAGCATATTCAGTAACAAATTCTGAAATGACATCCTCAAGGGGAATCTGTTGGCATCCCCAGCTCACTCCCCCACCCCGCTCCATGATATTCATGAGAAAAATCATAGGCCAGAGTAAAACATTTCCAAAGGAAAATGATAAATAAACAGACAGGATCCAACATGGGATTTCCAAAAAAAGGAAATAAAACCAATATAGAGGGAAAAATTAATATCAGCAAGATGTAGAATTTATTCTCTTGAAAACAGAGTCAGTAATATATAGGGTAGGGATAAAAATGAAAGAAAAGGGAAAATAATAAAGACATTGAAATACCAAAACCCACTGAATATACACTTTGGATGGGATGTATGGTGTGTGAATATATCTCAATAAAATTAGTAAAAAATCATGATGGGAACGAGGAAGAGGAGAAGCACATCATACCCATTTACTGATGGGAAACTTAACCCCAGAGAGGAGAAAGGTGTAAAGTCACCTGACTAGCAAGAAACGCAACCCAAATCGTCCAAGTCCAGGGCTAGGGCTCTTTAAAAAGTAGTGAGAAGGCAATACTTACATAATACAAAGGAGATGCAAATATGTATACTAGGCTTTCCTGAAGGAAAGAATGAAGCAATGGGACAAAAACATATTCAAAGATATTATAGAAGAAAACTATTCTGAACTAAAGAAATGACTGAATCTGCAGAATTAAAAAAAAAAAAAAAAAAAAAAAGGCCTTAATATAGCATGGAACTTTGATGGAGAATATTCACATAGGAAAAGCAGAAAACATTCAAAAGGAAAAATTAGGCTGGCCTCTGACTTCTCTTTATCCTTCAGTGACAAAAGACATGATAGCAGTGGGTATAAAATTCTAAAGGTAATAGGTAGTAGTCAGTCTTGTTGTCTTTCATGTTTAAAAATAACTGAAACACATTCCCATTCACAGAGACTCAGAGAAAATAGCATGTGACACTTTCAGGTTCATGAGGAGAGGAGGACTTCATAATGAAATCTAGCCCCCCAAAAGATATATCAAAATTACCAATTTAGGAATGGGGAAGCTATGAAATGCAAGAGTTGCTAGTGAACATTATATTCATTTAAATTCAAAATTAAGGCTAAACAGCTGTGGGATTATGGTTACAGAACAGAAAGTAAATGTTCTAAACCACAAGAGTGTAAAAAAGAAAACACCAACAACGGCAGAGGAAGGGATGTGGGGAGAAGTCTATGTGCCCAAATTTCTACGTCATTCTTGGTGGTGAGAACATGGATGTGGAATAAAATAGATAAATCAAGAAATTGATGTTTAAACATACTGTTTAAAGTTATAAGGGTAACCACTTCAAGGACTGAAAAAAACACAGACTAAATCCTACAAACCATTAAAAGGAAGGAGGGAGAGAAGTCTCACAAACAACACAAAAGAAAGAAGACAGAAAAGAGACAATATAGCAAAAAATAGGAAACAAAGTAAGCATTTTATTTTTAAAAAATAAAATAAGATAAATTTAAGACCAAAAATATCTGATAGAGCCTTAAGTAAATAGAATCTGCTTGTTGCAGAACAATGAATTTGAATGACCCATTTAGGTAAAGTAACTAACTTTACCCACATCCTTATATATGCTTACTTGTACATAGAAATTTCTGGAAACCCTCCAAAGACATTACTAATAGAGATTAGCTTTGGGGAATGGTGTTGAAAGAATAGGAGATGAAGGGAGATTTTATTCTTCATTTTATACAGAAAACATATCTATATTTCAACATGTGGCTTAAATATCAAGTAAGTGCAATACAATATGAAAAATACCATAATGGCAGGCTTTGTGGGGTTAAAGGGAAGGAACTAGTTATGCCTGAGGAAGTTATGAAAGGCATCAGAAATTAGGTGACATGTTAGCTGGGCCTTAAATGGTAATTATCATTTTTTGAGGTAGAGATCAGGCGGGCAAGGCAAGGAAACAGGCAGAAAAGTACATGTATTTTTCACAAATGATGTGAACGCTTGGGTGGCTGGAGAGTACATTGTGTGTGTGGGACTTGGGTCTGCTTTTGACCAGGGCTTGAGCTGATGCTAAATGACAAGACTTGCTGAAGTCTGCAAAGAACCCAAAGGCCCACAAACATCAGACAGAAAAGGATGTTTCTATGCAGACAGCCGAAGGCTGGACGTCCTCTGAGCTCCAGCAGCGGGTAGGGATGCAGGTGGGTTCTCTGGACCAGCTGAGCATCTTGCTCCTGCTCAGCTTAGTTTCTCCCCCTGCCTGGCTGCACTGCCCTGCCACCCTCAGGAGCAGGCAGGGGGATTTACACCAGGTTCTAAGCTGAATATATCTAGTATAGCTTGTGCATTGGGTCAAGATTATTTTGATTGTACATTTAGCTTCACTCTTTTCTCTCTTTGGAGACCAGCTTTTTTTCTTTTCTTTTCTTTTCTTTTTCTCTTCTCTATAAGGATGGCAGAAATTGACAACTAGAATAGCATCACTCTCCTGCTGCAGGGCTGCCAATTATCTCACTAGTTTTCCTATTTCTGTTCAAAATTCTCAAGAGAGACAATCTGATTGGTCAGCATAAGTCAATGGTCCACCTTGGTCTGATCAGCTATAGCCAGGAGTCCAGGTCCAGGAAATTGAAACATGGCCCCAGGAGCCTACCCAGGAGGTGAGGGACAGTTTTTGGAAAATGTCTGAGAAGACATCTTAAAGGTATCTTCTAGACTCTGTCTTTATTGGTGAGCAGCCTGACAGGTGGCCACTTCCTTTCCCTCTCCCTCTGACCCATGCACCACTTACTCTTGCACTTCCCCCTCCCCTCTCAGACCTAAACTTGGCTCAGAGCAGTGTAAAGACAACTGAAGCCAAGTGTCCTTCCCACCACAACTGCCTTCCTTCCTCTGTCTTTTTCCTCTGATCCAAAGTTCTCCTTGCAAAATCTCCCTATCCTTTTCTCCTCCGTCATGGGCTTCACTGCAATACCCTGAGGTTATGCCAGGTTTGATGTAGTAATGCCCATCCTTTCCCAGAAAGCAAAAATCTATTTCTCTTCTGTCAAGCATGACCTTACCTAAATCTTGCCAAACACATGAGGACCTGGCCTATTTTTAAAGTCACCTAGAAAAGAAAAGACCTCAAGTGTCCATGGTTATATGTTCCTGTATTCACTCCCAAAGTGAAGTCCTTCCCTACAGCTAACCAGTAGCTCAAAATGGCTACTAGCTGCCTCTAGCTCAGCCTTCCTAACCTTCATGGGTGGTATCTTCCTACACCGTAGTCGTTTTCTTCCTGATTTTGCATCAAACTGTGTTGATGTTCCAAACAGTCCAGGTATGGGTGAGGGGGGACAGAGCTCCCAGTGAGGACATTTCAATCTCTGTGAAACTGCAGGGCGTCAGGGGAGGAAATATGTGGGAAGTAAGCTCTGGAGGAGAAATGGGAGGGGTGCAGCCATCGTCTAAGAAACCAGGTTTTAAGGTTTTCCCAAGCTCCCTCTTCATCACCATTTTAGCTTCCCCTATGGCCTGAGCCCACTTTCTGCCCATCCCATGGAGCTCAGATCGGGTGCCACCTCCTCCTTCCTGCTAGTCCACCCTGTTGCTTCTGGAATGTTGTGCCTGTGGCCTCTCTCTCTCCTCTTTGGAGGCTCTGCTCAAGTGGAGCAGATAAAAGTGACCTCCGCCCCAGAATCAGAACTCTCCCTGGTCCCCTTCCTTGATCATCTTTTAACTTCACTCCCTTCCTTCCTGGGAGTACCTGATCCACCTCTTTTGCCTGCCAGAATTACCCCCTGGTAGAGGGAGGCAGGGATGGTGGAGAATCCCCCGAGGAGATCTTCTGCAGCACAGGCCGGGGACAGTGCAGAAAGTGAATCCAAGGGATTGGGAGCCAGAGGGCGCTCCTGAGTGCAGGGAAGTGGGGTAAAACTGCCATTCCTTATGTGAGTGGCCCAAATCCAAATAACATCATAACAGAGCTAGCTTGGGTCTATTCTGAGCCTCGGGAATCTAGGAAATCCAGAGTTTTGAGAAGGGCTCAGAAAGGCAGGTTGGTATGGGGGAAAGAGTATGGGCTCTGAAACCAGACAGGCCAGGTCTCTAACTGATGTATTTGATAGCTTTGGGCAAGTGACAGTCTCTGAGCTTCAGTTTCTCCTCCCATAAAAAAGAGCTAAGAACAGTCGGTTCCAATAAAAGGAAGTCCTGTAATTTTTGTTACTTAGGAAACAGAAGAAAGCAGGTATGAATTCCAATTCCTATTTGTACTCTGTCATGAGATTCCTTGGTGTAGCACTCAGGAACCAGAGAAGCCCACAGGACCAAAGGTCACTGGACAGAACGGATGGCTTCCTGTACATTACCCCTAATCTTTACAAGAGCCTGAAATGGGAATCATTGCTCCTATTTTACAGATGCAGAATCTGAGGCTCACAGCAGTTGAGTTGACCTGCCCACTGTCACCCAGCTATCAGGTGGCAGAGCTGGATTCAAACTAGGTCTGTTTGGCTCTAATGTCCATAAGACATTTGCTTTCCACTCCTCACTGATACTCCTACTAACACACAACAAGAGTTTACACTGCCTTAGCCACTTCCCTAGACTGAACTTTTCAGCTGTCCAATCTTAGCAGAGACTCTTCCTTCTCTAACCCATTACTATGATCTTCTGCCTACCCATCACCAATACCACCACCACCCTCCTCTACCAAAAGCTAGAGGAGGAAAAAAAAAGGATTAGTTGTATGTGTGTGTGTGTGTGTGAGAGAGAGAGAGAGAGAGAGAAACAAACCCCAAAAGATGGACGTTATTGTTCACATTGTACAGTTAAGGAAATTGAGGTTTAGGGCCTTAAGCCAGTTGCCCTAGCCCAACTGCTAATCCAAGGAGAAACAAGGATTCAAACCTGATTTTGCTCACTCCCAGGCCACTGCCTGTAGCTGCCTGTCACTGGGCACCAGTCCAAGTGTTTTACCCATTGAGGACTGCCTCAGGGTAAGCACCAGGATGGAAAAGTACAACCCAGCATGGGCGGCAAAGGAAGGCTTCCATCCAGCAAGTATGTCAGGAAACAAGCATGGCGACACAGCCCCCAGGTGGGGGAATCGGGAGGAATGGGAGCGATAGGGAACTTGGTTCTTCTGCCTGAGGAATAAGTAGAGAGAAGTCTTCCTAAATACCTGGACAGAGACTTGGAAATGAATCATGGGCTAACATCCAAGCCCCGGGATTTAGTAGTTCTTTTCTAAATTCCTATCAGAAATTCCATAATTGAAGGGGATTGAAAGCAGGTCATTATGTCCCAGGCAGCAGACAGTGGGGAATCAGGAGTTTTCAGGCTTCCCAGAGCCAACTAATGAAGGGGAAAATATTTCTTTCTCTCCAGATGCTAACCAAGTAAGATAACCCTGGGCAGCCCACTGAAAAGTATGTGGGTGTACCAATTCTGAATCACGCAGCAGCAGAAGTCAAGTATCTACCCAGCCATCAGCACCAGAAGCATGGGATAGAGTACCACACCCTAAGGACTCAGAGATAGGAGTTTAACGTTCTTACTTGCACAGATCTATGCACTTTTGGCCCCAATGACCCTCAGCTTCTTCATCTGTAAAATGGTGAACATGGAATTGGTATGAAGGCTCCCTTGGACTTCATAGTTGGTATGGGTGTAGTATGGGCAAGCAATTACTCAGCATCATCCAACAAATATTTATTGAGTGCCATAATATCCACTCACTGGGGATATACAAATATTGAACAAGACTGAAACAGTCTTTGTCCTATGGGAACCCTGAGGTCTCATGGGGGCAGTAGAGAGTAGACAAAAGCAGTTAACTTATGATTATGCCATATTCTATGGCGAGTCACAGGGTGAGCTGACCTGGAGAAGGAGGATTCTTCATGAAGGTGGCATTGGGTCTGAGATGATAACAGTAAAAATCATAGCAGCTAACACTATTGCACTTAGGATGTACAAGACATGATTCTGAGACCTAGAAGATTGGTTGGGATTAACAATAGGAAGAGATGTAGAAAGAGAATTTCAGACAGGGCAAAGTTCTTGCAGAGAAGAGGAAAGTTGGCAGGTTAGAGGAGCTGAAAGGCCAGAGTGAGGGCAGGAGATATAAGAGATGAGGTCACAGAGGGAGACCCACACAGGGTCTTGTCAAAAGTATTGGAAGCCAGGGAAAGGTTTTAGGCAGAGGAGTGACATGATCAGAGATAGAGTCTACTGCCATGGGTGAGAGATAACAGAAAAGGGAGAGAAGCAGGACAGATGCGCACGATGGATCTAAGTGGTAGACTTAAAAGGACTTCGTACTTGGTCAGTACCAAGGATAGCACCCAGACTTCAGGCCTGGGCACCTGGAGGGCTGCTGGTGCCATTTCCCTGAGATGGGGAATACAGGAGGAGAGCAGGGCTGGTGGTGAAAATCGCCAGGTCAGTAAAGGCATGGCATAAAGCAGTCCTGGTCTGAGAATCAGAACCCCTATGCTCTGCTGATATTTAGCTATGTGACCCTGGATGAGTCATTTCACAACATCTAAATCCAATGTAGCTGTTGGACTAGATGATCTTCAACTGTCCTTCTAACCCTAAATGCACATGGGTCTAGAGCAGACATTTCCAGTTGGTGATTTGGAGCCTGCATTCAGGCCACAGGAGTGTCTTATTTGACCCACACAGAATTGGTAAACCATCTAGATTTCTAGCATTTTGTGAAAAAAAAAAAAAAAAAGCAGATCTGCAACACTGACTCTGAATCACATCCCCATATGGCAATAGTCAGCTGGAGTTTAGTAGCAGCTGCTGCTTTGGAGGGCCCAGGGTCTCCATCTCACAGGTGCCCACCAACCCCTTCCACTCATGCACATGCTCTACCTGGCCCCTGCTGAGTTTAGCACCCTCTTTCTGATAATAAGAGAATAACTCAAAGCATCTTTCAAGCTTATCCAACAAATAATTATTTGCTAAATTATTCCTTTTCTGATTAAAAAAGACATAATAAAAAAGAAAAATAAAATTAACAATATAAAATCCTCTTGTGATTCTACTACCCAGAGAAAAACATCATTAAATTTGGGTGTTTCCTGTTAGCTTTGTTTTATGAAACTGGGATCATATTATATATGCATAATGTTTCTTTACCATCCTGTTTTTCACTAACCCTGTATCAGGGACATTTTCTCATGCTATTAAAGAATCTTTGAAAACAAGATTTTGAATGACTGCATAATATTCTGGATTACCATAATTTATGTAATTATTCCACCATCATTTCTTAAATGTATGGAAGCATCTCAATCTGATTGTGTCCCAAGACAGCTTCTTAGGAGTAGGATGAAAGGGACAAGGGGAATGGTGCATTTTTAAGGTTTTTGAAAAATGTTGTCAAATTGCCCTCCAGAAGGTTTGTTCCCATTTTTATCATTTATCATCCCTTCCACCACACCTTGCCAATATTAGATGCTATCACTGTAGAAAAATCCTTGACAGTGATTGGCCTCAATGACTGTTCTAGAAGGCATTGTGCTAAGCACTGGGCAGAGAGGAAGGGGGTAGAAAGGAAAGGTACACAAAAAGTAAAAGACTTTGTCCTTATCTTCAAGGACAGGGGGAGGGACTGTAAGCACATGAGAAAACCCTGTTGCCAATGGCAACCATGCCTTGTTTTCACAGAGCACTTTAGAGCAAGGGTTGGCAAACGTCTCTAAAGGGTCAGATAGTAAATATTTTCAGCTTTGCAGGCCACATAAGCACTGTTGCAACTACTGTACTTTGCTGTTTTAGGGCAAATCATCTGTAGACAATATATGTTGATGAAGGGACATAACTGTTCCCAAAAAATTATATTACATTTACAAAAACAGGCAGTGGGCCGGCTTTGGCCTATGGTCTGTAGTTTGCACCACTGCTTTCTACAAAGTACTTCCACATAAGTAATCTCATATCCTTCTCCTAACAATTTTGAGAAGTAGGTAGGGCAGGAATAGACATGTGCCTGTTACACAGATAGAGAAACTGAGGCTCAGAGAAATCAAGTAACTTGCTCACAGTCACGCAGCTAGTAATTGGAAGAGCTGGAACTTGAACCCAGACTTTCTGGCTTCTGGTTTAGAGTTGTCTATTGTATAATAAACCCTACCCCCTTTCATGAATATGTAGCAATATGAGTTAAATATATGAAAAAAAATCCCAAAGCATTTTACCAAATGCAAGGTCTCCTTGAAGACTCAGAATTCAGAGGCAGAAATCACAATTCAGTGGCTCATAGTACAGGAAAGTGCTTTGTCAGTACCATATACTTTGGAGAGTTAGCCTAATGGTGATATTTGATGATGATACAGTTGCTCTTTCTGAAAAAAGCTTGATGATTGTGGAAGGCCACTGAATTCATAAACTCTTTCATTTGAAAGTAATAGAAAACCCAACTCGAGGTAGTTAAAAGAGAAAGGAAATCCATTGGTTCCTGTTTCTCAAAGGTCTAGGGTAATGACTTCAGGCACAGCTGAATCCAAGGCCTAAAAAGACGTCAGCAGGGTTCTCTCACTCTCTCCTCTCTCTGCTTTGCTTGTCCCTGCTCTTTTTATGTGGCAGGCAAGAAGGTCTCTTCCAGGCCTGACTGGGTTAAAAAGAAAGTGACATTCACATTTCAACATTTTACAGAAGAGCCCTGTCTCTTCTTAGGTCATGCACCCACCAGTGGAGCAATCGTTGTACCCAGGGGGATGCAAAACTCTGATTGGCCTCTGTTGTCAGGGAATCTAAGTGTGACGCTTGGTGCTTCATTATGACCACATGGGAAGGGGGTGACCCCCTTAGGAATGAATAACATACCGAAAACCTACTAAAACAGTGAAGCACAACAATTTTGAGACATCTGCCAACATCTGTCATTCATCGAGGGCCTCAATTACAAGAAATCCTAAGAACTCCCTCAGAGTCTGAAATGATTAATCTGGGGAGAGATATATTCCTAGCTTATGTAATCCTAGACCCTGAGGGAAATGTGGAGAAGGGCATCTACGCAGAAGAAGTGGTGTAAGTAAAGGCTGCAGAAGGGAGGGCTCAGAAAGCATGAAAATGTTCAGGAAATGGTGAGTTGTCCAATTTGACTGAGACGTATGAGATGTGGATGATAAGGATATAAAGGCAATACTTTTTTCTAGATTTACCTTCTTCAGTAGGCAATTGGAACCATTGAAGACTTTGAGCAGCAATGGACTGACATACCTGAAGCTGTGTTTTAGCAGAACAGCCTGGCAACAATTTTTAGGATGGAGTGCAATGCTAGAATTAGGAAAATCAGACCATTATAAGAGCCTGGACAAGAGGTAAACTCTACACACTTAATGTTTGATGAGATGTTGGGCATGAAAAAGAGTCAATGATAATCCCATAATTCCAGGCAATTGCCCAGGGAAATAGTGGTGCCATCAGTCAAGTAGGGGCAGGAGTAAGGGCTGGTCTTGAAGGAAAGTGTATAAATTCCTATGGCTACTGAGACAAATTACCACAAACATGGTCACTTAAAACAATGCAAATTTATTCTCAAAATTCTGAAGGTTGGAAGTCTGAAATCAATCTCACTGGGCTGAAGTCAGGCTGTCAGCAGGGATGGCTCCTTCTGGAGGCTCCAGGGAAGAATTCATTTCCGTGCCTTTTCTAACTTCTGGGGGCTGCCTGACTTCCTTGACTCACGATCACTTCCTCAAGTCGCTCCAACCTCTTGCTTCTAGCATCATATCTATTTTCCTTTGACCTTCTTGCCCCCCTCTTATAAGGACCTTTGTGATTACATTTAGGGCCACATGGATGATCCAGGAAAATTTCCCCAGCTCAACATCATTAACTTAATTCCCTGTAAATCCCCTTTGCATTAAAAGGTATCATCCACATGTTCTGGAGATCAAGAGGCGGATATCACTTGGAGGGCCCATTATTCAGCCTACCACAGAAGGTGACGAGTTCAATTTTAGATATATGGAACCAAGAGCCCAGAGGCCAATGGGGTACATAATCAGCAGGAAATAAAAATGGAGAGAAATGCCAATAAGAAAACTAGATTTGGTCTGGACACAGGGGAGAGTTGAAACTGTGGATGATGGGTGAGGTTGCTATGGGAGCGAGGTAGATGGAGGGCAGGGAGATGAGGGGAGGGCTAAGAACAGAGCCTTAAGTAACCCCCTACATTTGGGCAGGAGGGAAAGGTGAATGAAGAGGAGCCAACAAAGGAGACAGAGAAGGAGCAGTTGGAGAAATAGCAGGGGAACAAGGATAAAACCTGCAGCCATGGGAGAAGATGGTTCCAAGAAGGAGGGGCTTGGTCAGCCTGATCACCTACTATAGGAATATGGAAGGTAATAAAGATGTGGAAAAGGCGCATCAACGTCACTGTACTAGTCGTCTCCCAGCAGAGGCAGGACAGAACCACAGTGCTGATGTGGCCGTGAATTTCTTGGCTGGCACTTTTCCTCTCCACTTGCTATGAGTCACCATTCTGGATTTTTATTGGGTGAGCTTCTTGCTCTATTACATAGCCCCTTACATCGACTTCAACTTTTATGTGGATGGCCTTCCAGACTTTGGAGGAAAGACCTTGCTATAGACATGTTCAAGAGCTTAGCTCTGCCAGGAATAATGGCAACAGCTACCTGGTTTCAGGTACCAGGTGCAAGTGTTTATGGAATATGTAACAGCCTCACGGAGGTATCTCCCAAGGGTATGCTTACCAAACCACAGGAGAGTTCCATCAGAGCATCTTGAAGAGGTTTAATGTGGCTCTAGAAGGGTATGTGCCTACCTGCAGCCCAAGCATCTACCCTATTGGTGGGGGAGGGGGGTAATAGCGTCATCCAGAACAAACACTGAACAGTCAGAGGTTTAAAATAAAAACGCTCTCTTCTTTCTACTCAAAGCTTTGTCTGCATTCAGGGGTGTCAAGCTGCTCAAACAATTCCAATCACTACATTTGTTTATCAACTATTTATTGAGCACCTACAAGCTCCAGGCATTGAGCGAAGTGCTGGGACTAATACAGATCAAATTTGTTCTAAAGAGATAATGTACGTGAAAGACCCTTACCTGGCACCCTCCAGGTGCTCAGTAAATGCTATTTTCCTTCCTACCTGGCTTCAAGGAGCTTCCACCCTATGAAGGGATGAATCACACCCATACCTCACACCTGGATTACTATAGTAACCTCCAGGCTGGTCTCCCTGCTTCCTACTTTGCCTCTTCTCACAGTCTATTCTCAACAAGGCAGACAGAGGAATCCCTTCAAAATGTAAACAAGATTATATCACGCCTCTGTTCAAGATCCTCCAAAGGTGTCCCATCTTACTCACAGCAAAAACCAAAGTCCTATAGGCTCTACATCAGAGTTTCTCAGCCTCATCACTATTGATATTTGGAGTCAGATAATTTTTTGTTGATGGGGCTGTTCTATGCATTACAGGATGTTTAGCAGCATCCCTGGTCTCTACCCATTAGATGCCAGTAGCGTTCCAGGCTCCAGTTGTGACAACTAAAAATTGTCTCTAGACATTGCCAAATGTACCCTGGGGGCAAAATCACCCCAGTTGTGAACCACTGCTCTCTACCATCTGCAAGCCCTGTATCTTGTCTCCTATGCCTTCTCTTTCCTCACTTCCCTCAACCTTCTTGGCATTCTTCAAATCTACCAGGCAAGCTCCCACCTCAGAGCCTTTGCACTGGCTGTCTGCCTGGCATATTCTTTCCCAGATACCCATGTGACTAACTCTCTTACCTCTCCAAGTAAGGACTTTGCTTGAACCTTCAATAAGGTGATGTGCCAGTCATTGCTTGAGTCATTGAGTGCTCCCTGAGCACTGTATTTGAAATTGCATTCACCACCCCAGAGCCTTAGGACACTATCACCCTGACTGTGCTATTCTTCCATGCCACTTATTACCTTCTAGTACTTCATAACTTGTTTATTATGTTTATCAGTTTTGTGTATCTCCCCCCACAAGGATATAATCTCCATGAGGGCAAGGACTTTTCTTTGATATACTCACTAATATATCCTGAGTGTTTGAAACATTGCTGAAAATGGGAGGTGCTCCATAAATATTCATTGAATAAAGTGATTTGCCGTTGAGAATGGTGGATTGATTCAGCAACTGTGACAGCCTAATACAGTGGAGAAAAAAACAATCTTCCCAGTCGGGCAGAGCTGGGTTCCAGTCTTACCTGGTCACAAACTAGCTGGGTGATCTTGGTCTAGCAATTTTGCCTTTCTGCATCTTGGTTTTCTCATATGAAAAATATGAGAAATGGTAATAGAGCCTGTGTCTCACTGTTGTGGAAAGTAGAGATTGTGTAGGTAAAAGCATCTAGGACAAGCCCAGGTACTTAGTAGATGTTCAATAAATGCAAAGATTATTATGACAAAAGGATTTTCTGAAGAAGTGCTGGCTTCAAAGAAAAAAATGCATTGTGCTGAGACCTAATGGATGAGTAGAATTTAACAAATTAAGATGTGGAGAGGAGAAGAAAAACCACATTTTGCTGAGCTTCACAATTTTCTTCTGGAGAATGGACGGAGTCATTGTCCATCCTTCCTGAAACTGGGATATTTGATGTTAACAATAGCCTAGTTATATGGAATGAACCTCAGGAGAGAAGGAAAAATGAATTTGGAAATCCTTTGATTCCTAATCTTAGATGCTGGTTTTGAATATATAGTGAATGGAGCTAGATTTCTAGCTTAGCCCTTGAAATGTACAACTCTGCACAAATAGGAAAATCTGAACACCAAGGACGAAACTCATATGGCAAGTTAAACAGGCAGGATTGCCTTCTGGAACAGGGAGTCAACCTGGACCTAAGAAGGCTTTGATGGGCAAAGCAGGTAAACCATCTGGCCAGTCTGTATAAACAATGGTTTGGGAGTGTGGTCAGACAGATTCCATCCAATTTACAAAGTATATTGAAAGACACAATGTGGGAGGTGCTGGGAGGTGATGGGAGAATACAGAGAAAATTAGAGCATGGCCTCTGTCCTCAAGATGTTTACAGTCTGGTCAGGGAGACAAACAAAAAAGCAACAAACTCTATGAGGTTGAATTAAACAAGTGCAGGAAGTCAGGCAGAGGCAAAGTTCTGTTGGAGCATAGAGAAGGGAGTGAATAATTCTGCCTAAAATAATCAAAGGAGACTGCACAGAGGAAGTTACATTTGAGCTGGAACCACAGAAAGGCAGGCAGAATATCTGAAGACTTGGCTAAGATAAGAGCTTATTCAAAAAACTACAGGAAGCTCTGGCTTAGAAATTGGTAACCTTAACACCCTCTCAGGACAAGAAGGACCCTTTAGAAGTAGGGATCAAGGATCTTTTATTCATTCATTCAATTACAAAATATTTACGAACCCCTATTATGTGTCAGGCACTATTTGAGGTGCTGAGAATATAGTGGTGAATAAAACAGACTAGGCCCCTGCCCTCAGGGAGCTTATATTCCACTAGGGAGACAGAAAAGGAAGATGTGGACAAATAAAATAATTTCAGCGAGCACAAAGAAAATTGTGGAGGAAATAAACAGAGTGATTGGAGAGAGGATAACTTGGGGTAGGGGAGACATAAGAAAAAATGGAGAGTGGAATCCTCTCTGGGGAGGTTATACTTGAGCTAACGGAAGAGGAAAAGGCAGTCATATAAGAAGCCAGGGGCCAACATTCCAGGCAGACAGTCAAATTCTTGGGAAGTTCTAGAACAGGAAAAGGGCAAGTATGGCTGAAGCAAAGAGAGATGAAGTTGACTATGTTGAACAGGGCTTTAAAGATCCTGGCAAGGAGCTTTAATTTTCCTTAACTTTAATGGACAGTTCTGGGAGGACTTTACACATGGGATGATATGATCTGATTTGGGAGAAGGTATGACTGGAAGTGGGGAGACCAGTTAGTCTTCGATGGCAGAAGCCCAGATAAGGGATGATGGCCTCACAATGTTGCAGTGGAATTTCCAGGTATTTATTTGGAACTGATAGGGCTTATAGATACTGGCAGATGTGGAGGTGACCAAAAGGGAAGAAATGAAGAGGATTTTGGAATAAGCAACTGGATACATGATGGTGCCATTTTCCAGGATGAGAGAAAATTGGGGACAAACCTGGACAAATCAGTAAGTCCATTTTGATGTTATAGTTGAATTTCCTATTAGATTCCAAGTCTAGAGCTTAGGGGAGAAGTATGACAAGATAAAATTTGGGAATCATCAACACATAGGCAATAGGTATATAAAGGCTCTATGACACCCTCTTTTCTCTGACTGAGTTATGAAACAGTTGAGAGATAAAGCTAGCTACTGATAAATTTGATGTTGGAAAACATGGCTTAGGAGAGACAACAATGGCCTTCCTTGTACTAAACCCCAAAGTTAGGCAGACTCACCCCCCAGTCACAGGTAGTTTGAGGTAATTTTAGGCCTCCCCAAGAGGGGTTCTACCCCTAGGAAATTTACAGCATAGAGGACATGGAACAGAATATGTTGATCTCTTCAGGAAAGCAGGCATCAAAAAGAGAGGGATAAATATAACTTAGTTATACTTAAGTATAAATCCCCTAATCATGATTCTTCTACTTCTTTTATTTGAACCTATGATTTTCAATTTACTCGTTAAGTATATTTCTCAGAGATTTAAAGCCTTCCGATTGTTCCTATGCCAGTGGAGCCCTGAAACCCAGCAGATATGTGGCCAACTCCTACTCTCCAGTTCTTCAGGCCTGCCCTGGACAGCTAATGAAATGATGATGATGGAACTGCCCCAGCCCAAAAGGAAGGAGTATCCTCAACTGTGAGCAAAACAATTCTATTTCTCTGTCCCATAATATCTACGTCCCTTCTCAGCCCAAAGTAGTCAGAGTAGACATGGTTCCAAATCCCACGAGGTTGAGAAATGAACAAAAATAAGGGAGGAGTGTAACTGCTGACTAAAGCAGCTTTACAGTTATTGTAGTTGTGGTAACTGAGTAACATGTAACAGTGACATAAAAATAAATTTTAAAAAATAGAAGTAAAGAGGGGATTAAAGTACAAGGTTTCATTTCTCCTAAGCTCACCAAGTAGATAATATTCTCTACCTGTGTAAGAAGGAGGAAGAGTAGGGCAAGAGGCTCAAAACATTCTGGAAAATTTCCTTCTCATGAAAACCAAAAGAATAAAGAAGAAATGTTTTTCAGTTCTCCCCCCAAAAGACTAAATGAGCTCTCCTACAGAGAGAGTATGGTGTGCTCGGAACCACACCTGAGCAGCCAACATTTAGATTTCAGGTAAAGAAAGAGGAGCCAGCAAAAAATATCCCAGAGGGAGAAGAAAAGCTAGGAGAATGTCCTGCCTGTCAATCAAGCCAAGAGTGAAGAGTCTGACGAAGAAGGCAGTTTCTGAGGGAAGGAATACGAAAAAAGAAGGGCTTCTGGCAACACTGATGATCTTAGTGGGAACCTGTTCAGTGGAGCAGTGGGAACAGAGAGGTGAGTAGGGCATTGTCCTGCCTATACTGCTTGTTAAAGGTCCTTGCCTGGGTATGGCTAGGGTGTCACATGGGATCTGACACCCATACTTCGAGAGAGTTGGGAATAGATAAAAAATGTCCAGAGAGGGGAAATGACTTCTGAGAGCCCATGATGAGTTAGTACTAGACTGGATTGGGCTGGAAGACACCCCTACATGACATTTCTCCTACTTTACCACCCTTGTATCCCATTCTAGATTCAAATTCAATCCAGACTCCCTCTGTATGAATGTGATCATTGTAACCCCAAATCCCAGCCATAACCCAGTCTCAAGTCTCCCCATCTTGGCCAACAACCAAATGCCTATCCAGTTGCTAATCAAATCCTCAGTAACCACACCCATTTCTCAACTCCAACCTCTTGCCTCCCTCTGAGGCCTCACCTCCTCCACTCCCTCCCTTGCATGGGGCACTCCAGCAGAACTGAGCTCTCTGTAGTTCCCCAAACATTAATATACATCCCCTTGCCCTTGACCATGCTCTGTCTTCCATAGGGAATGTCTTTCTCCAAATTCATATCAATGTATTTGGATATGTGTGTGTGCTCATACATACACACACCAAAAATATATATTTTTTCTGCATAATGCTTTTCCCACTCAACAGATCTTGTGGAAATCCATTTCCCATGTCATTTTAATATGACTCTAATCCATTCCTTTTAATGGTTTCAAAATATTCCTTGCCGCGATTGGATCACAATTTATTCAGCCATGCCCCTACTTTTATGCCCTAGCCCCAGTCCTCTGACTAGGAACAATGCTGCAGTAAGGATCCTGTTAGGTACAGATTAAGTACTAGTGCATTTGGAAGGCTCCTCTTCCCCTGGCACGTTCCTACTCCTGGTCACAATCCAGTTCAAGGATCGCTGCCTCTGAAAAAGCATCCCAATTGCCCAGAGAGTGAATCACTCCTCTGCTGTGCCCTTAGTCCCATGGGCTTATGTCTCTGCTGTAGCACTGGGGGGAGATGTTATGTTGAAATTCCTGGCAAAGAGCTATTAGACAGTAAGTTCCTTGAGGGTTGGGACAGCGTCATTCATCTCTGAATACCCTGTGTCCAGCATCATGCCAGCCACCAGGTATATGCTCAACAAGGACTTGGATTAAATTATAAAGAATTGGGGCTTTGAAACCAGACTGAAGTTCAAATCATCATGGTTCTGTCATTTCTTAGCTATGGCACTTACCCTTTCTGAACTTAGTTTTCTCATCTGTGTAAAGGGGGAGAATAATCCCCAAATGTGTATGGTTGTTGGAAGGATAAATGAGATTGTGTAAAGCTCCTATCACATGGGCGGTGTTTGAAAATGGAAGCTATTATGATTGGTGGGGGACTGAAGAAGGAGACTAGACTGAAACTTGGGGTTGGCACTGGGCCCTCTCCATTCACCTCCAGACTTCTGCAGATAGAGAAACTCCCTGGAACATGCTGACAGTTCCCTGACAAATGCCCAGATAAATCTTGCAGGTGCCAAGCTGTCTGGGACCTGTTGCCCTTACCCAGCTCCTCCGAATACCTAAGCCCTTCCCTGGTGGAGATGACTGGCTTTGAGTCCCTGTGACATTCTTTGATAGGCAAGGATTGTGGTCATTGCCCGAATCTTCTCTCAAACTTCTCTACACTGTACTGCAAACGTGGAAGACTTGATGATACAGATGCAATAGGGGCAGGGGCTGAGGAAGGGCTCTCAGGGGAGGTCTTGGGCTGCTGTTATCTATACATGTCAGATATTGGTCTGCATGGGACTTTCCATTTTTCTTTCAATGTTTCTCTCTACCACCCCCTCTTTAGAGTCTATTCTGGTGGCATGTAAGTGCCCTGGACCACTGAAAAGCAAGTTGTTCCTACAAAGGCAGTTTGGGGTGAGAGCTCAACAATGTCTTGGAGGCAAATATTTCCTCCTGTTGGACAATCCACCAGTGATCCTCATGGGGCAGCAATAGGCAGGATCTCTGGGTAGTGATTCAGCTTCTGGCAGCCCATCTCACTTGGGCCTTATATGTCTGCTCTCACCTCCGCCTCTTGCCTCTATCTCAGGGAGATTTTCTTCAAGTCTCAGTGAGAGGAAAAAGATTACAAGCAAATAAGTGACTCTGTCAGCCGTCACTTAGCTTAGAAGACTTTTAGCTTGATAACCACAGATATGGCACCTTTGACTTCAGATTCCATAGTAACCTCCTTTCCCCAAAGCAGTGGCTCAACTCTACAAAGGATGCCCTTGGGTATAAAAGGAGAACTTCACTGTCTGGAGCCAGGGTGGGGTGCTGGTTTGCACAAACTAGCCTGGGCTGCCCAGTCCAAGGCAACAGTGTGACAGAGACCAGCTGGACACTAAACAATCCAAGGGTGACCCCTGCACAGAACATCATAGGGTCTTGCTCTTGGCTCCCCCCAGGGGAGCACTCAGAGTTGCTGGTGGTTTGGGGAAGAGACTAATTAGGGGACAGTTTTGTATTTGGTGAAGGTTTCTTGGTATTTTGTCAGGTCTGGAAAATATATGGCAAGGTTTTCAAGCAGATGATAAGGAAACATACCAACAAAATAGTACTTCCTGCTGACTTCCCAGGTCTGGGGCTGGAACAGATTTTGTACTCTGACAAACCTGGAAGCCTCATGGGACATCGTAGGGTTTTCTTTCCACTCATAGTCTCTGTTTCAACCACATTTTTCTTTCTTACTTGAGATGAGAGTTCAGAATAGAGGGAAGGAAGCTTTAGAGTCAGAGAAACTCAGTCTCTGGTTCAGCCACCTCTGTCACCCCTTCTGAAGCTCAGTTTTGGCTGAATCAAATCATAGTCATAATAGGACCTATTCCATAGGGTTACTGGGACAATTGAGTGATATGATATATATGAAGCACCTTTGAGTTTGGTACCTGGTACACATTAAGGTCTCAGTCGAAGCTAGTGGTGCTGATGCTGATGATGACACTAAACAATTGTGGAATTACCATTGTGTGTATATGTAGTTATTTATGACCGAGGGTATGTACGTCATATATTTCTGTGTGCATACATATCCATCATGTCTCTTCTCTCCATCCTGGTCATTTCCACCATCATAGTCATCCTTTAATTAAAAAAAAAATTATGAACCCAGAGCCATTTTATGATATTTCTTTGTCATATCAAAGGAACCCAAAACACTGATTGGAATAACAAATCCCCTGGTTCTGTAGCTTCCATCATTTTTGCTTTCAACAAATATTTATTGTACATTTCATAAGTGCCAGGCATTATTCTAGCTATGGGGATACAACAGAGAAAAGCACAAGCAAACTCCCTACCCTCATGGCCCAGACAGTCTCGTGGGGGAAGCAGTCGATAAACAAGCAGATCATAGTCTAGTCTTTCTGTCAGGTCCCCTATCTATTGGAACATACTCCCACCCCCACCCTGGACCCCAACTCCAGAACTAGTCCTCAGGGACAGATGAGCTGCAGAATTGGCTTCATCAGAGCTGTAAGAATAGCTTTACAGCTTGGAAATCTGAATCTCTCCTAAACCAGAAACTTGGCATCACCCTCGATCCTCCTCCTCCCTCTCCCTCACTCCCCATACCCAGCCTGCCCCTGGCTCTGTCTCTTCCTCCTGCATAGCTCTCATCCCCACTATCCAGCTCAGGTCTTCATCCTCTCTTGCCTGGATGTCAGCAATGCCCTCCTTCCTTCAGTCTTAACTCCTTTAAGTCTAGCTTCCATGCAGTAGCCACAGTGAGCCTTCTGAAGCTCTGATCATGCCACCCTTGTGCTTAGTGCTCCTCAGTAGCTCCCCTTTACCCCCTGGAAAAAGGCCAAAGCCCTTGGCACTGCTCTGTCTAACCAGGCCCAAGCTCATTTCTTTGGCATAATCTTATCTCTCTTCAACCTACATATGGTAAAAAATAAATAAATAAATAAATAAATAAATAACCAAACAAAAAAACAAAACCGCTTCAGCCATATACAAGTCCTGGGACTCACCGTCTTTCTCTCACCCCTAAGCCTTTGCATATGCAATTTCTTCTCTCTGGAACACTCCCCTACCTCGTCTTCACCTAAGTAATCCCCACTCATCCTTGAGCTCTTAGCTTAAATATTGCTTCCTCCAAAAAGTTGTCCTTGACTCCCAAGTCCTGGTGAGCTTCTCCTTCTGGGAGCTCCCATAGCACCTCATCCTTCCTTTATCATGATGCTTTATTGTATTTGCCTGTTCACTCATCTGCCGGACCTGCTAGATGGTGAGCTCCTTGAGGTCAAGGGAAATCTCTTGTTGACTGTGTTTACAACATGGAAGATTGACTTGTTCATTTCCTCCATGTGTAGTGACAAAGAAACCAGTGCTTTGTTTCAAGGCCCAAGCAGTGAGGGTTCTACTGGGCCATGTCAGGGTGGGAGGCCCTTGACACTTGCTGCCGAGGCCCCCTCTGGAGGAGAGGGCAACCGGAAAGACCTCCCTTTCTGTATCCAACACAACATCCTAAATGTGGAGACCTCTTACCACTATCTCCCCCACGGGCTCCTCATAGAGCACACCCCTCTCAAAGCATGACTCCTCCTCTTTGCCAAAGAACATCCCACCCACCCTCAGTCCAAACAACCTCATTTTTTTTTTCCCAGTCCTACTCTATCTCCTTAGAGGAGAAAGGTAGGGTATTTTTATTTATTTATTTTACATTACTCGGTAGGGGACCCATATCAGACTCCATGGAGGTCCATTTTCCCCACTTCCACACCATCTGAGGCCCTGGAAAGGGAGTTGCGACCCAGCCTAGACAAGTGCAATTCCAATAAAACAGAGCTGGACACTTTTCTCTCCCCATATCAATGTCAGTGGCCAATCAGTCTGTGGCCGAATGGGAGGGGACTCTCTCCACAAAGCTCTCTTTCTCTCGCCATTTTGGCATTATATAGAATTCCAAGGGAGGGACCTAGGTCTGGCTCTTTGGCCAAGGCCAAAAGGTTCCCCGAGCCCCACCCAACTTCTCAATGTGGGAACCACCCAGCTGGCTGCCTACCCGGCTCACAGGCCACAGGGAGAAAGAAAAGGCCGTTGAGAGTGGCTTTGAGTTCCCACGCAGGAAGGTGCCAGCTCAGACAGCATGGCTTTGTATTGAGAAGAAGCTCTCTTCTCACCAGGCAGAGGGGAATAGTGTTCGGTGGTGGGATCAGAGGAACCAGCCAAGGATAGCAGGACTGTCCCTGCCCCAAGCAACAGAGAAAGTGGAAACACACACCTGCCCTAGGGGAGAACACTCCTGGCCCAAATCTTAACCCCAAGAAAAGCCATACCCAGCCTTCTCCAAGACAGTCAAAATTTCTCACCAACCCCACCCATCAGCATTCTCTACTTTAGCAACTGTTAATTGAGAAAACTGCCCAACCAAAAGATATTATACATTTTAATTTTATTCCTAGTCCACATATATTTAAAGGATAGTCCTACACAGATGGGCAAAATATTGTGTATATATTCGGTCTATAAAAAGGGCTTCTTACAGACCTTTTTGCCCAGGAGTCTACAGATTATACTTTGTCTACTACCACTAGTTCCAGGATACAACCTTGCTGCTTGCCACAGCAGATGGAAAGGAAGATGAAGGGACAGTAGAGAATCTTAGACATTTGTTTGTATTTTCATCATTATTACCTTTCTCTGTATCTACTCCTGTACTCTAGAATTTAGAAATCAAAGCCCCTAGACAGTTGCCTACTTGTATAGACCCATGGGATTTAGAGCTTTGAAGGGACATTTGAGATCACCCAATCCAGCAAGCTCTGGAGAACGAAAGAAATTTAGGGTCCACCAAAGATGTATGTGTGTGAGTGTATATGTATGTGTAAATGTGAATGGGTGAGTGGAAGTGTATGTGACTGTGTGAGAGTGTGTGTGTGAGAGAGAATGTGAGTGCATGCAAGTATGAGTGTGCATGAGTGTGTGAATGTGCATGAGTTGTTTGTGTTTAAGTGTAAGCATATGAGTGAAAGTGTGTGACTGTGAGAGTAAGTGTGTGAGAGAGAATGTGGGCATTAGTGAATGTGTTTTTAAGTGTGTGAGTGTGTGCATGGGCATGTAAGAGTGTGAGAATGTGTGTATATATGTGTGGGTGTGTGCAGGGAATAAAAAGAAGATCTAGTGGAGATCTCCAGCACTCCAACCTATACTCCCAAGAACCTTTAACTAAAAATGCTTTCAATACCATTGAGCTAATTTGAGCCAAAATAACCTCACTGCTTTACTGATGTGGATGCTGTGGCCCAGAGAAAGAGATGTGCCAAATAGCTTCATGTAGAGTCCAGGTCCCTTGACTTCCACCTGGTCCACCACACTTGGCTTCTTTGCGATAGACTTGCTCCCACCGTTCCTGAACATCCGCAGTGGTCAGCTGTGGGGTGTGTGTTCAGCTCCTTCTTTAGGGAAAGTGTGCCCACCCCTTCATGCTCTCCCACTCCCGTTTCCCACCCCCGATATCCTCCTTCTGCAGGAGCAGTTCTTCTGTACACTGTGCTTCCTGGCAACGACTGATTGGTCTTCAGGAAGAACAGCTGAGCCAAGATGAGCTACTCAGGGCTCTTCCTTGAAAGTATTGACCAAAACAGAGAAAGGGAGTCACCCCTTTCCAGGGGCTGGAGGTGTGAGATGTGAAACATGCCTTGCAGAAGAAGCTACTGTACAGCAACAGAAACTGAAGCTGATTTAAAGAGGAGCAGAGGTAAGAGACACAGAGAGTCCTGATTGTCAGTTTTTCCGAGACTCAGCTTCATCTTAGATATTTAACCCTCCCTTGGATTTTGTGAACCAGTACACTCTCCTTTGTGTTTAAGGTGATTCAACTGACATCTCTTCCTCTTTATAACCCGGAGCCAAAGAACAACTTGTATAACCACATCCCCTTGACCTTTTTGGCATCCACTTCCCAAATCTTTATTCTCCTTTTATTTTTTAAATGTATTTTACTATAAAATCAATGCTTGTTACCAAGCTATCACTAGTTTTAATTTCTAGTTTAGGAACAAGAGAACTTAGGATTATTTAGTAAGTTAAGAGGCAAATGTAGAAATAAAACAGGATATTAACTAATTCTAGAGTCTTTCCAAGAAACCACAATGAATTGGTACAAATAACAGAAACCCAAAATAATATGTCTTAAATATGGTGGAAGTTTAATTCTCTTGTGCATTAAAGTCCAGAGTAGGCAATCAAGGTCTACTTTAATGGCTCTGCTCCATGACGACCTCAGGAACTCAAGCTCTCCTTCTAGCTTGTTGCCTCCATTCCAGTTTGTTTTCTTATCTGCAATATGTAAATATTAATATACCTGCATCATGACCCAATGTGGCTGTCCAGTCCCTACTATCACATCTGCATTTCCAACAGGAAGCCAGCAGGAAGGAAGAAAGGATAAAGAAGGAAAGGATGTGTGTCAGCTCCCCCTTAAGGAAGTTTCCTGGAAGCTGTCATATGACACTTCCACTTAAATCTCATTTGTCAGAACATGGTCGTATGGCCACATTCAGTTGTAAAAGAGTCTGGGAAATAGTCTTGTCTCTGGAAAGTCGTGTTTTTAACTACAAATTAAGTGTTCTATAACCACAGAAGAGGGGAGGATGGATATTAGAAAACAGTTTTGCAATCTCTGCTGCCATAGGTAATGTGCCTACTATGATCAGTTATGTTATAACGCTGAACAGTTCCGCCATCTTCCCAGTGGGTACTCCACGTCTGCCAAATGGAAAGGGTGGGTCTCTCACAACCCTTCTCTGCCCCATGCACCCCCACCCCTCCCAGCCTTTTTTGCACACACCTAATGTTTATTGCTCCAAGATAGAGAAGTGGTTTGCATAGCTGGGGAGAGAAAAATGAGTCCCACTGGGATACCTGGGTGTGTTTGAGAATTCTAATTTGGTTTGTCTCAAGTTTTTGGCCCAAAACCTGGCAAGCCAATGGCCCATAAGGGAGGACAAGCTAGACAGTGAGAATGATCAGTTCCTCCTCCCCTTACTCCCACCCTTACTTTATTAGAGAAATTTCCTGACACGACCACCATGAGGGCAAGTCATCCATTCATCCTTCAGTCATTCAACATATAACTTTTGGAGGTAATAAAGGGTATTGGTTAAAAGTACTGGCCTTACAGTCTAAGAACCTGGTTTCAAGTCTCAGATCAACAAGGCTGGGGAAGTAAACCTGTCTATGACTCAGTGTCCTTATCTACAAGATATATTTTTATGTACGTGCTTCAAAGGACTTTTGAGAGATTATAGCAGGTAACTAGCACAAGCATATAATAGTGAGAGCTCAATAAATGGTGACTCTTTTAATTAAGTATATACTATATTCCAGGACTATTTTAAGAGTGTGAGAAATACGAGGATGAGTCTGTGCAATCATGTGGTTCCTAAAAAAGAAGGGCACCACAAGCTTGGAACCACTCTGGATTTAATGGGGGAATCAAAATCAGCTTCTGAACACTAATACTTTTTATGGGACAGACTGCATGAAGAGCAGAGGGACAACATGAAGTTAAAACACATATTTCCCCTACTCCTTTCCTACCCTTATCCCCAAACAGACTCACCTAAAGCAGTTTTATGAACCATGCATTCGGTTTAGAAAGTCCTAGTTTCATGCTCAGTCAGTCCCTTAACATTAGTTCTGCAAGCGACTTGCTACCTCCTTGAAACACCTGAGCTTCCAACAACGACAACAACAATTACCCACAGGAAGGAAGGAAGGAAGGAGGGAGGGAGGGAGGGAGGAAACACTGATTGTCATTTTCATTGAAAAGACAATAACAATTTAACATTCATAGTTTTTAATACATCTCAATAATTATTTATTATTTAGAGTCTTGATGTATAATTTATATTTATGCATTTATAACTTTATTTCTCAAAGTTTATCTAGTTGCTCATTATGAAAGTAATATATATGCCTTGTATAAAACTCAAACACTGCGAAGGAGTGTAAAGTAAAAAACAAATGATCTCCTCCCAACCCAACCAGTCCTGTGCCCCAAAAGAAACCACTGACAACAGCTTCTTATGGGCCCTTCCAGACATTTTCTGTCCATACACACAAATACACATACATATATCAAGTCACATCCAACACATGTTTAATATGCTCAGAGGAGAGACAGAGAAGAACAATTAAAATAATGCAGGAAATCCAGCCCTACTTTCCTCCCAACAAATACGTATGCTTGCGAGGAAGCACAAAAAGGGAGATGTGGACCCGCTGCTCCCTAGGAACAGCTACCAGCTGCAGAACACTCCAGCCTTTTAAGACACAGGGGGTATTTTTCACATCACGTGGCCCCAAAGTGCCATCCAAGAATTACTTTGTTTCATTCTCAATGGAAAAACCAGAAATCTGTTCCAATATTTGAGGAAAGCATTGAGAGATGATGGAGCTTTGTACTATCTTTTATAGGTGATATTACTTTTATAGGTGATATTAGGGATTTTCAAGGATAACTTTCACCATGCGCATTTTTGTCTTATTCTCATACTTCAGAACCAAATCCCAGTTTAACATAAAATTCCTCCCTCTCTCCCTCCCACCCTTCCTTCCTTCCTTCCTTCCTTCCTTAATGCCAAGGGGACAATGCTATAGTGATAAGTGCTATAGGGAATTAAAATCAGGAAAGAGGGATAGAGGGTATGCATGGCGGCAGGGAGGCAGTTTGCAGTTGTCAATAGGATGGTCAGAAAAAAATTCACTGAGAGGGTGACATTTAGAAACCACCTATAGGGGGTAAGAGAGTGAACTCTGCAGACTTCTGGGCAGGGGGAAGGGGACAGCAAGGAAAGGTCCCTAAGGCAGGAGAGTCCCCGGAGAGTGGCAGAAATAGCAAGGACAAGTGCCTAAAGCAGAGTAAGGGAGGGAATAAGCTGGAGCTGAGGCCCAAGAGCACCAAGGAACTCAATGCTTTAAGGCTTTGCCAGCATTGCCAGGTTTGGGCTATTTTTCAGAGTAAGATGAGAAACCTTCAGGAGGTTTTGAACAGAGGAGTGGCATGGTCTAACATATGATTTAAGAAGACCATTCTGGCTAAAAGAGAGATGAGTGTCAAAACAGGGATACTAGTTGAGAGGCTGCTACAGTAATTCAGGTGAGAGGGGATAGTGACTTGGACCAAGGTAAGGCAGTTTGGTAGTGAGTAATGGTCAGATTCTGGATATATTTTTGAAGGCAGAGCCTTTAGGATTTGCTGATGGATTGGGTGTGAGGTGAGGAAGATAAGGAGAGGACAAGAACAATGCTGAGATTTTGACCTGAGCAACTGGAGGGATTGAATTGCCATTAACTGAGCTGGGGAGCAGTTTGGGAGTGGGGGTAGATTCACAGGCTCAGTTTTGGATGGTAAGTGTGTGGTTCCTGTTAGACGTCCAAGTGGAGATGATGAGCAGGCTCGCAGATATGTTAGAAGGAATTCAGGGAGAGGCTGGGGCTAGAAGTATGAAAGGGTGAGTCATCAGCATATTTGTATAGACGATTTGAAGAGTCATTAGCTTAGGTGAGAGTGCTAAAAAAATGAGCGTGAACAGAAAAAGGGAAGAGGTTTGAAGACTACCCCTGGGACCTGTCAATGTTACAAAGTCAGGAAAGTGGGAAGGGACCTGCAAAGGAGACTAAGGGAGAGCAGTCAACAAGGTGGGACATGGGGTCCTGGAGACAAAGGGAAGCACGTGTTTGAAGGAAGAGCAAGTGATTAAATACCACTGCAGAATAAAAAAAAGATGAGGTCTAAACCACTGATCACTTGAATCCCCCCCCAAACATAATCTATTCTTTTAATCAAGTACTAGTCAGATCTCCCTGGCCTGGATGGAAACCATCTCTCCTCTTTAAGATATTTTGCACATCATTCCCCCACCTACTGACTGGGTGGCTGAAGGAGGCTCTTATTTCCAAGTCCTAATGTGGGATTCCTAACAGAAGGACTAGCACACATTCTGTGAAGAAGATTGGACTAGGAAGCAATGATGTCAGGCTTATTCACTTGCCCCTTGCATGAGCTTCAGACCCTCTCCAAGTCTCAGCTTCTTCTCCTGCAATATGGTGGGCAGTGAATGGGGGGAGGCTTGGCCAGAGGACTATCATATCCCCTACCCAAGCCTAAAATTCAAAGACACTTCTGACTCAGTCAGGGCCAGCTACATAATTTGCAAGGCCCCTTGTTCAAACAGCAGGAAAAAGTGCCATTAAAGGTACTAAAATACAAAACTTTTTCCTTTCTTCTACAGTCTCTTAGTTTCTCCTGGTATTTTATTTGCTATTTAATGTCTTTCTAAATAAAAAATTTAATTTTAAATTATTAGCCTGAATTTTACCATTTACTTTTAAATTGTGTAATGCCAGTTTTAAATGTAAATATAAGAGCATTGAATGTGAATGTGGAATCACTGAAATTACCTAATTTGTATTTCAGAGTTAATACATGCATATGTATTTTCATTTTACCAGAACAGTGGAAGCACTGCATAAAACTAATTCAACTGTTTTAATTTCACTTACTGATACGCACACATTCTACTAACGCTCCCTACTTTTGACTTCCTGATGAGTAAGGAAGGGCTGAAAGAAAAAGGCACTTTGGGTTACCCTATCTTTCCCTTTCCTTCCATATCATCATTTTCAGCATAAGTTCTTGGCTAATAAGAAAGAATATGATAGGATTTCTTGGTCATTGCTTTTCTTAGAATGCCATTATCTTCTTTCTGTGTTTGAAGCAAGTTCTGGTTCAAATAGAGAGCCCGGCCTCTAGGGGCTATCAGTGCTCCCAGCTAACTTAGTCGTAGACAGAGCACTCCTTGCACTCGCATTGAGTCTCCCTGAACTCTCACACGTCACAGGTTCACTGGGATTCTGTGCTCCTGGAGCATCAAGAAGGCTGCATACAAATGGGGTGGTGCTTTAGATCTCCGGGACTTCTGTAACAAAGTACAGATTGGTTGGCTTAAACAACAGGAATGTAGTATCTTATACTTTTGGAGTCTAGATGTCCAAAATCAAAGAGTTGGCAGAACCATGCTTTCTCTGAAGTCTGCTGCATTCTGGCCAGAGCTAGTTTGCTAGAGTCCATACCTGAGTCTCTGCCTCCATCACATGGCTGTCTTTCTCCCCATCTGTTTCCTTCCATTTCCAAATTTCCTCCACTTATAAGGACTCCAGTCATATTGGATTCAGGCCACCCTGATCCAGTTTGGCTTCACCTTCACTAATGGGATCTTCGAACCTCCTATTTATGAGTTCCCATTCACAGGTTCGGAGATTAGGACATTGTATTGGTCAGTGTTCTCCATACAAACAGAACCAACAAAATATATAGATGTAGATACAGACACAGATACAGATATAGATACAGATACATACACATACAGACAAAGATATAGTAGGTATAGTGATAGATAGAGATGAGATAGATAGATGATAGAAAGAAAGAGAGAGAGAGAGAGAGAGAGAGAGAGAGAAAGAGAGAGAGAGAGAAAGAAAGAAAGAAAGAAAGAAAGAAAGAAAGAAAGAAAGAAAGA
>JAKSZT010054303.1:4738776-4770824 GCA_026826555.1 Tolypeutes matacus | reverse complement strand
AAAGAAAGAAAGAAAGAAAGAAAGAAAGAAAGAAAGAAAGAAAGAAAAGAAAAGAAAGAAAGAGAGAGAAAGAAAGAGAGGAAGAAATTAAAAGATTTATTATAGGAATTGGTTCACGCAACTGTAGGGGTTGGCAAGTCCAAATTCTGTAGGGCAGGCTACAAGTAGGGACACTCCATGAAGGTGGCATGGAATTCCCCAGGCGAATTTAGCTGGCTGAAGTAGAGATAGAAATTCTTCTTCTTGACTGCTGAAATACTTAGTCCCCACTTTAAGACCTTGAACTGATTGGATTAGGAGACTCCTTTCACTGCTGAAGGCAATCTCCTTTGTTGCTTGTTTATGCAGTCAGTTATGGATGCAATCAACTGACTGACGACTTGAATCCATCTATGAAATACCCTTACAGTAACAATCAGGCCAGTGCTGGCTTGACCTAGCCAAGGTGACACATGAAACTCTCCATCACAGTCCACACCTCATCAACTTGGCATCCACACAAATCTCCCTAAACCACACTTAATCTCCAAAGAAAGACAGGAACATAGTCATAATTCAACTGTCCTATGCACTAATTCTTTCCCCAGAAGTCCTTGAGTGAAATTTGCTTTTATCCTTGTTATCCTGTAACTTACTATGACATAAAGTTAAGTCATATAACATAAAATTATGTTAAATGAAAAGGGGATAAGAGAAGAAAACAAAGATATTTGTTTTATGTATATATACAAAAATATTCATAAACAAGGGAAAATACTCATAACCATAACATTTTTAAAACTGGTCATGTGGTCATAGCTCATAATTATCTTCCTCCACTACCCATTCCATTTTCCCTTTACTGTCAGCAATCACTTGAGCTAGTCATGGTTCTTTGCCGGGTGAGGTGACCCAAACCTTCACTCCTGGATTGTATTGTTATAGTTTTCCTTTGCCTTTATTCACAGGGCAAGAAAAGGCTAAGAGATACCCTAAGGGATGCCCCGAATTCCAGACTTACTCTTCTTTACCTCCATTGTGTAGTAAAAGTCCTATTTCCCCTTGATAATCAGGATCAATTGCCTCAGCCAGTACAGTAATTCCCTACTTTGCCTGTTGATTCAGAGGCATGAGGAGCCCAAAGTGGCCAGGCGGCAGTCTTGACTTCCAGTTCAATGGAATCGTTGTTGCATCTCCTGGCAGCAGCACTCCTCATTTTGGAACTAAGACCTCTAGACCAGCAGAGCATAAGGTCGCAGGGATAGGAAGCAACAGTTTTCTAGAGGATCACTAGGAATAATCACGGGTGGAACCGCTTCTACTTCCACCCCTTGATTCCTGGGCCCATGAACTTTGGCTGTGGGAGATACAGCACCACAGAGTAGACACTGATTTAGAGCATACACAGCCTCCTAAAGAACATTTCCCCAGCCCGGCAAGGTATTGCCACCCAGTTGGCACCATAATTGAGTCTTCAAAAGCCCATTCCAACATTCTGTTAATCCAACTGCTTCAGGATGATGGGACCAGTGAATTCTATGAGCATGTGCCTATTCCTATACTTCATTTGCTGTGAAGTGGATTCCTTGATCAGAAGAAATGCTGTGTGCAATAGTATGATGGTGAATAAGGCATTCTGTAAGTCCACAGATAGTTTTGGCAGAAACATTGTGTTCAGGGAAGGCAAATCTGTATCCACAGAAAGTGTCTTTTCTAGTAAGAACAAAAACACTGCTCCTTCCATGATGGAAGTGGTAAATGTAACCCTGCCACCAGGTAGCAGGCTGATCACCTTGGGGAATGGTGCTATATTGGGGACTGAGTGTTGGTCTCTACTGCTTGCAGATTGGGCACTCAGCAGTGGCTGTAGCCAGGTCAGCCTTGGTGAGTGGAAGTCAATGTTGCTAAACCCATGTATAACCTCCATCCCTATCACCATGGCTCCTTTGTTCATGAGCCTATTGGGCAATAACAGGAGTGCTGGGAGAAAGGGAAAGATAGAATCCACAGAACGGGTCATCCTATTCACTCGGTGATTAAAACCCTCCTCTGCTGAGCATTCACATGGGACACAAGCATCTTCAAGTTTTTTGCCCATTCAGAAAGGTCTGTCCATATACCTCTCCCTCAAACCTCCTTGTCACCAATTTTCCAGTCATGTTCCTTCCAAGACCTTGACCACCTAGCTGAGCATGTCTTCTGGGGGGACATGATTCAATCCATAACAGGCAGCAAGGAACAGCAGTGGACATGCATATTACATGGATTCCCTCTGCTCACATACATGCTCCATTGTCCCATCATATGTCACTGACAAAACACAATTTCAAAGATAAAATTATTAAGCATTTCAGGGCAGTAACAGCAGAGCATTAAATCCAGTGTGGAGCCCTTCTGAGCATGGGGTGCTGTATGACTGCACAAGTGGCACTTATCACACTGCCCCATAGAGCCTGGTTTTCTGTCTGTCTACCCCTTTAGACTGTGAGGAATCTTGATCAGTTGTAGTGCCAGTACCTAGCACAACTCATGATACATAGTAGGTGCTGAGTAAATGTTTGTGGAATGGTTATTACCTTAAGAACAAGTCATTCTCTGATGCCCAGCCCATGACCATTAGTGCATCTTTCCATGATGGTTCTTATCTCTTCTTATTTTATTCATTCATTCATCTACAATGTGCCCTTAGAAGCTCACAATCCAGAGGAGAATAGACAGTTAAGCAGAAAATTCATCCACCCCTTCATGTAATTAAGTACCAAGCATGGTACCTGGCACAGAACAAGGGTTCAATGAATATTTGTTATGAGTAAGACACAGTAAAGTCTAATGGAGAAGACAGATAAATGGGCATTAAAATAGAGTGCAGGGGAGTGGATGTAGCTCAGTCGTTGAGTACCTGCTTCCCATGTAAGAGGTCCCAGGTTCAATCCCTGGGGCCTTCCATTGTGCAGAAGGCACAATGGAGGCACAAATAAGGGACACCTAACCCAGCCTCAGGCTCCCAGGAAGTTTTCTCAGAGGTAACATTGACTGAGGCTTCTTTGAGGATAATTTGCCCTAAAAAACAAGAACAAGCAGCATATGGAAAGGCATCAGTTCTGCAAGAACATGGATAACTCAGCAGTTGCAAGCAGTTGGAGCAGAGTGTGAGGGGGGAGGTAGCGAGAGATGAGGCTGAAGAGTTTGGTAATTAGGATTCAATGAATAAAAGTTATGGCAGTGGTATGAACAAAAACTCCTGCAAGAACAAAGAAAGGAGCTGCTAACTTCATCTTCTAAGAGAGATGACAGTTGAACTCTGTCTGAAGGGTGAGTAGGAGTTTGCCTTAGAGGAGGGTGTGAGGAGCTACCTAACACAAAAAATGGCCTGGAGTCACAAAAGAGCCTGTTGTCTTTGAGAAATGGTGAGAATTCAGTGTGACTCAAGTGGGGCAAGTGCTAAGAGGCGTAATAAAAATAACAACTAAACCTTTATTGAGCATTTACTATGTGCCAGGCATTGTGCTAATGTTATTGAATTAACTCATTTTCTCTTAATAGCAACCTTATGGAATAGGTATTTTTATTGCCCCCGTTTTACAGATGGGGAAATTAAAAGGTTAAGTAACTTGGCCCCAGCCCCTAGCTAGCTAAGTGGCATATCTGGGAGACAAGCCTGAGTCTATGAGATTCCAAAGCAGGTGCCTGTAAACATTAATTACCCTGGTCCCATAAAGTGATCCAAGAGCTTTGGAAGGAAAATGGCGGGTTCAGTTTGAGGCATCCAAGGCAGGTGCTGAGAAGGTAGCTTTATGTACACATCTATAGCTCAGAAAAGATGAATGGGCTATAAATAAGATTTGGGAGCCATCAGCTAATTCGTAGTTGTTGAGACCATGGCTGTGGATATGAGTAAGAAGAGAAGAAGAGCCCTATGGAGCTTGGATGTTTGAGAGCAAGGGGAGGAGAGCAAAGGTGGCTAAAGAGAAGAAGCTAGAGAAGTCAGAGGGGTGCTCAGAGGGGTGAATCCTGGAAGCTGCACAGATAGCCAATCAAATGAGGACTGCAAAAAGGTGCCCTTGTGCAGACTGGTCTCCCTAGCCTGAGACATCAGGGGAGAGGGCCAGTTGATAGGTTTGTAACTCAACTTGGTATAACTTCTCATCTTTCACTCTTCAGGTGTAAGGGATTGAATCATGTCCTTCATAAAGACATGTTCAAGTTCTAACTCCTGGTCCTGTGTATATGAATTCATTTGTAAGTAGGGTCTTTGAAGATGTTATTAGTTAAGGTGAGCCCAAGCTGAATCGGGGTCAGCCTTAATCCAACATGAGTGGAGTCCTTATAAGCATGGGAAATTCAGACACAGTCGTAGGAGCCAGAAGGAGCCAGATGGCTGTGTGAGAGAGGCAAGGACTGAGTTATGGACTGGGCAAGCCTCCACCAGTCTTCTCTGAACAGACTTCAGAGAAGGCATGATCCTGTCGACACCTTGATGGTGGACTTCTAGCCTCCAAAACGGAGACAAGAAATTCCTGATGTGATGTTTAAGCCAACCAGCCTGTGGTATTTGTTATAGCAGCCCTGGCAGACTAAGACATCAGGGGAAAATCATCCTTTGTCAAACTACATTTCCTGATTGGGGATCTAGGAAAATGCTGTTGCTGCAACAAGACACAAGATGCAAGATGGAAGTTGGCTGTGAGACATTTGGCAAGCCACTTCCATCCCCTCTTGGGGCCTCAGTTCCCTCATGTGTATACAAAGGTATTGGAGGAGACATACTCTAAGGTTTCTTTCTGGATCCAAAATTCTGTCCTCCACTGTTCCAGATGCTCTTTGAGGATGTCGGCATTGATAAGACTGGGGAGCGATGAAAGAGCAGGGGCCCTCCTTTGGCTGCCACCGTTCCCTCCATGTCCTGTTCCTTCTTGATCTTGTTTTTTCCCCCAGTCTTCCAAGGCGGCTTTGGAGCCAATGATGAGAAACACATGTTTCTGGGCAGCCCTGGTGTTGCGCAATGCAGCCAAGGGGAGGGGAAAAAAGAAAGAAAAAACAGAAAGGAGGGAAAGAAAAGAGCTTTGGTATTCTCAGCCTCCACAGACAATTCCCCCATTGATGTGCTGTGAGTCACGGCCAGCCGCCAGGCCATTATGGTTTCTGAATCACTTCCTCCAAAAGGGGCTCTCCACTTGTTCCTGAGCCGGCTTTGGCCTGGGCTGGAATGCAGGGAGGCCAGCCCCTCAGAGCAGCTCTGACTGCTTTCCTCTGCTGGAGCTCCAGTGGGGAAGGTGGAGGTGCCAGGCAGCAGGGCAGAGGGGCCTGAATGGAAGGTGGCAGAATAGCAGGTTGAACCTGCTGGTCCCAACCTGTGGACTCTACTTCCAGCACGAAAACTCATGCTTCCCTCCCTGGGTAGGGTTGGAAGTGAATTAAAAGCCAAGATGAAAGGCTTGAGTTTTCTCCAGTGAACCCCAGACCCAGGAAGATCTGGACATTCCATCTTCTCCACTTTGATGCTCTGGCTGATGTGGACAAGGTTGACATCTTTTGGGCAGAGGTGGATATAAAGTTCCTCCAGCAATTCACATCAGGGTCTCTTGAACGGCATTGCTCAGTCTCCCATCTTTGAGAACAAGAATATTAATGGTCCAAGAAGTCCTCCTCATGGTGACGTTACTCAATAAGAGTCTGTTTTAAGTTCTCACTTAGAATAAGCTTCGTTCATTCAACAAAGAGCTCCAGTCCTTACTCTGAGCTAGATTCCCTGTAGGCTTCCGAGACGAATGGACATGGTCCCAGCTGTAAGGAAGAGAAAGACAGGTAAATCAATGATGTCAAGCCAATGTGGCACGTGCTGTGATAGAGGGCCCAGAGAAGATCCTCAAATGCAGACTTGGGAGCAGGAGGAGCTCAGGGAAGGTATCGGAAAGGTTTATGGGTTTGAATAGGTGATATTTTAGCCCCATGACGCCATTTTCTTTTGCTCAGCATCTTCTTCCCACCCCTACTCCCGTACTCTCCACATCAATACCTGGACTGGAGGCTGGAGGTTGGACCTACTCTTAGCCCCTGCAAGAAATGAAGTAGCCTTTCCCCTCCCCACCCCCATGTGTCTCAGGAACCCCAGCTGGTTGGGAACATGCTGGAATGCTGCCACCTTGTGGACACGTTGATCCATGCCCATTGCACACCTCAACTGCTCCTGGGTCACCTATCACACACAGAAGGCACAGATGGGTTGGCCTGAAAGCAATGCCCAAAAGAAACAGAAATCGTTACTTCTCTGATTGTAGTTACAGGAGATGGGTAAAAGGAGCACCTTTTAAGAAGTCCCCCATCCACGTTCAGCTGGCTCAAGACCTCCATTAAAGAGATGGTTTGGATAAAAAGCTTCTTTTAGAGCAGGTACCATATATTAATCTTCTCTCTGTCTCTCATAGCCTGTACTAGAAGGTCAGGCATGTAATAGGTGCTCAGTTAATGCATGTTAAACTGATTCAATTGTTGTGTGCAATGACTTGCCCAAGGTCACACAGCTAGCCTTGGAGCTGGGACTGGTAGATGTGTCTACTGACTTGCCACTATGGTTGCCTGCCAAGGTCAGCCCACAATTACATGAGGAACAAAACAAGGGGCACTGGAAGTAGGAAGTAGGTGTTTGTCTAGGGTTATACTTGGTGGAAGATCTTTCCACTGAGAATTTCTGAAATGCCTTTCAAGGACTCTACTGGTGACCTGTCCTTTGAGGAAAATATGGAATTCCAGCTAGGGCATTAAATAAAGAAGTAAAGAGAGTCTAGCCATCCAAGGAATGTAGAAAGAGCTGAAACGTATAGTCACGGAATGTGATGCAGGAGAAGTCGCAGCAGTGTTGTAGAGCCAGAAGGGGCTCTTCTCTTCCAGGGAAAACTTGTGAAATAGTTATGACCCATGTCCTGTTGTGTGTGAACTTGAATTCTAGGGTGGGTGATGGTTATCCAAATGGATAAAGCAGTCTGACCCACAAGGGGTCTGGCTATCTCCCCAGTATACCCCCAAAGACCTCATTCTCTCCAATTGACTCTGTGTCCTGTGCCACACTGACCTTCCTAACACACAGCTTTGAGTATGTTATACCCTGCTTAGACCATCGGTGGCTCTTCATTGCCTTCAGGACTGAATCCAAACACCTTGGAGTTTCCTTATCATCAGGTCCCCCTCCCCTCTCATGCCATGTGTCTCATCCCTTCCTGTCTAGTGCTTACCCTCGAGCACACTGTCTGCCTGTCCTTCAGATCCTGGCTCCACCACTTATCATCATGGCCTTAAGGAAATCACTTAACTCTCTATGTCTCTGTTTCCTCATTAGTAAAATGAAAATTACAATAGCATTTACTGGATCAGGTTGTTATGAGAATTGATTGAGCACATAAAGCTCTCTGGACAGTGCCTGGCACATGGTATGTTTTCATGTCATGCAATAGTACTATTACATCTCTAAGTACACCATGCTCCCTCATGCTGCCACCCATTTGCACATGCTGTTCCCTGTGCCTGACATGTCCTTCCTATCTTCTCCCTCAGATGGGCAATGGCTCATTCTTCAAGGGCCAGGGGAAGCTCATTGTACTTTGCCTGTCCACACCCTACTGTATTCATTGGTAAGTCCCGCTGACACCCCGAACACTGCCTCATTCATCAAATGGGAGTAACAGCATCTGTCAAGGACGATATCTGCCCCAGATGCCTCAGAGATCAGATAGCAATTCCTGTAGTCATCCTGTAGGTTCTGAAAATTACAAAGCCCTTGACAAGCATGAGAAAAGGGTAAGTTTGCAATTATGGAAGGGCTGTCAGCTGCTCGGCTCCTGACCTGCCAAGGCAGGTCAGCCAGTCCCTCGCTGCCACTGCCCCAACCCTCTCCTTCTCACAAACACAAGCTCACTCTGCCCACGCTTGCTTGCCAGGCAGCCCCGGGTTCAGGGAAGCCACACAACTGGCTGTTTGCAGAAGGAACAATGAGCCTCCCGGGCTGCGCCTGCCTGTGCAGCCCACCCGGAGTGCCCCACTCTTCCCTCGCCTAGTGCCCGCCTCCGGTTTCTCATCAGCTCTTGGGGCCTGCCCAACTCCCCTGCTTTCCCGCAGGCTCTGCCTTTATTCTCCCTCAGCCTCACTTGAACTGGGTTTACAGTAAAATTGGAAAGGCCCCCTCCCAGCACCCCGCCCACCTCCTTCTTTCCTCCCTCCTTCCCTGCAGCTGGCTTTAATGTCCTTGAATCATTTCAGACGCTTGAACAAGCCTTCCTTCATCCACTCATCAAGTATTATGTGAAGCACTTACTCTTCGCAAGGCATTGTGGGAGATTCTGCGATGAATAAGATGTAAAAACTGCACTGGGGGCAGGGAGTGTTAAGAAAGAAGAAATACAAACATTTGTTAAGGATCTGCTCTATGCCAGCACTATGCCAGATACTTAGATTATTCCCCTGAATTCTGGCCCCTTGATTCTATTATATAATCCCCACTTCACTGAGGACAAAACTGAGATTCGAGAACTTGCCTGAAGTTATTCCGCTAGTAAATGTCAGAGCTAAGACGTAAAACCTACCCTTACATGTAGATGATGATAGGACAGAAACAGAACTCCGTGCGCCCCAGGCATTCTGAGGACAGCACCAAGTCAGAGTCCCCCTTTGCTGTTATCCAAGATTTGTGAATTTCCCCGGCATTCTCCAACCCTAAACTTGCCGGGGGAGAACTGCAGCTCCGTCTGTCATTTTAGTTAAGTGATTTCTCCCTGTCCCCTACACCAGACACCTGGGGCCTGGGTGGGAGCTCAAGAATGCTAGCAAAAACTTGCAAAATATGCACCATATACGAGGGCTTGGTCTAAACGCTTTATGTATCTTAACTCAGTTAACCTTACAACAACTCTGTGAGGTTGGCATTATTATTATCACCATTTCAGTGATAACAAAACTGAGGCACACAGAGGGGACGCAACTTGCCCGCGATTACTCAGCTAGAAGTAATTAGGCTTGGATTCAAGCCCCTAGGCTGACTTCACTGTACTGCCTCTTGATGCTTTAAAATGCAAATATGTGGGAGCAGAAATTGTTTGCTGGTCCAGCGTTAGAGCCTGAGGATACATGGCAAATGACTAGATATGGTCCCTGCTCTAAGGTAGCCCAGAGTCTACAGGGGGATCACATGTAGGTTGGCAATTTCGATATAGCACAGCCAGTACCCTGGAAGCTGCGGGGCAGAGTGGTTAGGAAAGGGGCTTCTGGATTCTGCCTGGCTAAGAACCCCAGTTCCTCCACTTACCAACTATGTGATCTTGGGCAAGTTAACTAACCTCTCTGTGTGTCTGTGATAAAGCACTTTTACCTTGGAGCATCGTTGTAAGGATTAAATGAGGTAATATGGAAAAATGATTATATCCTTGTGAGACATACTGCTTAGAATGGATTCCTAGGTCCATCACTTCCCAGCTATGTGACCTGGAGCAGCTTACTGCTTCTCTGGGCCCCAGTTTCCTCACTTGTCATGGGGATAATAGTATCTACCTCCCAGGGTTGTTGTCAGCATTGAATGAGTTGCTGCACATCAAGCAGATAATCTATGCTGTCATTATTATTTGTGCTGATAACCATCATTATTGGTTGAGTCTGTCAACCCAGATACCACAAGATGGTATCACTAAGCACAGTATGCTTCCTCGTGCATGCATCCCTTTGCACATGCTGTTCCTTGTACCAGGAATACCCTTCCCTACCTTCACCATCAGATGGACATCTTTCAAGGTCCAGCACAATGTCCCCCTTGTAGTTTTCCATAGTTCTCATGGAGACTTTAACTGCAGCCTCATCTGTGTACAAACCCTTAGTTTCCAAACACCTACCCTGTGGCCTGGCATAGACCTGGGGCAAATTCCGGGGAGAATCTGGCCCCGATTTTCTACTCACCGATTGACTTGTGTTGCTGAAGATCACAGAGGACTGTCATTGGACTCTGGAATTTAGTTATGTACTTGAAAATCAGATGTCATGGAGGGAGCTGTCAAAAAGTGTCCCCAAATATAGTGCCCATCTATCACTGTATATGCAGTTGAATCCATAACTAATATCACTGTTCATCTACTGCTTAACATTATATCTTGGCGAATGCTCTAGTGCAAATACAAATAATTTGTATTCTAGTTTAGTATATTTTCTTTATTTGCTCCCAAGACCCTGAGGAACATATAATGCAGATATTTAGCAAGAACCGAGAAACAGTCTTTCAGGCAATCGTACGTGCTTTCATGTATTCATGCTTGCATTCATTGATTCACAAGGATTTATATTTACACTCAAATTGATACTTACACTCAGCTGTGCAAAGAAATTGTTTCTTTATTCCCCAGAATTTCATAAGCATCCTCACCCCATAGACAGTGGAGAAACTCAGGTCAATTAATGGCATCCCTCCCTTCTGGTTTGAATAGTCTCCTTTCAGTTTAAGGATTCAGTCTACTCAAGGTCTAACTCCCCAGCAGAGCTGGGTGAAGTTATCTCTTTGGGACGACTTGGTCTCTTTAGATAAATGCTCGCTCTTTCCGATTTCCACCCCTCCCTGCTTCTCCACCCTGAGATGATGCCTGAATACATAAGGGCCTTACTGTGTCTTTGGGGCACCAGGGTGGCCAGGGGAGGAAGGGTGGAGGTCCTCTGACCTCATCAGGTCCCTCGCCAGTCTCCACCGGGGGCCTGTAGGTCTGACCTTTGGCTGTGTCTTGCTGGGATCGTTGAAGAGTGGTTGGCCTGGGCTGTCTTGGCCATTTGGCTGATGAGTGCCATGGAGTGTCACTCCAGGCCTGTCTGTCTTCCCAACAGAGACGAGGATCCTGGGGAGCCCTTGCTGATGGAGCCCCACCTTGCTTTCGCTGGTGCTGCCAACTTGGTTTCCAGCCCAGGCAGCCTGAATATGGGTGGCCCCTGGCCAAAGTGTCCCTTGGCCTTGCCTTCCTTGGCAAGGACCTCAGGCCAGCCCGAGTCCAGGCTAGCCTCTGAGTGCACCTTAAGGCCCTTTGGTAGCTTTCCTTCCATGAACTCAGACTCTCAGACTAAGGTGGACATAGCATGGGGGAGGGAGACTATGAAGTGGTCTCTTCCAAGAATTCCAAAAGAGAATGGGCAGAAGCCCCCACCCCCCTCATCAGCTTTCTCCCCAATCCCAGAAAGCCCCCTTAGATGGGACTTCAGCTCGGAGGCCATGTTGGCACCCCAGCTCTCACTGGCTACTCCCACTGCCTCTTTCTTTCTCTCGCTTTCTTCCTCCCACAACCCCTGAGGTAGAGAAGTCCAGCTTTATTCTTCATCTACTCTGGCACGGGTTCCCTGTGTCACGTCTTCCTCCCATGGGCATTCAGCCTCTTGGTTCAGCCTACACAGCAGAAGGGCCACTCCTGCCCCCAAGTTATCCCATACAAGAAACTGCATCCTTGGGGCCTGACTCCCTGTCTGCCAGTAACAGGGAAAATAGCTTAGAATGTTTTACTAAAGACTACAGTCTTGTTACAGACTCGAACACTCCTACTCTGAATGCCGAAGGTTGGACATCGCTCCCCTACCCCTCCTTGCCTTGCTGCTGTCGCAATCCTCAACCCACCCAGGACAAGCACATGCCGGCCATTCCACCCCAGGAAGTGCTCATGAGAGAAGGACATTACTCACTGCTGTTGTGGTTTTTTTAAAGTGATCCTGGTTACAGCAGCTAACATTTATCAAGCACTCGCCACACGCCAAGCACTTCATGTGCATCATCTCATTTCATCTTCTCAACAGCTTCTATGATGTCCCCATTTGTAGTTGAGGAAACTGAAACTTACTTCACCCGGGGTCTAGCAGCTGGTAAGGGGAGAGCCCGAATGGAACACAGACTTGAGTGACTCATAACCCTGAGCCCTGTACCTCGCACAGGCAGCACATTGTGTGCTGGGGGATGATGAGGAGCTGGAAGACCTAAGACCTGCTCCAAGAAACTGGCAGGACCATGAGATATACTCATGCAACAGGAGAAGGCAGGGTAAGAGCCCCTCAAAACCACTCCTTAAAGAAGGAAAGCAAGTCCTGTTGTACATCTACCACATAGGGAGTACTTCAGATATCGTGTCCTCTCATCTGCACACAGCCCTGAAGGTGGGTTTTATGGTAACCCTATTTTATCTATGAGGCGGGCATCTGAGTCTTGGAGGGGGGTGCCCCACAAGGTGGCAGAGCTGGGGTTTGAACACAGGTCCATGTGATTCCAAGGCCTAGTTTCTGTCACTGTTCTATGCTTGCCCTGTAGGTTAGAGGACGATGAGTGAGACTTAGAAGAGCTACCAACATAGTAGAAGAAATGTAACATATACCCAAACATGTCAAGAGAGAGTAATGGACATGTTCTGGGAAGTTCCAGGGGTGGACCAGCCCCAAGCACAGAACAGCTGGGCAGTAATGTTTGTTAAATGAGTGGGAAAGTGCTTGAAACAGCATCCTGGGGAAGCATGCTTTCAGCAGATATTGACTGACGAGCAGGATTTCTCTGGCCTTTCCAAGAATGACTCAACAGGGGCAAAGACTCAGAGATGGGAAAGCATAGGACAAGCGATCCTGTTTGGTTGGACTGCAGGGCACATGAAGGGGACCAGGTGGAGATAAGGCTGGAAAGGAAGCCTGGGACCAGATCATGGGAAGCTTTGGATGTATAGCCAAGGAATTTGATTTGGAAGTCACAGAAAGAGGTTGCCATTGACAGACTTTTTTTTTTTTTTCAATCAGGCATAGCTAGAACCAAGCTTTGAGAAAATGAATGTGACGGGTAAGGAGGATGGAGTTCAGACAGTATCAGTGCAAACACAAAGTAGAGAGAGGGGCTGAAAAAATGAGCAGGGAGGAGGGTGGTGGTGAGCAGTGGAGAGAGGGGGTAAATGAATTAGATGATAAGAGCTACAAGCAACCTGGGGACCAGCCAGCTCCTGCCTGATTTAGATGTTGCTGTGACCAGCCTTTGATATCTTAGGCATGGACCCCGGAGGAGACCTCTGGGTACTACAGGCACCTGCTGTGGATCCCAGGAGCTGGCATTAAAACCAGGGCAGGTAGGTTGTCTGCACCTGGTCCAAGTAAGCAGCCTCTGGAAGAAGCCCACATCAAAGCCAGGCAGGTGCTCACTGAAAACACCTGCCTCTAAATTCCATGGACCAGAGATCAATGGGTTGGAAAGGAAACAAGGAGGGAGGAGATACCTTTATTAAGCATCAGTTCTAGCCCTCAGTAATCCAGTGAGCAAAGGTACTATTTGCAGGTGAGAAAGGAATTAAGGCTTAGAGAAACTGAGCAATTTTCTCACGCTCACAAAGCTAGTAATGGTAAAGGCAGCATTTGAATCCCAGTCTTTGTGTCCCAAGTCCACTCAACCACATTGCCACTCTACAAACCCTGCTTCCCACCAGATGACCCCCAAACTTTCACCTCCTCTGTGTCCTGATTGGAAGCTCCCTGCCATGTGTGAGCAAATCCTCTTCTATTGAAAGCCTCCCTGAAAATCTATTATCAGCCTAATCCCTGAAGAATCTCCCCCAGGGAAGCTGACTCTGGATTTAGTTAAAAGTAGGGACTCAACATTTTTTTTATTACCTTGCTTTTTTTCTTACCTTTTCTCTTACATTTTGCCTAACTTGTTTGTTTAAAGGAAAGCTGGGAGGAAATGTGGAGGGGCTGAGAAAAGGCAGTGGTGGGAAGGCAACTTGATAACTGATGATTTTCTGAGTGCTTCAGCCTGAAGGAAACAAACAGCTGCAACATATTGGTTACATGGAAATCATTAGGTCATTCTGGAAAGGAATGACAAATGTGTGTGCCTGTGCATATATGGTAGACATGTGTTTATGTATGGAGAGAGGCACCCACAGAGGGAATTGCTGCAAAACCGTCTCCAGGCCAAAGGAAGGAAAAATAAGTGGCTCTGAAGAAACCTAGCTTTCTCAATTGTCTCTACACTGAGTGTGTGTGTTGGAGTGGGATTGGGCGAGGAGATGACAGGAGCTGATTGCTGGGCAGACCCAGCATCGGCTCCAAATTTAATCCACTTAAACACCCTGAAGGTAGATAAATTATTGCCTCTATCTAAGAGTAAGTGGTAGGGTCTGGATTCAACATACTTAAATTCCAGGAAGTATGCTCTTAACCAATACTGGCACAATTCAACCTTGGCACAATGGACGTTTGGGGCTAGATAATTCTTTGTTGGGGAGGACTGTCCTATGCAACATTGGATGTTTAGCCACATCCCTGGCCTCTATCCCTTGGATGCCAGTAGCAACTCCTCAACTTGTGACAATGGAACTTGTCTCCAGACATTGCCAAACGTCCACTGAGGGGCAAATTCCCTCCAGAAGAGAAACACTGCTTTATGTCAGTCAGCAGGCAGGAGGAAATGGCAGCCACAAGGCCCATAGAACACTGTGTCCCGGTTCAAATCCAAGTAATGAGTGCAGAGATGGCATTTAGGAGGCATAGAGCAGGTGAGGCACATGGCAAGCAGGTCCACAACTTCCGATGTTAAAGTGCGGTGTCTGAAGCACCTTCTTATGGTAAGATGCTGCAAATGGCTGAGCTGGCGTACTTCTGAGCAGTCACGGTAATCCTCACTTCAAAGCTTTCTCATTCATTCATTCAAGGAACATTCCTATTACTGAGCTGACCTTGGGGAAGGCACAATGCTGATCTACTCTGGCCCTGCCCCCATGAGTGTGCGTTCTATGGAGAGAGACAGGAATTTTAATAGAAACATTGGTATTGACCACTTTACCTGGATGTCAGCTGGAGACCTCCTGACCCCTCAGAATCTGAGGGAAATTCCTTGGCCTCCCACAAATTTTTGCTGGTCCCTGACAGACTCATCTTCTCCTGAACCCATGGGCTTTGGAACACTGGCTCCCCCATGGTCATCATCCCAAAACACATCAACCTTGACATCATGTTCAGCTTCTTCTTCTGCTTCACTGCAAACAAAAATCTCTCACCAGGGGCAGCAGGTTGAGTAGACTCAATGACCATCTTAGTGAGGTCCCAGGAAGGAGTCTCATCACACACTGCAGAGCCTTCCTCCATTTTGTTGGCTTCCCTTGCTCTCCCTTCTTTCCTTCTCAGCCCCTCACAGATCACCAAGATCTCCAATTTCTTCTCCCTGTCTCTGCAGAACAGGGAAGCCTTGGCTCCGGCTGACCCCAGGCCCTCAGGAGGCTTGTCTTCTATGACAACCACTTCCCAAAGGATATTCCCCACAAAGACTCCCCTCCCTGAGGGAAATCCAGAAGCAACTGTTATAAGGTATTCAGAATTGAATCATGACCCCTAAAAAGGTATGTTCAGGTCCCAAGCCCTGATTGGGTGTAACTCATTTGTAAATAGGACCTTTGAAGATGTTATTAGTTAAGGGGTGCCAAACTGAATGAGGGAGGGCCCTAATCCAATATGGCTGAAGTCCTTGTAAGCAAAGGAACCTGGAGTCGGAAGAAGCCTCAAGGAGCATCCGGAAGCCAGAAGTAACGAACTTGGAAGTGAAAGGAGAAGATGCTGCCACAAGCGTTGCCATGATACAGAAAAGCCAAGAAACCCCATAGAATCCCTGCCAGCCAGAAGATACCCACCCCAGGAGGTAAGCAAGCCTTCTAACTCTGAAACCATGAGCCAATAAATTCTTGTTAAGCCAATCCATTATATGGTATTTGTTTTAGCAATAGGAAATGAAAACATAAGGTGATAAATGAAAATTCATATCATTACAATAATACTTATTATAATACTTTTGGCCTCTCCTTAACGCTAGGCAATGAGCTAGGTGCTGTATGTGCACTCTCTCATTTAATAATGGAACCAAATCGTTGCAATGCCAGGCAGTAAGCACGTGCCATGGTGATTAAGAGCAATGCTCTGGAGCAAGAATTTGAATCCCAGTTCTGACTCTTATTAGCTGTGTGACCTTGCGCTTTTCATTTTACTTCTCTGTGCCTCCATTTTTTTCCTTCATTTGTAAAATAGGGATAATAAGAGAATCTTCCACTTAGGGTTATTGGGAGAGTAGGGCAAATAAATAAATGTGTAAAGTGTTTAGCACAGTGCCTGGCACTAAGTAAACACTCAATAAAAGCTGACTGTTATCATAATCATTGAAGAATGAATAACAGGATTGGGATTGAGTCTGCCTTGAGAAGATAGAGACAACACAACAGAGTGGGAATTGGGGGAAGATTCTAAAGGATGAGTAAGAGTTTGTCCCAAGAACATCTGATCCCCTGAATTTTATGAGCTCAAGTTCTGCTGGTCCTGATCCCCTTCTCAGCCTTGCCTCTTGGCTTTCCCACCAATCTCTCATTCCCACAAAGCTTAATGAGACACTTGGGAAAACATTTTCCAAAATAAATTTCAAATCATCATTTGACCCAAACCACTCAATTCCGTGGCCCAGCCCTGTCTACTAATGTTACTGCCCTGTCCTTATTTAGACTGAGGTTTTAGAAGTGACCAGCTCCACACCAGGGCTTCCCTGTTCTGCCCCCTCCTACCTGAGTCATCCTATGAGTTCACAATCCTAGATTTATGATCTTGGCCAGTGTGGTCTCAGGAATGTCTATAGCTGGGACTGGCCTTAGGCCGAGCTGTGAAAGCAGTCACATTGCCTTGCATCTCTCCCATCACCTCCTCCTTCCATGATGTAGTAGAAAGAGCATGTTCTAAGAGGAGATAGAACAGGACGGCCTCCAAGCTCTGCTATTTCTTTTCTGTGTGACCATGGGCCTTGTAGGCCTTTCCAAAAGTCTGTTTCCTCATTCATAAATGGGCATGTTTGAGAATTAAAGCGCCTAAGTGAAAGTGGTCTGTTCCCAGGACATAGGAAGGGTCATCAACCTCTATTTCTGATCATCAGTAACAATCAGTAATGAGGCAAAACAAACCACCCCAAAACTCAGTAGGTTTAAAAATAATCATTATTCTTGCTCTCGTGGGTCAGATGGGAGTTGACTGATCTGAGGTTGGCTAGCCAGGTTTGGGTCCAAGTGGACCAGCAAGCCAGCCGGGTATGTCTTCAGCATGACTTAGTGCAGAAGCTCAAGAAGACAGCGCCGAAATGTGCAAGGACATTGGAAGCCACTGTTTGCATCATATTTGCTAGTATCCTGTTGGCCAAAGCAAATCACAGGGCCAAGCCCAAAATCAAGGGATAGGAGAAGCATGCTTCTCCAGAAGGAGAAGCTACAAAGTCACCTGGAAGAAGGTACCCTAGCAAGTAGGAACAATGACGCAATCCGTCATAATTAATGGTCAGGAAATATTTGTTTCCTTATTTCCAACTCCCCTCAGGGGTCCCTTGGCCTCACTCCACGCCCATCAGAACTCACTGTGAAACTCATGCTGGTAGGTGTAAGTGACCGACCACGGTTGTATGACACCTCAGAGTTTAAAGGGTGCTTTTCTAGCAGTGACTGTTATGAATTAAATTGTGTCCCCCAAAGAAGACATGCTCAAGTCTTAACCCCCCATATTGTGAATGTGACCTTATTTGTAAACAGGGTCTTTGAAGATGTTAAGATAAGGCCAAATTGGATTAGGGTGGGCCTTACTCCAATACGCCTGGATCTTATTAGAAGGGGATAAATAGAGAGGGGAGAGTGCCATGTGATAACTGAGGCAGAGCTGAAGCCCAAAGATTGTTGGCAACCCACCAGAAGCTTATGACATGGCAAGGAAGGACTCTCCCCTACAGATTTTGGACTTCTAGCCTCCAGAATTGTGAGACAATAAATGTCTGTTGTTTTAAGCCATGCATTTCGTGGTACTTTGTTATGCAGCCCTAGGAAACTAAGAAAACAACAGAAATCGTAATTGTTCGCACTTAGTGTTTACTGTCCACCTGGCTCTGGGCTCAGCCTACACTTTGCACCCATTGTGTCATTTCATCTTTGCAGCAATCGCATGAGGTAGGTACTAGTATGTTCCCATCTTACAGCCAGGGAAGCCAAGACCTTTGAGAGGTTGATTAACCTTCCCAAGGTCATATAGCTAATATATGCCAAAGATGGCTTTACAAAGCCAAGTCTCAAATGTAGATATTTTGCACCAATACTATGTTCTTTCCACTGAATCCCTGAAGACAGTTTTCACTGGGACCAAAACTTTAAGTCCAAGTTTCCCAAACTTTAATCATCAATCACAACCTCTACAATTTATACAACATTTAGGTAACATCTATACTATAATTCATATAATTAATTTATTGATTGATTTATCTTTCAATTGGCTCCATTATAACTTAATCAAATGTATTTTAAAAGATCCTCTGTATGGCTACCATAAATGGAAAGCCATTATCACTTGACATAAACAAAACAAGGGATCCATAAAAAGGTTTATAGAAACAAAGCAATATTATTAAATTCTTTCTAGATGCTCTTTCCTGCTATGAAGTTCCAAACTCCAAGAGCAATCTAGAGATTTGCAAGTGAGGCATTAAAGATGCATTAGTACCAAACTGAGACTCTCCTTGATGGGACCCAAAGGCTAGCTAAGGCATTAAAAAGGGAATAACATTCTCACCATGTGCTTCAGTCTATTTGGTGCTATATCCAGGTGTCATAAAAAATCATCACAGGGGCCACCAGGAATTCTAGCCTTACCTTTTATGCCTGTAGCCATGGAGGAGGAGCCAATGGGAGGTTCTGAGAAAAGACCCCCAATGGACCTTCTTGGAGGTCTTTCATTCCCTCACCTGCTGAAATCCTTGGATTTGGTCTTCCTTGCACCTGGGGAGGGGGGTTTTTGATGGTGTCTCCCAAGGACAAGGGTAGCTTTCTCATGACATAGAGAATAAGTGGACAAGACAAAATCCAGATACATAAAACCAGTGAGCACACCCAGTCTCCAGGCCTTTGGCAGACATAGGGATATATAGAACTGAGCTGACTCAAATCCGGGGAAGGTTCACTTGGTTTCCAGAAGCCAAGCAAGACAGGAAAACTGGGGAGTCAGCCCTTGTCTTTGTTCCTGATGGCTTCTTAATATCCGTGCAGAACTGCTATCAAATACCTCCCCACAAGCCACACAGGTTTCCACTCATGCCGAAACACCCTTCCGAATGTCCTGAAATGTCCACCAGTAGCATGCCTCCTCCAAAGTAGAGCACAGAGGGAGAGGAGTCGTCATTTACTGTCCCTGTATTCCTGCAATACTCCTCCATTCTTCCCACCATTTCTCTTTCTCAGTCCCTGCTCACAAAAGCAGTCCCATCAGAAGTGACTTAATTCTTCACTTGAGGCTGTCAAAACCTCAGCCTTAGTTTTCAAGGTCTGGGGAAATTTTCTCAAGGTCTTCTTGCTTCTCTAACACCGCATTTGCAATCCTCCAGAGCACCTGCTACAATACCTTCCACTCCATCTTTATTCATCCATTATCCTAAAAACATCAAGCTCAAAAAGGTGCTCAGGAAATGGCTAAAATCAGACACAAATCTTTACTAAAACTGTCAATGCTTTAAGCAAGCATGTGAGTAAAAATCACAGTCCACCATCCCGAGAGGAATCAGATGTAAGAAATGCAACTTTATTTCCCTGTAGCTCAATTTGTTTTCTATTTCAAGCATCAATATGGCTGAAATTCAGTCAATGTGGGTTTGCCTCCCATTTTCAACTTAATTGCCATTAAGTTTGGGGGGAGTTTAAGTTCATTCCCACGTATTGGGAGGGAACAATCGAGGCCAGGAAGAGTTTCCTTTTCTCTCTGCCTGCTGCTGTCACATGCTTTCCCTGCGGCAGCGACCACACAACAGCCTAATGGCCCAAACTGGGGAGGATCTCAAAAGAGAAATCACATACCAGGGTAAAAAAACAACAAACAACAAAAAATCAGTTATTTCAGAATTATCATTCAGCCTCACAAACATTAAACAAACACGAAAGCACAGGTTACTTTTAGAGCAAATAGTTAAAGCGGCCCAGCTTAAGCTACAAGGAGCTATTTTTCTGCCATTCCTAGGCTTTTAGCTTGCTTTTAACTCTTCTTTGGCTTTAGGGAGGATACAGGGTCTCTTGTAATTGCCTTCTTAATTTTCTAAGAAAAATGTTCTGAGGGAAAGCATGTCACTGCCAAACACTCCCATTTTTACCTCTGAGCCCTCTCCGGGTTCTGCCCCCTCTACAATTCCTTCAGACCTGGAAACCTCTCCTCTCCACAGCTTTACCCCTTACTATCCTCCTACCCCCAACTGCTTTGCACCAGGATGGAGCTGGGGCTGGGGCGAGCGAGGCGCAGGAGGTTCAGGCTCCATGATTCCAACGAGGCCTGACCCTTGTTTCTCCTCCGTCCCCTCCACTTTCCAGAACAGCCAGGAAAAGGGGAGAAAATCCTCCGGGCTTCAGGACAGGGAGGTCCCCGCGCAGCCCCACAGGAGTAGGAGGAGGGAGCCGCCTGGACTCCTCCAGGGAGGATTTCTTCACTTCCTGGCAGGCTCCCAGACACAGACGGGTTTGTTTAGGAGGGAAAGGAATGCCATTGATTGCTCCAGTGGCGGTGAGGGGAAAACACAAATAATCCGCCCAGCGGTTCGCTGGGTTTCCTGCGCATGTGTCTGTGTGTGTGTCTGTCTGCCGGCTCCCTGCTTGTTTGGGCTGGAAGCCCTTCATTTGGGAGAGTTCAGGGGAGTCAGACCTGCTGACGAGGCACCTCCGGAAGGGGCCCTGCCCTCCCTTGGCAGGGCGGCTGCCACCTGGCACCTAGAGGAAGGGTCTTGATTCTCCGCTGTGGTCCCTGAGACTGGTGGAAAGCACCTCGCTCCTCCCCTCCGCCCGCCTCCAGCCCTCCCTCTCCGCTTCTGGCCCTGCGTGTGCAGCCCGGCATGGAGACTCCGTTTATGTGTCTTGTCCTGGGCTCCCTAAAGCGTAAGGACTCAGTCGAATTCCTCTTGGTGTCCCCTGCCTAGTGCAGTTCCTGGCACATAGTAGTTGCTCAATATATTTGTGTAACTGAACCCCGGCTCCTAACTCCCTCTCACCTTTATTTATTTATTTATTTATAAGATTTATTTTATTTATTTCTTCCCGCCTCGTCTTCGTTTGCATTTGCTCTGTTTGTTGTGTGCTGGTCTTCTTTTTTCTTAGGGGGCACCAGGAACCAAACCCAGGACCCCTGATGTGGGAGGGAGGCACCTAATCACTTGAGCCACCTCTGCTCCCTGCTTTGTTGTGTATCTCATTATGTTTTCCTCCGTGTGTCTCTTATTGCATCATCTCGTTGCATCAGCTCACCATGTCAGCCCATTGCGTCAGCTCACTGTCTTCCTTGTTCTCCTCAGGAGGCACTGGGAACCAAACCCGGACTTCCCATGTGGTAGGCAGGAGCTCAATTGCTTGAGCCACATCCACTTCCCTCTCTCACCTTTAATATTTCTTTCCTCCCCCATCTGACCTGTCTCTTTCTTTCGGAACAGTCTCTCAATTTATGCTCAGAACAATCCTATAAAGTAAATATCAGTATCCCCATTTTACTAAGGAGAAGACTACGCTCAAGGTCAAGGTCACACAGCTAGAATACTGGAGCTGGGATCTGAACACAGTCCTGCTTCCTTTCCACTGCGCAGCTCTCGCTCCACAGACCCTCCTCTGTTCTTGATCTGTCCTTCCTCAATGGGCTTGCTGCGCCTACCGACACACGTTTCTAGTCCCCCTAATTACTCGCTCAGTGATGTCAAGGACTCTTTGGGCACCCAACAGAGGACTTAAGTAGGCCCCACAGGACAAGATTAGGTGGCAGTAAGTGTGAAAATAAACTTCATTCAGATCTCTGCTCAAATCTCAACCCTCAAAGAGGGTTTTCCAGTTCTTTTTCTTTTAAAGCTCATCTTTTTTAATGTAAATTGTGTGCATATTTTATAAGGCCCATAATGGATCAGCTCAGGAATACAAATATTTTAAAATAGATAAAAAACAAGTAAGTAGTCCTATACTGAGACCCATATGCAATAAAAGTCAGGGGACCTCTGGCATATTGGATAGAACACTGACTGTGGCTCAAGAGTCTTCACAGTTTTGAGCCTCAGATTACCCACCTGGAAAATGGGGAGAGTCCTTAGAAGCACAGTGTACGGATTTCTAGCAAAAATGCTCTGGAAATGGGGATTCCCATATTTGGAAGGCAGGGAGGGAGGGGTAGCCTACGCCACTTGGGAAACTAGAGAAGGGTCCTCCACCACCTTCAGAGGGCACTTGTTTGCTCCTATATAATGGCTTTATTGAGAAATAATCACATACCACACAATTCACACATTTAAAGTGGACAATTCAATAGTTTTTGGCCATCACCACAGTCAATGTTCAGAATATTTTCCTCACCTCAAAAGGAAAGCCCTTACCCTTAAATTCTACCTCCCCACCCCCTAGTAACTCCTCCCCCAGCCCTGAGCAACTGCTAACCTACTTTCTGTCTCTATGGATCTGCCTATTCTGCTCTTTTCATATAAATGGAATCCTTTATTAGGTGGTCTTTCGTGACTGGCTTCTTTCACTCAGCCTAAGGTTTTTTTTGGTTTTTTTTTGTTTTTTTTTTTTATTTTTTTTTTAACTTTATTTTGTACATTTAATAATTGAAAACATAAGCAATTAAAAACTAAAAAGTAAACACAGATGAATAAATATATACATTTCTCAATTAAATGTAATGGACACATGTAAATTTTTTTTTTTTTTGGGAATCAAACAATATATTACACAATATATTTGGTTCATAGTAACGCATTCATACAGTATTTGTCCTTTTGTGTCTGGCTTGCTTCACTCAACATAATGTCCTCCAGATCCATCCATGTTGCCATATGTTTTATGACTTCATTTCTTCTTACAGCTGCATAATATTCCATCGTGTGAATAGACCACAGTTTGTTTATCCATTCATCTGTTGATGGACACCTGGGTTGTTTCCAACTTTTCAGCCTAAGGTTTTTAAGATTCATCTGTGTTGTAGCATGTATCAGTATTTTGTCCCATTTCGTGGCCGAATAATATTCCATTCTATGGATACGACACATTTTGTTTACCCATTCATCCGTTGACGGACACTTGGGTTGTATCCCCTTTTCGTCTATTATGAATAATGCTGCTATGAACATTCGTGTTCAAGTTCTTAGATAGACACATGTTTTCATTTCTCTTGGGCTTATAGCTTGGAGTGGAATTGCTGGGTCAAGGACACTTTAAAATGCAGATTCCTGAACCTCCAGACCTTCTACATCAGACTCTCTGGGAAGAGGCCCAGAATACGCATTTGAACACGCTTCCCAGAGACTCTGAGTTTCAGAACCTCTGGACTCAAGTGTGCCAGTGCTCACTCTGAACAAGTGAGCTCCCGCGTTCAGATCGTAAGCCAGAAAGGGACCAGACCTGCCTGGCTGCCTGTAACTCAATCACCATTCCTGACATTTGTGTATAATTTATTTTAAGCTTTTCTCACATATGATGATGCCATGGAGCCACATTTAATCCTCGCAACCAATCCATGAGACCAGTATGATTGTCCCCATATTATGGCAAAGAGACAGAGAAGTGAGCCAACAGCCAGGTGCAGCCAGCTGTAAGCTGTTGGGCAAACCAGGACCTCCCGTCTTGCTGACCAGTGTCATCCCTGCCACCCCTGTGACTCTGTTATCTGAATCAAAGATGAAGTCATGTGCTCTGGCAAGGGCGGGTGTGTTTATGAAGACTGCAAGAGGCTGGAGATGGGAGTCCACCTCTGTCCACCCTGAGTCCCCTTAGTGGATCCCCTGGTGCTCGGAGGAACACAGTGTGAAAACCGCTGCTCTAGGAGATCTGAGTCATCCATCAAGGAGATTTTCATCTAAATGAGGTTAATACCGTTTCATTAATTCATGGAACACATCTAGCCAGCTGCCTTGTGCAGGTTCTGCACTAAATGCCGGACCACAATTAAAAGGCACAGTCCCTGTCCCCCAGCAGGGAGAGGTAACATCGCACTGGATAAATGCTATAACAGAGACTCGGAACTGGGAGCACAGGTGGAGGGGCAGCTAATGTGAGGGTGCCAGGGGAGGTTTCCTAGAAGAGGTGAGAGCTCCGCTGAGCCCTGAAGACTGTACCAGCTTTCACCAATGGAGGGGGGGGGGGGTCGGGCATTTCCAGAAGAGCATCAGCAGGTGCATGCACAGGTAAAGAGGCAAGGGGAGACCACATGTCCGTGCAGAGCAAGGTTCCAGGTTCTAAGCCACATGGTTTGTAGAGAAGAGGGGTTGGCAGAACAGGAGACCGAGGAGGAGGGGCAGGAGAAGGCAGAAGGAGATTGGACTGGAAACTTCAGGGCCGCACAGGGCAGCGTCCTGCCACGGTGCCAAACCACAGGTTCTGACAACCGCCCTTATCCAAGAAAAGGAACCTGACCCGTGGACATTGACGGCAAAGAAATCCCAGGGAGCCGGTGGCGAGTAACAGTAATACCCGACAGGTCCACCACACGGACCACATACTCGGTACACTTTAAACACTTTGTATATAATAACTGGTTACATCCTCACACCGTCCCTACGAAGGTGGATATCATCATCCTCATTCTGCAGGTGAGGAAGCTGAGGCCCAGAAAGGCTTGACCACTTGCCAGGGAAACACAGCCAGCGAGTGGGAGCGTCCGGATTTAAACTCAGCATTCTGGCTCTAGAGGTTGTGCTTTTAACCCCAACACAGAACTCGGCCTGTGCTGGGATTTAGAACTGCAGAGCCCCGTCCCCTCCCGAACCCTCAGTGCTCCATAAATGTTACTGTTATTGCCGTTGTTATTTCTAGTTCCATGGTTCTCAGACCCTGTACCTCACTTCCGCAGGGCTCGCCATCTGGGCTGGTGGAGGAGGAGCAGTTCCACTTTCATCTGTTTTACATCCTGGGACAATGGTTTTCTTGATTTTTTAAAGAATCCATTAGTTTAAAAAGAAAGAAAGCCACCTGTCTGATTCAGCCATCTCATTTCATAGATAAAGGAGGTGAGGCCCAGAAAGGTAGAGTAACTAGTCCAGGGTCACACAGCAAATCAGTGGCAGGGATGAGCCTGGAGCCCAGACTTCCTGCCACCTGTTGAGTCCGTTGTTCTTCCTATAGCTTCGAGATATCCAAGGCAAAGAAAGATGAAAGATATTGGTGTCTAGATTCTCAGCCAAGTTTTCTGTCCAGTTCCACTGATCTTGAACATTCAGCCTTGACCCCCCTCCAAGATCAAGCTCACCAGTACTGAACCTCGCTGCAGAGGAAGGCGGCTGAAGGTGTTGGACCCATTCAGCAATGGCTCTGAGGCCTGTCACGGGGCAGCGACTTTTAAATCGGATCCTCTCTATTCTTCCCCTGTGGCTGGGGAAAGTTGTTAATACCAGGTCCTGAAAAATAATTTTGACATTCTAACAGTCCGTGTTAGGGTTCTCAGGAGGCTCCCTCAGAATGAATCATTGGTTCATTTCCATTGGGAAGATATCCAGAAATTCCAGATTCCCCCTGTATAATAATTTGAGGGGAAAAAATGGGTATGTAGAGTTTCAAGTTCACAGACACTTGCATTGCTGCAGGTGCTGGGAGCCGCCTCATGATTTCAAGCAAAGGAGTGAAGTGGTTGATAGGGCTTTTTCTTTTTCTTTTTTCTCATTCTTTCTTAATTTTTTAAAAGAAAATATTAATTCAACTAAAACAAAAGTAAAGTTCAGTTCCGCTGGGCTTATTTGGAGGTCTGGTTAAATCCATCGCCTCCATTAGCCCAGAGGGCAGCCCTTGCAGAGGTTCTGCCTCAGGTGCCTCATTCAGCGCACACCTGTTGAGACCTGCTTGGGGGCAGGCATGGAGCCGGATGCTGGGAAACTCACCAGGAAACTCACCAGCCACTGAAACCCAGGACCGCACCAGGGACCTTCAAATCTTCTGTCAAACATTTGTTCTGCTTTCTCTTCTCAATAGTTGGCCCCACTGTCTGCGGGCATGTCCTGATAGAGCTTGAGAAAACAGAGTCAGTGCATTGGCCCAGCCTCAGCTATGACTAAACATCTCCCACTATCAAAGTCACTGTGAATTTTGATGCATTTATTTCAACCAATATCCACTGAGCCCCACATATCTGATGAATTACAGTTCCCAATTCCAAAGACAGAAAATGATTAAAAGGAGTACTTAGTTGAACAATATGGGAGTGCTTCTGACAGACGTCACTGCTGCCCAGGACAGCAAGGCACAGAGAGATGTCAACAGAGGGGTCAGCGGGAGTTTAGAGGCCCCAGAAGCTGGGGGAAGCAAGGAGGGCTTCCTGGGGAGGAGGCAGTGCCTGGGTACGGTCCTGAAGCATGAGTAGGAGTTAGTCCAGTGAGGAAGCGGTCGAAAGGGGAAGAGCAAAAAATCACTATTAACTAAAAAGAGAGAGAGAGAGAGAGAATAGCACAGCTATCCAAGCCATCCCATGGAGAAGGAGCCACTTGCATCGCTGGAGGTGATGGGGAGCCGCCTGACTATATGAAGCAGGGGAGCGAAGTGGGCAGATTGGTATTTTAGATCCTTGCTGAAAGTCATTTTTCAAGGATGCCTTAAACCCCCTGTTCTGAGAGGCATCGTCATCGTGCCATCTCTGTGAACACAGGAATCAGTATTTTTATTCAGTGCCGCAGCAGGTAGCAGGAGATGCTGTGATTATGGATTTATCTGGATAATCATGCCCGATAGTGCACGGTGGTTAAGAACACAGGCTCTGGTGCCAGACTTCTGGGCTCTCCTACTCGTCAGCTTTGTGACCTCACAGGAGCGACGTAGCCTTTTTGTGCCTCGGTTTCCTTATCCATAGAACAGGGATTATATTGGTCCCTGCTTTATAAGGTGATTATCAGGTGATTATGAGAATTTAGTGAGTTATTACAGATAGAGTGCTCAGAGAAGTACCTTGTACATTCAGTAACTGTTAGCAAGTATTTCTTCTACTTTTCTCACCTATGGCTTCCCTCCAAGAACACTCTACCCCAGGTGGCAGTCCCTTCACCAGCCCTTAAACAGGCTAAGTCTCTTCCTGAAGCTAAGCCTTGGCCAGTGCTAGTTCTCTGCTGGGAAGCCTTTTCCTTTCCCTTCTCCTTCCATTGGGTATGTCCAACCCTTTTGTCCTCCAGAGTTCCACTCCAGGCCTATGCCTACTAAAAGGCCTCCCAGCCACCAGGATTTTCCTCTCTTCTTAATTCCTAAGCACTTAGGACCAACATTGCTTTGGGCAACATTTCATCCATTTACTGCCTTATTATTCTGCAAAGGAGATGGGTCCTTGGGTAGTGGTGGGAAATGACCTGGCACTGGTTTTAGACACCCTGGGCTAGAAACCAGGGGCTCTTCCACTGACTGACTGTGCGGCCTCAGACATGTCACTGCCCCTTCTGTGCCTCGGCTTCCTTAGCTCAGTCTCCATACTGGTCTGACTTGAGTCATTGGATGTATCAAATCAGAAATTGAGTATGAAGATGAGAATGCGCTTGGTAAAACGATAACCTGTACTTCCTTAAGTTGTTGCTATGCGGCTGGTACTCAGTTCTTTACATGATATCTAACCAATTAATCCTCTCAGCAACCCCATGGGGCAAAGTACTTTGGTTCCTCCCATCTGATAGATGGGGAAACTGAGGAGCAGAGTAGAGAAGCAGTTTGCCTAAAGTCCTACACCTCTATGTGGACAAGCTGCTTTAGGACCCAAGAGTTGTGGCTCAGAGCCAACACCCGGCCACTGAGTAAACTGGCCAGTGCTGGCCAAATGAGAGGCTTTACATTATTATCAATAACTGCCCAATGAGCTTTTGCAAGTGTGTGCCAAAGACCTCCTCGGCAGCCCCCGGGTCTGTGCACCCTGCGCGTTACATAAATAGAAAATGAGATTAAGAAAGCACAGTGCAGCAGCGATTGCCCCGGCCTTTTGGTTTATTTCTCTACCAGTAATATAATCAACCCTTGAGCCAAGCTGAGAAATAAATAGGAAAGGGAAGGTTAAGGAGGGTGTTTGCCAAACAGCTGTTGAATGCCTAGAGGGCTTCTGCCCCAGCGCTGAACTTCCTGCCCCAAACCCTTGAGCACAGAGCTACAGATTCAGTAATAAATCCTCAGGGGGAGGAAGGATCTGGCCCATCCCTCTTAGTCCACAGATGAAAAAGTCGAGGCCCTGGAAGGGAAGGTGCCTTGCCCAAGGTCACACTGTTGTTTCCCACGAGTTCAGAGGTGACTGCGTACCCTGCACTCACCAGCCTCATCCATAGATGAGACCCTGAGAGAGGAAGTAATTTGCCCAAGGCACAGAGCTAGAAAAGGTCAGAACCGGGATTCCAAAGGCCTTCCAAGTGCTCTAGCCACCACCACCCACTGTCCCGCAGGACCAGTACCCTGTGTCCTGGCTGGGGGTCTGTCTTTCCTAACAACAAGCTGCTGGCTGCAGGCTCCTGGGGCGGTTCCCCAGCTCCTGCTCCCAGCACATCCCGGCAGCCAGCGCCGGCACACCCAGGGCCCTGCGCTTGCCCTGGTGAGATATGGGAGCGTGCCCACGCACAGGCCCCAGCACCCCTGCATTGTGCGCCACAGCCGCTGGTCCAAGAGTTGCCGCAATACTTTATCAGCGCAGCTCGGCCCCCCTCTGCCGTTCTGCAGCGTCTCTCTGGCGCCTGGTGAGCCAACAGAAAGGGCAGTGAGAGCATGGCCCCTCACTATCTGACTTGTTTTTGTAGGAAGTAAATCTAGGAGTCAAAAGCAAATTCCTCGCTCCTTAGACTATCCCCCTTCCCTGCTTCGGGTACATAAAAGGAGCTCTGGCTTGGGGAGGAGCAGGAGTTTGATTAGCCTGGGTTCAAATCTCACTGCCATTTGTTAGCTGTGTGACCCTTAGGCCATCACTGACCCTCTCTGGGCCTCAGTGTTTCCAGCTATAAGACAGAAATCTCAACAGTGCCCACCTCATAGGGTTGGTGGACAGATTAAATGAGGCAATGAATGTAAACTACTTCAATGCCTGGCACATAGTAACTGTTCAATAAAAAGTGTTATTGCTGAGACCTTAGGTGAGACATAGCACCTTTAAGACTCCTCCTCTTTGAAAGCCCGGGATGGCAACCGGTGGTTTCTAAGGGTCCTCCCGACTCTAAGGGTGTGTGAATTCTTTGAATCCCGGGGAATTTATATTCTCTTCTCCTTGTTCCGTAAGGAATTTTAGGACCTACAGTCTTAATCCTTAACTGGGGCTGCGTATAATATGTGATCAGATGGCTTAAGGCCCCAAAGAGCTGAGAATTTCAAAATAGGTGCAAAAAAATGAAAGAAAAAAATGCCACCTCAAACATCACCTGGCCAGCGAAGACATTTTAACGTGCCCCTCTGGCTTCATTAGCATTAGGATCGACTGGGATCTGTGTTGCCTTTAAACTCAGGGCGAAGGTCGGCCGAGAGAGACTCAGCCCGTGGTGGGCTAGACAGACCTCAGTTTTCAGGTCACAACACACTTATATTCAACTTTGGTGGAAGGGTAGAGCACACACCTGTGGCCCGGTGTGGGGAGCGAGGAAGGACAAAGGGGTTTTCTCTTTATCCTGACAGCAGTAAAAACCCTTTGAAGAGTGTTGAGGATGAAATCCTGACCCCCATAAAGCTATGTTCAAGCCCTAACTCCCCGTCCTGCAGGTAAGAACTCACTGTACATAGGAGCTTCCAGGATCCTGTTAGGATAAGGCCAAACTGAATCAGGGTGGGCCTTCGATATGACTCGAGTCCTTTTAAGCAGAGGAAATTTGGACATGGAAGCAGAAGCCACAGGAGGAGGCAGAAGGAAACACACTTCCATGTGATGAAGGCAGATGATCGATGGCCAGCGAGCCACCACCACAATGCTTCAGACTTCAGAGGAAGCACGGCGTGCCGAGACCTGGATTTTAGACTTCTAGCCTCCAAACCCAAGACAATAAATTCCTGTTGTTGAAGCCAAGCAGTGTGTGGTATTTAATGGCAGTCTTGGCAAATTAAGACAAAGGGTTTTAAGCAAGAAAGGGTGTCCTAAGAGAGAAATTTCTGGAGTGATGAAATGTCCTATATCTTGAGTAAGTAGTGATCACACAGCTGTACACACATGTAAATATTTATTGAGCTGTACTCTTTGGATGTATGCATTTACTGTATGTAAACTATACAACTTCTTAATGAAAACAAAAGTGTACCCCAGCTAAGAGTCAGAGCCAAAACTCAGATCCAGATGGGGCCAAGGACTAGGGTAAGGCAAGTCACACAGAATCATGCAAGTGCAAGGATGGACCCTGTCTTTATTTAAAATGTTGGCATTTTGTGCAACATGGATTTATTTGCATGATTTTTTTTTAAATCTTGCATTAAAATATTTTGTGGTTACTGAGTTTTGGGGTTCCCCCTTAAATTTTGCACCTGAGGCAAGTGCCCTTAATCACCCCACAGTGTGGCCTCCCTCTCCCTGTCAGTAGCACCATAATGATTTGGGGAGTTTGCAGGATGAGATGCAAAGAGATACTTTGAACCAGGAAACTGGACAAGCAGGAAGGTTGCAACAGACACTCCCAAGGAGTGGCTCTAGCAAACGGTAAAGAAAAAAAATTTATGAACTATTTAAATAAACCTATGGGTAACAGAAAAGACAGTGAGAGCAGTGGGAGGTATTTGGGGGCTAGGCTTTAGGGGGAGGTGAATGCTCGGGGAAGAAGCAAACTCTACCCTCCAACCTCCACACCACATTGCAACTCTGCCCAAGAAAGCCTGTCCCAAGGATCTGACCTAGACAGGCAGCCCTTTTAAGCTTCATTTGCAGTTTTGTTTATAATTATCGACAACTTGACACGAGCATTTTAATGATGGTTTTGTGTGTATTTTGACAGGGATAGCCAATTTATTCTTCGTATTACATAATGCTTTAGAGTCTGCCAATGATTTTACATATGTTACCCAGATGTCAGCTGGACCTCTCCCCTCGCCTCTTGGAAATCTAGATATAATTTTCTTGCATCTTCATCCATTTCACAATCTCTCCAAAGATGTATGTAAATTTACGGAGGGTCAGGAAACCTCCTTCTCTGCCTACAGAACTGCTATTATGCTATCAAGGATGCAGGTTTCATACTCAAACCCTAAGCGGTTCCTGAGCATACTGGATTTCAGCTAAGATTTGGGGGGTACAGTGCTAAGGATTGTTTCCTGGGGGCGTCACCTTCCATCTCCAGGGCTCCAAGCTCCTTAACTACTCTCAGAGGAGAGCTCCAGCTTATCTAACAGGCCGAGCAACTCAGCACTCCCCAAATGGAGGGCTTCTGATGGGTCTACATCCCCCCCTAAAGCTCCCAGCTCCTGGGCCCCTCCTCAGGGAGGAAGGAGCTTCTTCCTCCCGATTGCAGGCCCCCACTTTACAATTTCAATTAGGGAGATTGAAGCACACGGAGGCACTCCTAGCAAACAGCACAGGTCACAGAGGGGAGAACCAGGGAGAACCAGGGACCTCCCAGCTCCTAGCTAAAGATCTGAGGGATGGTCTATCTTCCTTTCTGTGGAGGACCCCTGAGGTAGTCTCTTCAGACCTCTTCTCCCAGCCACTTTTAGGCTGCATTTTATCAGCACCGACCTGGAAATGTATAGAAATCCCGGAGGCGGCGCTGGTGAAGCAAATGGACACTGCAGCCAGCCACGCTGCCTCTTGGGGCCACTCCGTCCTTCTCGCCCCTCACTTCTCCTTAATTGTAATGGGCTTACTTTGGGAAAGAAGAATTCAAATTTGTAAATTAAGTGAGGGCCTGAAGGGGAACCTTTTAGAAACACAAACACCATAAAGAGAAAAAGAAAAGCAGAGAGTACTTTTTGCCATCTCCACTCCTGGAGCCTTTTGGAAACTTTATCTCCTCTGCTCACTCTCCCCAGAAGGCTGAGGGGCAGCAGGCTGAGGGCAGCAGGCCGAAAAGACTGAGGGCAGCAGGCCGAGAAGGCTGAGGGCAGCAGGCTAAGGGCAGCAGGCCAAGAAGGCTGAGGGCAGCAGGCCGAGAAGGCTGA
>JAKSZT010054303.1:4596863-4738766 GCA_026826555.1 Tolypeutes matacus | reverse complement strand
GGCTGAGGGCAGCAGGCCGAGAAGGCTGAGGGCAGCAGGCTGAGAAGACTGAGGGCAGCAGGCCGAGAAGGCTGAGGGCAGCAGGAGAGGGTAATGTGGGCAGGACTGCTGGGATGTCCTTTAAAGATGCAGAGGTTCCTGAGGGTCCCTTCAAATAATACTTCCTGGGCCCCTTCAAAAAAGGCTGCCCTGTTTGTACAGGTGGATGGTGTGTGTGTGTGTGTGTGTATGTGTGTGTGTATTCTGTGAATCTTTCTATGACAGTGGGTGTTTCAGGGTTTCAGGGTTTCAAGTGCGTCTCTCTGTGTGTCTTCATGTCTGGATGTCTCTGTGTGATGATGTGTCTGGGTGTCCAGGTTTGTCTCTCCAGGTTTTGGGGTGTGTGTGTATGTTTGTGTTTGCCCATCTGCATGTGTGTATGGCCCTCTGTTGTCAGGTTTGCGTAGGATCTGTATGTACAGTGGTCTCAGCTTCTGGGAGGTCAGGGTCCATCTGGCTATGTGTGTCTGTATCTCTGGGTGCCAGAGGAGAGGGTAGATAAGGGTGTGTGTGTGTCTGTGTGTGTGTGTGTGTGTGTAGTTATGCAAATGTATATGGGGCAGGGATGCATTTGGACTCACGGAAGCTGCAGCAAATGTACACACTGTCTTTGCAAGGCAAGTCATCTGTTTTCCTGGTTTTGTTTTTGTCCTCCCCATGGGCTCCAGACCCTCCTTGAAAACAAAGGGAGCTTAAACAACGCAGCCCTTCCTGTGTTCCCAAATGTTCAGAATGCTGTGGTGAGCTTGAACGGTGCCAGCTCGGATGCCCAGCCCTGCCGCTGCTGCAGGAAGCCACCAGTCAGCCCACTGCCACCACCCACTTACATAACAAGCCGGGAAGGAGGGTAGGCAGGAGAAGGGGAGCCACACAGCTCACTGGCACCCCAACTCCTAAGCCAGCAGCAGGCCACACATGGGGACTGGGAGCCCACGTACCATAAGCACATCATTTGGGGCCTTCCTCCAAAAAGGAGGGCTCCCTGTGGGGAGAAGAAGTAGAGGAGTCCACACTTTAACATGGAGATTGGTACCAATCAGCCAGGTGTCCCAGGACGGAGCTTTCCATCCCACCAGGTCAGTTCTAGGTAGAAATCGACCTCCAATCATTTCAACACATTTACTAAATACCTACTACATGCTCAGCAGTGCAAAAGATGAAACCATCCAGCTTTGCCACCTAGGATTTGGAGCTCCTCTTCCCACTTGGGGCCTTTCAGTTCCCTATCCTCTAACACAGAGAGTTGAAAACTCTCTGATGCTTAGTATGGCAATCTCCTGACTCCACGCCTCCATACTTCTTCGCCCTTCCCCTCAACCCCCAGCTGGAGCAGGTCAGCACTGGCCCCTTCACCCCCTCTTCTGCCCAAGTGCTCCTCTCCTTTCCTGTCTTTCTTCCTTCCCTCCACAAGACCTGCTGTCAGCCTGGACAGCTCTTCTCCCCTTGGCTGCACTGTCATAGGGTTCCCAGCATTAACACAGTCCCAGCTTCTACCAGGCCAATCAACACCACACCCCCAGACCCAGACCCAGACCCTCTTTCCTCCCTCAGGTCCCACAACCTTTCCCTTCTGCCACCATGTGCCAGCCAGGCTCCGCTGCTCACGGCACCCCCTGCACATGCCTCCTCACCACCCCCAGCCTCTTCTGAAGCCATTCCCTCTGCCTGCCTGGAACACCCTTTCTCCCTCCACCCCCAACCAGTTCCCATCCTTGCAAATCACAGCCACCACCTTTCAAGGCCCACCTTCAACACCTCCTTCTTCATTAAGCCTTTCCTGATTCCCCCACTCCCCACCCCAGTAGATGGGAGCTCTGTCTTTTTAGAAACCTCTCATATGACACATCCAATTTGGCCTTGACTTTTAGTCATCTGTGTCTTTGTCGATACCCCACAGTGTGACTAACCTCCTTAAAGCTAAAAGTCACAAACTGCATCTTTCTCATGCTCAAATTCCTGTCAAGTAGCGATCACAGGTGTTCAGCAACTGTCTGTAGAATTCACTGGACTAGATGCAACTCTCAGCATGGAATGTGAGGAGCTGGGAGCCTGGTTGGAGAAAAGGGCACTGTTTGGGGAGGGCGTATAGAGAGGAAGGGAGGAACCTCAGAAATCACAGCCAATGGTCAACCAGTGGCTGTCCCGGCAAAAAGCCCGAGGCCCTGAGCATTTCCCTTACCCAAAAGGACCTGAACTTGGGGAGGAAGACAACGGATGCTAGAGCACAAATTTTCCAAGAAATGCAAAGTTAAGCAATGTCATGGAGTGATAAAACTCTGGACCAGGGATAGCAAACTTGAATGCCTAGAAGGACCAGCAAATGAGCAAAGTCAGCCCTGAAGGAAGGGGCAGGTGGTGGCAAACTGGGGTGCATGCCTCATCTAAAGGAGCTGGCCCTGCTGTGCAGAAATGTGGACACTAGCTCCGCCAGATCTCACAAAGTTGTGTTCAAGAAAAGTCCCATATCCAAGTTTGCATATGAAATCTCCCATTCTATAAAAGTTGGCAACCTATTTAGTAAAAAAAAAAAAAATCAACATCAACATTGGGTGAAACCAACAAATTAGGTCTGTCATCCACATTTGGCCCCTGGGCGCCAGTTTGAGACCTTTGCTTAGGTACATGCCAGGTTACTAAGTAATATGAAACTGTAGTTGGGATAACACCCAAAGATCCCCTCAAACTAAGGAAGAGTCAGCTATTCCCGTAAATGGACTGTGGGTGCGGGAAGGCAGCCGATGAGGGGGTAGGAGAATGTCTGGAATGTCTTCTTGGTCTTTCAAGCCAAGACCTTTGCTCACCTCGGGTATCAGGACCCAGAGGACAATCAGAAGGCTTGAGTCAGATATCAACTTGCTTCCTGAGCAAGTCACGTCTCCTTTTTGAGCTGCAGGTTACCCTGTGTACAGTGAGTGGGCTGGACTGGAACTCCTCTGAGATGCCATCCAGCCTCCTGCACAGAGAGGGTGTTCACCCCTGACCATGCAAGGACTGGGCCCCAAGTGGCAGGAGGGAATTCCTGCCAGCAGGGCCCAGGCCCAGGAGCCTAAGAAGCAGGCCTTGCCCCTATCTCACGGCTTTCCCTCCTGCAGGGGCCCCACTAACAAAGAGCCAAAGTCCTCAAGGCCTCACCCATCCTCTCAGAGTAATTGCCAGACTATTTACCAGCAAAGGCATGCCAGCAATCAAAGGACTGCTGGACTGGATGGTAGGAGTTGTGGGGAGCTGATCCAGAGGAGAGGCCAGGGAGGTTGGGGTGGCTAGAAGACACCCCAGCAAACGAGTACCAATAGGAATGAAAGTATTTCAATATTTCCACAACTGGCCCAGTCAGACAGGTGTGTATCCACTGAATATCAGCTCAGCCCTCATCTGAATGCCGCCCTTCCTGTGTGCAACAAGGCAGACCCAGATGTTGGCAACAGATCTGAAAGTGAACCCCTCCCAGCCCCTGGGGACCTCACGGAGCCCACCCTTCTCCCACAGCCTAGCTTCCCTCCAGGGTCCCCACCCCAGGCTTCCTGAGCACTGGCAAAGAAGAGGCGCCATGCCAAACCCTGACTTCATGCTGACCATCAAATCCCCAAGCCAGGGCTGGAGCAGTGATGTCAGTCCCTGTGTTTCAGAAAAGCAATCATCAGACTCAGAAGAGGATCAACTTGCAAGGCAGAAGGCCAAACAGTTTATCTTGGCAAGGGCCTCCGAGGATTGCCTCATAGAAAGAAAGGGCTGGCATGCTTGTGAGCATCATTTGTTAGGAGCCAGGAAGCCACAGTGTCCTTGGAATCAGGAAAACCTCAGGGACCCTGTCAAGATGAAGAATGTCGAATCAGGAACAAAGGAGAATTCGTGCCCCCTCTTCCGGTCAGATCCCTCTCTTGGGGCTAGGTGGCAGCTCATAACTCAAGGAGAGGCCTTGTTCTGGCAGAGTCGTGCCACACTGGACCTGAGCCCTCTTCTTATTACTATGAAGATGTCACCAGTTATCTGCATTTGAATAAGGTTCATGAAGGCAGGGACCTTGTTCTCTGCTGCATCCCCCACATCTGGTATGGAGTTAAGGAATCTGTAGATATTGGCTGAGTGAATGGTGAAGAGGAAAGCACAATGGATTGGAAACTGGCACGTCTGGACACCAGGGATGTGGGGGCATGTCCAGGTTTGCCAGTGGAGCTTGGTGGCAGGACTGGGCAGGCAGGTTGGGGTGACTGGGAAACTGCCATTTATTGGTGAAGATGTATGTTACCTATTTAAAGTTTCTATCCTTTGACAACCTTTGACTACCTTCTATCCATGGTTCACAATCTTGCCTTTGAACTTCTCCCACCAAAGCCTGTAATCTTACTCCTATCAACCATCTGGTCAACCTATTATGTTAAAAACTGTTGAAAAGACCACACTGGAAAAATGTGTTCCAGAAGAACAAGTCTCCTTAACCTTCAACCCTAAACTACACTTGTGCTGGGTTCTAACTTGGGCTCAACCATTTCTGACCCTGAGCATATCACTTCCACTTTCTTCATCTCAGCTTCCTCTCCTACAAAATAAATGACAAAAATTCAATGTTCTTAACTTTTGGGGGGGAGTATCTCTACCCTCTTGAAGAAACAAAATAAGCCCATGGAGCTTCTCCCTGCAAAAAAAGGAAATTCCTCACTTGTACCAAGGAACAATTTTGCGTTCAATTTTGGGAGGTCCACAGGCCCCTCACAGCCCAGAGACAGAGCCCAGGGTCAAAGCTGTTTTGGACTTGCTGATCTGTGAATGCCTCCCAGCATTGGCTTTCTGGAATGTTAACCAAAATGTGGCTAAGAGAAAACGCAGTCCAGCTGCCTTCCTCTGAGGCTACCACTGGGCACCTCTTGCCCTCAGCTGCCCCTCAAAATGAAGGAGCCCTGGAATTCACTAATTCACTAATTAGCCCCAAATACAACTCCTGGTTTCCTCATAGCTCAGGCTACAAATTAATAAAGGTAGGCCTCACAGGAATGAGGCAGGAAGCAAAAGGAAACCCAGGCAGCTGGACCTGAAAGGAATTTCCTCTTCTCTTCCTCTCCTTCCAGTTTGGTCTTTGCATGAATTTGATAGAGCTGGTGTTTTCGTTTCCCAGCTATTAAAACTAACACCATACCATGAGTTGGTTTAACAACAGGAATTTATTGGCTCACAGTTTCAGAGTCTAGGAGGCTTGCTTCTCTCTGGGCCCAGCATCTTCTGGCTGGCTGGAATCTTTGGGGTTCCTTGGCTTTTCTGTTACTTGATTGCATCTTCTCCTTTCTCTTCTGGATTCTGTTGACCTCCAGCTTCTTGCTTCTTCAGTGGCTTCTTTTTTTCTGACTTTCCCTCTGCTTGAAAGGACTCCACTTATCTAGAGTCAGTTGGGTCGCACTGTAACTGAAGTAACCTCTTGAAGAGATCTTATTTACAGGTGGGTCCACACCCACCAGAATGAGGACCAAGACCAAGAAGACGTCCAAACTGGGCACACAGTTCAATCCAGCACAGGTGGGGATGGAGGTTGGAAGAAAACCGCTAAGAGATGTTATTGATTCAGGGCCAGAGAAGGAGGTGGCGATGGACCATAAAAAAGAGAGACCAGGGATGGGGAGACGGGGCAGAGGACCCTGATGAATGCGGGTGGGGCCCTTGTGCATTCTCCAGGACCAATCGGACTTTTCCAGCCTGATGATTTTCAAAAGCTATTTACAAAGCTGGACTAATCCACCGCAGCTGTGCAATCTGCAAGCCCACAGGGCCTTTTTGGGAAATTCAGATCCCCCACCTCCAGCCTGTGCTTACAGACCTCACTCCACCCTTCTTTATGGGAAGCAATGACGTGCCAAGTTCAGGCAGAAGTTGATTCTGTGTCTAGGACTCCCACCTACCTGTCTCTACCCCCAGCCCCATCTGACCTGGCAAGTCTTACCTGGGCATCAGGATGATCACATGAATATGAGCCAGGATAGCTGCTCTGCCACTCCTTAGCTGGATAAACTTGGGGTGAATTTCTTAAACCCCCCGAACCTCAGTCTCCTCATTTGCAAAATGGTCATACTAATGTCTAACTCGCAGAGCTGGGATAAATGAGGAAATAAACACGAAAGTACTACTGGTAGGGCTCAGAGTTGGTCCCCAATAGATCCTGCCAGCCCTTTTGGCCTCCCCCAGTCTCTCTGGAGTAGAGATTAGCACATAAGGAGACTTTGGGTGGGTCAGGGCAAAGGCACGCCCCCCTGCCCCTGCCCCACGAGGGGCAGCACTCCCTTCAGGCTGAGAAAGTCCCTCCCCCAGGTACTTGGCTCAGCAAGTGAAGCGTGTGCTGCCCTGCGTCCCTCTTCTGGCCCCTTAGCCTGGTGCCCTGATGCAAACCGCCACCCACACAAGGTTATGGAAAACCCAGGCTGTCCTGCCTGCCCTCGGGCTGAGACTTTTTCTATTAGTACTCCAGTCTTTTAGAGGAGTCGCTGGTCCCCTTTAAAATGCCTAACAAGAGTTAAGTCATTTTTGCCTTAGTGTAAATGACTTCCTGCTTCATTCTTGAAGTAACTGGGGTGAAAGAGATCATGAAGTCCCAAGCCAGGGAAGCCCCAAGAAAGTGGCTGAAAGAGACAAAGGTAACCAGGACCCAGGCTCAGCTGACCCTGAGGACAGCTCTGTCCCACCTCACCTTTCCAACGCAGGCAGCAGCGTACCCAGTCTTTAGAGACACCAGTTAACACCAGGAGTGTGGCAAGGGGAGGCTTCTCTGCCTCCTGCCGCTCTCACGCTGTGCCCAGGGGAGTAAAGGCGGATTTGGTGTAGAAGCTCTACTTGGCTGTGTTCTCTTACTCCAAAGTCCTTCCGCCTTAGCAGTTCATACCCAGAGTCTCTGCTGACCAACTTCAGCTGGCCAGCTTGTTTTGTTTGGGCTGTGGAGGGTTTTCAAACAAGTTGAGTCAAAGTTCAAAACTTAGGTAGGTTCATATAAATAAACCCAGATTTACAGATTCTCTTGATAAGAGCTGGCAACTTTGGGCCCTCAATCTTTTTAAGACAACAATCAGCCCCACTTAGATGGGGCATAAGCTCCTCATTTGGCCCAGTCCCTACCACTCCCTATTGTCCCCTCACACTAAGACTGTGTATCAGTTGGCTTTATCATTAAGAGAAAAGAAAAAATGTCTTATTTTCCATGTCTCTATCAAAAGTAGAGAAAAAAAAAAAAAGACAAACTGAGAGAACCTTCAGATTCAAGGAAAATGGAAACCATAAGATTTCTTTGTAGTAATTTAAAACAGTCCTTAAATGTTTCATGTGAAAATGAAAAAAAGATTTTGCAGTGCACTGAGCCCTCTTCACTTAAAAGCCTTTATAAGCATTTCACTTTAGCACCCTGTCTAAACCTCTTTTATGCAATACTACAATTATCTTTTTCTAAAGAACCACAGAATTTTAGAGCTGGAGGCAATCTTAAAAGTTCATGATCATTTTCCAACCAGATTTAAGACCTTTAAGGACTTTAAAGTATCAGTACCATTAGCTAATGCTGTGTAACAAATCATTCTGTAAACCAATGCTTTAAAACAATAAGAATTTATTATTGCTCACAAGTCTGTGAGTCAGCTGAATGGTTTCTTCTAGTTTCAGTTGGATTCACTCATGATCTTTGGTCAACTGTGGGCATGTAGGTAGCTCTGCTGGTTTTGGCTAGGTCCTCTCCTGTATTGGGGGTAGGCTGGCAGTAGGCTGTCCTGGATGTCCTCAACTGGGAGGGCTGGACTCTCCTCCACATGGTCTTTCATCTTTCAGCAGGCTAACCACGACTAGTTCACGTAGTCATGGCAGGGTTCCAAGAGAGAACAAAAGTATGCAAAGCCTCTCGAGGCCTGGGCTCAGAACTGGCACAATAGCATTTCTGTTGCATTTTCTTGGCCAAAGAAAGTCACAAAGCCAGCCCAGACTCCAGGGATGGGGAAATAGACCCCATCTCATGATGCAAGGAGCTACAAAGTCACATTATAAAGAGCATAGACACAGGCAAGCCATTAACTGGGGCCATTAACACAACCAATCTACCCTGGGTTGGGACTGTATTTCATGCTTCTGGAGACTATATTTTCCAAACCAATATTTGGGGTTTAAGAGCTGATAGTGGGCCACAATATTTTCAATTAGAGCTGTGTTGGAAACTCCAGGATATAAGGTCATACTTACACCTCCACATCACCCCAACAGAGCCCAGCCCAATGACCTCCATGGAACATGTGTTTGTGGATTGTCTGACCAATTCAAAACCTGGTATTTTATAATAGGGATGGCACGTCTATGTACATTTTGGGATCAAAGGCTAGTATTTATTGGCAGGCTATGAACTTTATAGGATTTCAGATCTAGAAGCCATTTAAATTAATCCCTTTCATTTTATAAATGAATGAAGTCCACAGATAAAGTGACTTAGCCAAGATCACGTGGTTAGGTAGACTTCTCACTTTACCTTTTGCTTCTCAAACTTATTAACATGCACAGGGATTACCCGGGCATCTTGTGAAAATGCAGAGTCTGATCAGTAGGTCTTGGGTGGGATCTGCTATTCTACATTTCTAACAAGTGCGCAGGCGATGTGACAGTGCAGTAAGTACACTCTGAGTATCAAAGCTCTACACCTCGCAGATTCTATAAAGAGGACCAGCAGAGAGGAGATAGGTAGACATCTACACGGAAAGCCTTTTTATTCTTTTGCAGTCCTTCAGCTTAGACCTGTTTTATCAATGGGTAAACTGAAGTTCAGAAAAGAAGTAATGGGGTCAGGTCCACTCCACGAAATTTTACAGAGGGTGACCCAATTTTCCTCCCTTACTAAGCAACTCTTAGAGAGGAGAGCTCAAGGAGTTGTGGCCCACTGCGACTTCCCAGCTCCTCAAGGTACGGGCTTCCTTTCCTGCTGAGACCTTGGGCCGTGAGCCATCTTTTCACTGGTTGGGGACTCAGCTCGTGGTGCTGGCCCGGGGGTCTCTAAGATTGTCCTGTCTGGTTGGTGATTTAAGAGCTTGGCAGCCTCTGTTGTCCTATTATGCAGCCTGTGAACATTCCGTCCAAAGGCCTTTTGGCACGCCACACATTTTCAAAATCAAAGGGGGAGAAAATGAACATTGCCCTTGCTCATTTGCCTAATTTAAAAGCATCTAGACGCTTTTTTTAGAAGGGGAAAAAAGCACCATCCTTCTGAAATGGAGGAAGCACCTCATAAAGCAGCCAAAAGAGAAATGGAGATGCAAGTTTCAGGGGCTGACACATTAATGGACAAACCTTGTGCCTGGGTTGTTTTTCCCATCCCTTTTCAGCTTCCAAACCACTGCCTTTTTGGAAGCTCTTGTGCTGAGAGGAAATTGCTTTTTCCAAAGGGGAGACTGAAACTCCCCCCTTGCCCTGCTTGGGCACCAATGTCCTCAATTCCACATCAGTTCGTTTCAACCCACAGACATTTATTGAGGGGCTACTATGTGTCAGCCACTGTGCTGGGGACATTCATTCATTCATCAAAAGATTTAGTGTTCGGGGATAGCCCTGTGCTATTCGTTCATTCATTCAGGCAAAAGCTATTGCAGGCTGTTGCCAGACTCGGGGGATAAAGCAGGGAGACAGGCGTGTTCTGTCTACACCATCCTGCAGTGAAAAGTCTGCTGGAGAGACAGTGAATAAGTACTCTTTGTTTACTTATCACAATAACTACTTCATGTGATAAGTAATCACAGTAGGGTGTGATGCTGGGGTGCCAGGGATAAAAGAGGTCCTGCTCAGACCTGTCCCTCCCTTCCTTCCCATGGCCACTGCCTTAGCTCAGGTCCTCTCTAATGGCACAGGAGAAAGAGGTCAACTTCTCCTGACCCCAGTCCACCCCCAGTCCCCCCTCCATCTTCCAGACACCAGCCAGAAGTGTTCTTCCCCAAATGAGCATCGAAGGGTGTTGTTCCCCTACTAAAAATTCCTCACCGGGCTTCCCATCATTTGTGGGATGAATTCCAAACCTCTCAGAATAGTTTACAAGGCCTTTTACCATTTGGCTCCGATCTACTTCTCAGCCCCGTGTTGTCTCCTTCCCCATTATTCATCCTTTCCTCCCACTGCGGTGTACACAGAGACTCCCCAGGACTGCTCAAATTTAAGGTATCCCTCTTAAATTGTTTTTTATCCTGGAAATGTTCAAATATGCCACAACGTAGGGAGAATACCTTGACAAACCCATGTACCCATCACCCAGCTTCAGTACGTGCCCAGTCTTGTTACCTCGACACCTCACTCCACAATGGATTATTTTAAAGCAACTCCAAGACATCATAGGCTTTCATCCGAAAATACTTCAGTCTGAATTTCTGGAAAATGCAGAGAGTCCATTTTTGAGTCTCCAGGTTTGTTTTTAAAATGTCAACACAGGATAACCAAATTTGTGGTCTGGTTTGGATGTGTACATTTAACAAACCAATGTTTTTAACATACACACACACAGACACACTTAGTACAAGGACTGTATATGCCCTTATTTGGAGAGAGTATTAAAAGTCCACATTTAAGGTCTGTCTTGACCCTTCCACCTACCTTCTACCCCCACTGTTGGTCCTTGTTTTTCCTGAATCCTCCAAGAACTTTCCCATCTTTATGCCTATTCCCTGGTGCATACTCCTGCCCGGAAAGCCCTTTCCTCTGCCTCGCAAACTCCTGCTTGACTGGCAAAGCCCAATGCAAATGCCCCCTGGTCAGAACTCTTCCAACCCATACCCCGACTCCACCTTGCAGACGACCATACACTCTTCTTTGCTTTTACAGCATTTCCTTCATAATTCGCTTTAACATTTTTGCTGATGCATTGAAATCATTCGTTTATGGATCTGTTACCCCTGCCTGCCTGGGAGCCCCTTGAGGGCAGGGCCTGCATCTTTATTTCATCATCTCTGTGTCCCTGGGCCTCCCCTTCAGTAGGTAGGAGGGGCACTGACCTTGGGTCCCAAAGCCTCAGTTTGCCCTGGTCTGTGGGACCTTGGGCAAGTCATTGAACTCAGTGTTTTCTCATTTGTTAATTAGGACTAATGCTAGCACTCTGACAGGGCTCTGGTGAGGATGAAGGGAGATGTATCTATTCAGCGGTTATAGCAGAGTCTGCCACATGTTAACACTCAGTAAACCAGTAAATGTTGGCCTTTATCATGAGGTGTCAGCAAGGACTCCTCCCTTGAGGGGCCCACACTCAGGGACATGGTTTCCTTTAAGGCACAAAGCCCCTTGCTCTGTTCAGGTCCTCATAGTTTTCCCCTCAAACAAAGACGTGGAGAGTTCCTTGCTTGTCCTGAGCTGCAGACCCTGCAGCAAGATCTATGGACCAGACCGGGTCACTGCAAGGCTGCCGTGGCTCCAGCAATCACCCTGCGCCCCCGCATGCAGGAGAGCCTTCCCTCTGCTTCTCTTCTGCCCTCTTTCTGTCCTGCCACTTCCACCCCACCTCCTGGCTGCCTGCAAAGGAGTGCCCCCTTCCCTCCCAACTTGCACGGAGCAGTTCTCTCCCAACCTTCCCACAACCTCAGGTTCACAGGAAGTCTCGTCTTCCAGGCTAGTCATGACCTGGGATGGGTCTTGCCACACTGCTTCAGCTGCATCCATCTCCACACCTTCTCCCTAAGAAGTTTTGCAGGCTCCAGGCCCCATCCTCTCCCCCCATCCCTCTTTGTCTTTGAAGTGCTGTCCCAGTCCCACCTGGGCACCCCTCCTCCCAGGGGGCTTCCTCTGACCCAGCCGGGCTGCCCCAGTAAGCCTGGAAGAGGGTTGAGAACCAGCCCCTAGACTGGCTCTCATCTCCCCAGATGTCCTCTCCCTGCAGACATGTGGGGAAAGAGAGACTTTCTACATATTCTCTGAATGCTCTGGTTTGTGTTTACTGGGTTTTAAACTGTTTAGTGACCAACCTTTTAAAACAGATTATTGCTCCTTTATAAGGGTGTACAGTCCCCTCATTACATGCTCTCCAAATCGAGCCCACCTTGTAGCCTCAGAGAACTGCTTTGCACGAGGTGGCATTTCTCACTTCTTTAGGATATGGTGGGGCTGGGGTGGAATCTTGGCCCTGATACCGATCAGTTCTGAGACTCTGAGTCATCCCCTCTCTGAGCCCATTTCCCCATCTGAAGATCTCAAAGGGTTGCTGTGAGGCTCAAATGAGATAAATTCATGTCAGCTGATGGATACAGGGTGTCTTTACAAGTGATAAAAATGTGCTGACATTAGATAGTGTGATGGTTGCACAACTCTGTAAATATATTAAAAACCACTGATTCATACACCTTTAAAAGGTGAATTTTATAGTATATGAATTATATCTCAATAAAACTGTTTTTAAAAATGTCAGGCACCATCACTCCATCTATGGTTAGGTTGGATTTCACTATATTAAATAATCATAAATACTGCAAGATTTATAAGATAAAAAACCAGGAAAGCTGTGATCCTCAGACTTGGAGTAAATTTCTGCACAGGGAAATAAATACATGAAGTCATTTTTAATATAGGGGATCAATCCATCATTTCAATTTAATGATAATTTCATAAATAATTTCAAGGAAGATTTTTACAAAAAAATAGTGAAAAAGGAAAATTAAAAAAATAAAAACAATGTCCATAACTACATCAGGTGGTAACTTCGTTTTCTCTGGATTGATTTTTAAGAGAATGTTAGTTCGAGTAATTCCCCAAAGAATTTCTACTAGGATCCAGATATGTGTGGCATGTATTTTATATGCAAATCTTCACCATAACCTTACCTTAATTGCTGCTGTAGTTTTTCCCATTCACAAATAAAGTACCTGAGACCAAAGAGGCTAAGAAACGTGCCCAGGAGTACTCTGGTAGGAAGTATTTCAGTGCAAATCCAACTGGCTTCTAAGCCTCGTTCTCTCTGCGGCCTCATTCAATGCCACTCCACAAACAAACTTTCCTTGAACCAGAGCAAATAGCTCCCTTTGCTTTTAGTCCCAAGCAAGCAGTATTTGTTCTATGAAACACCAGCCAGGGTAACTTTAAGCAAATTTTATATTCATGTTTAAGTCTAAAACATCACATGTGTGACCATAAACTAAAAAAAAAAAAAAAAAATTGTGGATACTCAAGTAGTACAATTATTATTTAGCTATTTTGTGAAATAACTAAAACAAGGAACAGAAATTTTCCATATCAGGGATCATCTGACTTGGAAAAGGGACTTTTCCCCACCCAGAGATGGAGACGGAACAAGACTGTCAAGAAAAGGAAATGGCAGTGGATAACCTGGAGGACAGGAGGCCCCACCGTGGCTGCATCTCCCCGTGGGGTTCGGTGTGGTCTTCACACTCCAGGTCTTTCAGATGCTCCCCAGTAGCCCAGTTTCACTGGGGATGTTGTCTGAATTTTGAGCATCGCCCAGGAGCATCCCATGGAAGACAGGGCAGCAGCCTGAGCCACCTCTGTGCCATCAACATCACACGGGCGAGAACTGAATAGCCTATGTGCAGACAAATATTGCCATCCTATCGGTTTATTTTTGACTATTCCGTTTCTCAGGGAAACAGGAAATGTAAGAGAAAGGAATGTTGTGGGGTTTTTTTTTGTTGTTTTGTTTTGTTTTGTTTTTTTGGTAGGGCGGGTTTAGGTTAATTTTTCTAAATATGCTACCAGTATTTTTCCAAGACACTGTAAAAGTAGAAGGCAGAATGAACGCTAAAGAGGGTTCAGAGGTGGGATTGTAAGGCCAGAGAGCGTTAGGCTGGGCAGTGAGACCACAGACCTCGTTCAGCAAACATTCAGTGGGTCCCTCCTGTGTACCAGCCCTGGGTCAAGGGCAGATACAAGAATGGAGCAGGGGGGCATGATCTCTATCTTGGGCACCTGGGTGGGTGGCAGGATCTTCAACTGAGGTTGGGACCCAGGAAGAAGGGAGGGAACTTTCCATGGGAAGCTCATGAGATTGTTTGGAAAAGGTGAGTTGCAGGTGCCTGAGACCACCTGGGGACCGGGTTCCAGAGGCAGGTCTCTAATTCAGAGAGGCCTCAAGGTTTAATGATGAGCAACAGCAGACACAAACCCACATGCAGCTTTTCACAGAGCTTACAGTCCAGTGAGCGTGGTGGACATCCACCGAGTAGTCACGCAGATATATCTAAAATGCCAGAGGTGCCAGGAAGGAAAGAGAGGGGGTAAGTAGGCCGTGACCGAGGCAGAGAGGTCAAGGCCAGCTCCTTGGGGAAGGGACATTTGAGCTGGGTTCTGAAGTATGGGTAGGAGTTGACCAGATGAAGAGGAGAAAGGAGAACATTCCAGGCAAAGAGAACAGTACATGCAAAAGCTCTGTGACCGGACAGAATTGGGTCAAGACCATGGTCCTGAAGAAGCCCATTGAGGCTGGGACAGAGAGGTTGATGGGGGAGTGAGGTCAAGATGGGGTCAGGGAAGCAGGCCCAGGCCAGAACACACAGAGCTCTGGATGCCGCGGGCAGGAATTTTTTCTTGACGTATTTCATCTTTTACACGTTCCAGTCATCCAGGTGATACTTCATAGGCTTGGATTGGAAAGGACTTTCAAAGGTCATCTTCTTCATTCTCCTGCCTCTAGACAGGAGCAAATAGAAACCAGGGCTTGTGTGTCTTGATGGGCAGTGCTTAAAATTCCAAGGCGATCCTGTCAGACACCGCATACCAAGGTTCATTATTAAGCAGCTGTTGGGATGTTTCTGTTCTCTCTTTTGAATGAATCTTTGTAAAAATGTCTGTAACAAACCCCATTCCTGGGCTGCCCCATTTCTAAGGCTTCGTCAAACTCCCTGCTCACCAGTTGAGCATGAGGTTTCCTTCCCCTCTCCCCTCTCCTCCTGCATCCAGAGTCCTGACAGTCAGCCTGACATCCTTCTGCCCACCCTGTCACCAGGCCACTGAGGTCATGAACGTAAAAGTGATGGGAATTAGCACATGTCAATGTCCTGCTATGTGCCAGGCCGATGCACACCTTAACCCCGTTTCCACCTCTCCCTTCCGTGACCACGCGTGGCCAACTCCTCTGGAACCAACATCTGTAATCTCCATTTCTCCCACCCATCTGGTGAGAGTCGAGTGATCTTTCTATTTCTGCATGAGGAAACTGAGGCACAGGGTGGTTAATGACCTGCCCAAGAGCTCACGGTTGTATATCTCAGAGCTGAGATGTGAACACGAGTCCTTCAGGCTCCAAAGCTGATGCTGCTTCCCAGGCGCGATGTTGCTCTGAGCTCTCAGAGCCCGTCTTCTCCCAGCTGGTATCTAGCATGACAATCTTGAAGCAGCACGGTGGAGTGGCAAGGGGGTGGTCTTCCAGAGGGACTCCAGCTCCGTCACGCTCCAGTTGAGGGATCTTTGGCAAGAATGGAGATAAAAATAGGAGCTACCTCCTAGAAGTGTCAAGGGATCGAATGAGGCGATGGATGTAAAGTGCTTAGCACAAGGCCTGGCACACAGCAATGCCCAGTAAATGGGAGCTTTGGTAACCACAGCGTCTAGGAGAAGCATCCTAAAACCTGCCTGTGTGTGTTTACTCCTCTGTCCTCAAACTCTCAATGGCTGCCCAGTGCCCATGAATACAGTCCAAACTCCTCATTCCCCATGTGTCTGTCCTAATTCCCACTGCTTCCCCAAAAAAATCACCCACTTGAACCAACCTGATCAACTCTTTGTACCTCAAATTCTTTCTGTGTCCTACCTGTCTAGTATCCATTCAACCAATATACCATATCCAGAGCACTTACTATGTGCTGGGCCGCGGTAAACAACCAGCAAAGGCCCTGTCCTCCAGCACCTACAGTGGAGCAGGGAGAATAAAGAAACAAATGTGTGACTACAAACAGCGACTAGCGCTATGAAGGGAGAGTCCAGGGTGTGATGAGAGAAGGTAATAGTAAAGGCAGGGTGGCCAGGGGAGGGCTCTCTGGGGACAGAGCATTTCAGCTGAGACCTACAGTGTGAAAAGGGATTGCTCTAGAGAGTATTAAGAGTCGTCTACGGAAAGGGAACAGCATAGGCCCTGTGGCTGGAGGGAGCATGGTCCATCTCAATAACTGGAGGCCGGTGGCTGGGACACAACTGGTGGTCAGGGTGTGGAGGAAGGAGAAACACAAGATGAAACAGAAGAGGTCGTCAGGACCTAGATCAAGTGAGGCATTGTAGGCTAAAATGGAAGCCCAGCTCCACCTTGAAGTTTCCCCAAACTTCTTTCAGACTCTTCCAGGCCTAGCTCTCTCCACCATTTAGCCAGGACCAGACACTGTACTTATATAAACCTCCAGTGAGTCAAGAATGTAGAGGGGGAAGCAGATGTGGCTCAAGCAATTGAGCTCCCACCTACCAAATGGGAGGCCCCTGGTTCAGTATCCGGTGCCTCCTAAAGAAGACAGCAAGCTGACACAACCAGATGATGCAACAAGAGACACAAGAAGAAAAACATAATGAGAGACACAACAAAGCAGGGAACAGAGGTGGCTTAAGGATTAGGCACCTCCCTCCCACATCAAAGGTCCTGGGTTCAGTTCTCAGTGCCTCCTAAAGAAACAAGGAAGACAGACATAGCAAGTGCAAACAACAACGGAATGGGGAGAAATAAATAAATTAAATAAATCTTAAAAAAAAAAAAATATGGAGGGAGGGAACCACCTCCTCTGGTTTCTTGGGATACTTTTGAATAGGGCCCTTATCAGGGTAAGGATCTCTGGTTTCAAAAATTGATTTGCCCCTGGTAACAGGATGTCAGGCCTCTCACGCCATTGGACAGTGCTGAACTCTACAGCTCCCAGGGCATGCGAGCAGGACAGGGCGCCTGTGAGAGACTGGTGTAGGCCTTGCCATCCCCAAGGGAACTAAATAAAGCTATTGTTGGGAAGGGAAGAGAGAAAATAGCCGACAAGATGTTTTTTGTCCTCTGTGACCTGTCTGTGCTCAGGGAGGGGCTAGCATCTCACAAGTGAGTGGAAATGGGAATGGCCTTTGAAACCAACTTTGAGCGGCTTGGGAAGGGAAAGGGACACACTGGGGAGAAGACATGGGCTGCAGTGGAGCAGCTCCACTGTTTCCTGACTGTCTGGCCTTGGGCAAACTCCTTGCCTCTGATTTCTAGAATGCTGACATATCTAAAGTACCTAGTACCATTCCTGGAGCTGACAAGTCACTCAGTAAATGCAGTTATTATTAGCCTGCAGGTAGTATGGTTTACTCACCCTGGATGGCAATTCCATGGTACTCACTTGCATTTCTTGAGTTCCAACAGTTGACTTCTGATACCTATCAGGCTGTTTCCAAACTCTGCTGATGCTCTCCTCGCGAAGTTTTCATTCTGGCCTCTGGGAATTAAAACATGAGTTCATAAGGAAATGTGTACAAGATGTTTAGGGAATCTTGTTTGTAGTAAAAAAGAGAGAGAAATGATAACACAAATGTCCATTGACACAAAAATGGCTGGAGAATTGAGGCATGTGCTATGGAATATTATGGAGCTATTAAAACTATTGGGTTAGGCCTATATCTATTGACATGGATGGAAGGAGGGAAGGCATAAAGTGATATTGAGTGAAAAGAGCCATTTCTGAAAAAGAAATAAAGATCAGCCTAAGCCATATATGTGAATACATGTTTGCAAAGATTGGGCATGGCGGATGATGGGGAAGAACACATACCACACATACCAGGCAAGTGAAACTACTTCTCAGGCTGTGAAAGGGGCGTGGGGGAAGAAGATAAGGGGAAAAAAATACTTGTGGCAAAATAGTAATAGTAAAATGGCAAGTGAGGAGAGAATTTAAAATAATTCCATTTCCAGTATTGCAAAATATCCAGTTTTCTCTTGGACATATAAATGAGGAGTATAAAGTAATGTGGACCAACACAAATACTGATGTGATTAGATGATGAGATTACGAATAATTCTCCTTGAACTTCTATGATTATTTTAACAGTTTTCTTTCAATAAAGTGCCACTTTATGAAAAGAGAAAGAAAAACTCTCAGAGGTGACCCCACTTTCTCCACCATCCCAGTCCCAGGCCAGGTGCAGCCAGTGGCACCTGTTGGTTACAATCAATTCCAAAGTGGTCTCCACCCCTTCATTCTCACTCAGAGTCTTCCTGCCCACAGCTGGCAGGTTCCTCTCCTCTTCCCAACTGTCCTACTTCCCCACAGCCCATCTGAGCACCCCAGCTCTTCCCTTTGACTTTAAAGGCTCCCAATAGTCTGGCCCCAAATTGCCTCTTCCTTCTCCCCAGCCCCAGCCCAGGGCCTTGCTGGCTGACACGTGGCTCTGAAAAGAATGCTGTTCTCAACAAGTCACAGCAAAAATGTCAAAGGAAATTTTCCCGTAGTATCAGGAAAATTCACTGATCTCAACAAATTCCTTTTGAAATATCTAGTTTAACAATTCCCAGATTTTCCTAGATTGGCTTTCCGTGTCCCATAAACCCAGATACAGTTTCCACTCCCATTATTTCTGATTATTAATATATTCCTCAAATTCTATTTAAAGAATGCTGGAGAAGGGCATTCAGTTCAAAACACAATTCCGTTTACAATGGTATCCAAAACAGCTTTATTGCAGATTAAATCATCTTAAGTATCCTAAAATAAATCCTTCCTTCCTATGGGTTCATGTCCATGAGGGCTCGTGAGGAATTTAAACACCCACCACGGGAAGCCCACGGTGCTCAGCAACCTTGAGGTGCCGAGCCTTCCTTCTACCCACCCACGACCTCGTCACCCTTCAGAATCCTTCTCAGAGCCTTCCTTGCCCGTGGAGAGTCACTTCCTCATGACCCCAGCCACACAGGCTTGCCCACCACTGCCTTGTTCTGCTCTTTTTATAACTTCTTATAGTGAGTACATATTGCTTCTGGAATCAAAATCAAATATTGTTGTTGTTGTTTTAAGATACATTTATTCACCCCAGACACCAGGGTGTAGTGAGTTTTAGCCTGAAATCGGGATGGGGAGGGTGCAGGGGGTAGAATTTTATTCAGATTCTATGCCACATCAAACCTGGAGTCTGACAAAGCCAACTTCAAGACCTGCCTCCAGCCCTTACGAGACGCTGAACTGAGTCTCGATTTGCTCCTCTGTAAAATGGTAATAAAAATACCTTCCCTGCGTGCTTTGTGGGCGATTGTGAGGGTAAAATGAGATAAGGTCCAGAGAATCGCTTTGTAACCCTCAGCGGACTCTTCTACAGCACCTGGGACACGCCGGGCAAGGTGCTAGGCACCATGAGGGAAGGGCTGTGGCTCCTGCTCTCGGGAACCACAGTGTAAGAGGACAGACAGCACTGTCAGAAGACAATCCAGGACAGGGCGATAGGCACGAGAACAGACAACCGTGTGGTCATAGAGGATTAACCCCGGCTGGGGTGACTGAAGGGGAAGGGAATGGTACGACTGAAACAGAAGGGATAACCTTGGCCATCAAGCAACTCAAAACGCACTTCTGGAAACCAAGTGAACTCGTCGCAAACGCCCTATGAGCAACACCAAGGAGGTGAAGCATGGCAGAAAGATCTCGGGCTTGGAGGCAGCTGGTCTAGGTTTGAATCCTGGTTCCCGCACTTCCTTGATAAATGGCCATGGGCACGGGCAAGCATGTAATCTTTCGATTCCTGCTTTTTTCATTTGTCTCTGAGGAAGAAGAATGCGTGCCTCCCAGGTCTTGCTGAGAGCACTGATTGTACCACAGAATGAGTTTTGAGCACTGTCCCTGGGTCAGGCAGTTCCAGGAGCTGGGGACACAACAGGGACCCAAACAGACAAGTTTAACTCTCTGCAGTAGCTTCCCAGGGCCACCATAAGGAAGTACCACAAGCTGGGGCTTAAAACCACAGCAAGGTATGCCCTCTTCAGGAGGCCAAAAGTCCACAGTCAAGGTGTCAGCAGGGTTGGTTCCTTCCGGAGGCTCCAGGGAGAATCTGCTCCATGCCTCTCTCCTAGCTTCTGGTGGGCACTGGCTATACTTGGGTTTCCTTGGCTTGTAGCTGTATCATTCTCTAAAGGAGATAATAGAGGGAGCAGATGTGTGTGGCTCAAGTGGTTGAATGCCCACCTCCCGCAGGGGAGGTCCTGGGTTCAGTTCCCAGTGCCTCCTGAAAAAAACAAAAGCAAACAACAAGGAAAACAAATGAAAAAACAAACTCAGGGAAGCTAATGTGGCTCAGTCACTGAGTGCCAGCTTCCCACATACGAGGTCCCTAAAAACAAACAAACAAAAAAGAAAGCAATAATAGAGATCAATCCAACATGGTGCAGCCAATAAATGCTTGTGCTGGTGGGCATGATCACTAATACGAAGAAATGTCATAAGGTGGCCTGTGGAGGGCTTGGGGGCAGGTAGTGAGAGTTTTCAGACAGTCAAGGATTGGTGGGGGAAACAGCATAAGACAGAACTTGGGAGAGGAATAACAAAGCTGGCATTCCTTGAGTGCATACGTTATCGTGTGTAATAATTCATTTAGTCCTCAAAGCAGCCCTATGGGGTGGATACCGTCATCATTCCTGCTTTACAGATGAGGAAACTGAGGCACGGATCGATGCAGTAGCTTGTCCACGGTTGTGCAAATGGTAAAGCCAGGATGTGAAACCATTCTGTTTGCTCTGCTCTAGTGTCTCTGTAGATCAACGGCTACTCCTGGTTTTAAGAGCTCAGAGCTTCCTCTGGGAGCCGAAAGCTCTGACATTTGGGTGTTTGTACCACAGCAGCATGTCTGTCTGTCAAAGCATTCCTGTGGGGTTCCTGGCAATAGAAGCAGGGTGGATCTTCTATAGGACAGGCAGTGCCCAAAGCTCTCAGATGCTAAAGCCTGATTTCCTCTTGTTCTCTTTCAGCTCACAGCCCCACACTTCCCCGTGGTGGTCAAGCTGGGACATGCCCACGCTGGAATGGGAAAGGTATGAGAAACGACCAGCGTGCTCACACCCGCTACTCACACGGCACCCCCACACTGCCCGCTCCCCTTGGCCACCCCACCCTCAGCCCAGCCACCCAAACAGAGTATTAGGGAGTCCACGAGGCACCTCCCTCCCTCTCCCCAAGCCGCCTTACTCTGAGCTCCCGCAGCATGTGTGACTCGCCAGCTCACGTCCTACTTGCCGAACCCTACCCGGATGTGTTAGCTCAGCGTCTCCTACCACCATGGTATAAGAGAATGGACGTAAAGCATTTCATAGAAAGTGCTGCTTCTGTAAAGGGTGGTGGCTGTCATCTCCTCGGGTACCTTGTAAGCTCCTATCTTACTCATCCCTTTGTTACCTGCAGGGCTAACACCTAGAAGGTGGCAAATACAAATGGCTCCATGGAGCAAGTCACTGGAGCCAGTTAGCCTCCGCCAAAGTAAATAATCCATTTTACATGGTCACGATGACACCCTGAGAAACTGTGTTGGTCAGTCTCTTTCAGTTGCAAGTGTAGAAACCCAACTTAAAGCAGTTTAGGGGGAAAGCTATTCCATGGTTTCAATCAATTAGGGAGCCTGGGATAGTTCTGATAGATTCAAGCAGGGCTTCCTCCAGGAGCCCAAATGATTTCATCCAGTTTGGTTTCCCTACATATCTCATCTCTGTTCAAGTCTACTGGGCATTTTCTTCAGACGGTCAAATGGCTGTGGGCAGACAGCCCACCCTGGTCCCTAAGCTCAATGTCCCAAGGGAAGAAAGACCCCCACTCCTTCCGGCATCTCTGGATCTCATCCCGTGGATAGACCTTTGCTTCAGTTCAGGTGCCCACCCCCATAACCAAGGGATGTGGAGGCAGATTCAGCCTCACTCAGGCCATGTGAGCCACACAGGAAAGAGCAATTCTGCCCCCAGATAAGGGGAGGGCAGGGGAGGGAGGACATGAGGGGCTACCACAGTCCACCTCTCAGGTCTCTGGCCCACACAGAACTGAATGAGAACATGTGGCTCTCAGGGCCAGCTGTCCCCATTAGAGGGATCAGTACCCACAGCATGTGACGCCAGACACCTTGGTAGAAGAGAACAGGAGCCAAACAACACGGGATGGCATGGGAAACCCCTGCTTTGAGCAGGCCTGGCCCAGCCATAAATCCTAGCCCTGCACCTCGCGCCTCTACTCTTTCCACCCCGTTACGCCTTCTGTATCCTCTCTGCCCCCCACCCTCCTTTCGGCAGCACATAGTGGAAGGGGACTGGTCAGGGCATGACCCACAGCTCTGACATTTGTGTGAATGGTGCCTGGCACTAGGAGCCCAATGCGTGGGTTGAATAGATGAATAAATGCATCTTTAGATACCACCTGTATTCAATTACCACAAATTACCGCAAACTGGAAGGCTTAACACAACAGAAATGCATTCTCTCACAGTTCTGGAGGCCAGAAGTCTGCAGTCAGTATCCCTGGGAGAAACCAAGGCTCCAGCCAGGCCACACGCCCTCCAGAGGCTCTAGGGGAAGATCCCTTTTTGCCTCTTCCAGTTTCTGGTGGCTGCTGGCTTCCTTGCTTGTGGCTACATCACCCCAATCTCTGCTCCTCTGTGCATGTGACATCCATCCCTGACTGTCTCTAATAAGGACACTTGTGGTGGCATTTAGGACCAATCCAGATAACCCAGGATAATCTCCCCATTTTGAAATCCTTAACTTACATCTGCAAAAAATCCTTTTTCCAAATAAGATAACATTTACAGGGTCCAGAGATTAGGGCCTGAGATCTCTGGGGCCCATTCACCTACCACCCCACCCTGTATCCATTCCACATCCTCTCTTCCACTCCCTCCCCCACCCCCTGCCATCTCTCTCCAGCCCCTCCTTCCACTCCACTGATGTGGCCCTCAGAGTGGGACTCCAGGATCCCTCCATTGCTGATTCCACAGATGCTTTGCTGTCCATATCTGATTCCACCTCTAGCAGTTAAAGCTGCTGGCCACACCTGTCCTGAAACTCTTCCTCCAGGGACCTCCAATTCCTGCCCCTCTCCTGGTTTTCAGGCTCATATAGACGACTGCCTCCTCTACTTCTCCCCGGAGCCTCAGGCTCTAAACATCCCACGAGTGCCCATCATCTTCCTTAACAAGCCACCGCCTCCTCCTCTTCCTCCTTCTGTGCCCTCCACCTGTGTGTCAGGAACCACTAGTTAATCAACTCAAAATAGAAACCTGGGAGTCATCTCCCCATCCCCCACACCCAAACAGCCAGCACATCTTGTCCGTTGTCCGTTGTTAATGTTTCTCAACCCTGTCCTTTTCTCCCTGCCCACTGCCACCACCTTAGACAGCTCTGGTAAGGGCAGAGCATTCTCAAGAATTAAATTCTGCCTCTAAATCTTACGCTAATTTCAAGTAGGGAACAAAAAGAAGGAAGAACTTAAAGAGGTGAATGTATTGCTTGGGGAGGACAGAGGAGTGTCTCTGAGGAATTTAGGCCCAAAAGAGACTCCGAAAACGTGAAAGGGAGGGCACAGCTCCAAGGATTTAAAAAAACAAAACAAGGCACAATCCGGAATAAACCGAGACTTGCAAAAACGCTGAGTTCAAGGAAAAGAGTTTTTCTCCTCATGTTTGGAATGAGAAAACTAGCAGGACCAGCCTAGACATGCCGACTGAGCAGATGATGTCATGTTGGTGGCTGAGAAGGAGAAAAACAAAACTGGCACCTCCTACTGTGCTGCTGCCTTCTCTATAGATGTTAGATTGTCTGCCTGGAAACAAGTGAACTTTTCTAGGAGAAAATTGGTGAGGAGTCTTGTAATGAGCTCAAGTTGCTCAAAATCTACCTAGGACCCTGTATTAGTCAAGGTTCTCTCGGGAACAGAATCAACAGGAGATATCTGTCAATAATTTGAGATTTTATAAGAGTCTCTCACACGGCCATGGGGATGCACAAGTCCAGGTTCCGCAGGCAGGCTGCAAACCAGGGGCTCCAATGAAAGTCTGATGAAAAGCCCTTGTTGAGTTTCTGGGAGAAGCTGGCTGTCCAACGATGAGCTGGGAAATTCTCTCTGAATGTTGAAAACACTTTCCCTTTTAAGGCATTCAACTGATTGGATAAAAGCATCACCCACTGATGATGCAATCTCCCTGATTGATGCAGATGTAATCAGTCATCCATGCAGTAAACTCACTGGTGATCGAAGTCCATAGATGCTCTTGTATTACAATTAGCCTAGTGCTTGCTGGACCTAACACCTGGAAACAATTACCTGGCCGAGTTGACACATTAGTCTAACCATCATAGACCCCAAGGATGAAATTGCTGACCCATCCTCAAATGGAGTTTACTCCTTTTCTCATATACATTGATTAGTGCCTACTCTATGCTGAGAATTGAAGGCTGAAGAGGACTCAGTACCTGCCCTCAAGGAGTTGGGGAGAAAATCACACAGATGAATAAGTAGAATGTGATACGGGGTTTTTGATAGAAGACTGTGCAGAGAAGGTGGTGCACAAAAGAGAGTGCTTAGTTCTACCTGGAGATGGAAAGACAAGTGATAGACTGCCTTCACGTGGCAATGGTGCCTCAGAGCCAGCCTGTGAGAAGAAACGTGAGACCTCAGGGAAACTGCGTGGTTTGCAGTGCCTGGAAATGTAAAGAATCATAATAAGCAAGAAAGGCCAGAAGGTGAAATGGACCAGTGCCACTTGTATTAAAACAAAGAATAGAGGCTGTCACAAGGTACAGAATATAGTGAAGCGCTATGCAGTTTGGGGGAGCCCTCAGACAGGAGGAGATAGTCATAGGGAACCCCGTGAGTCCTTTAGAAGTCAATCAGGCTAGATCAATGCTTCTTACCTATGTGCATTCTGTCCCCCTGGGAGCACTTGGCAATATATGGAGACGTTTTGGGTTGTTACACTTGGGGGAGGGCTTATGCTCCTGGCGTCTAGACGGCAACGCCCCGGATGCTGCTAAGCATCCTGCAAGCACAGGGCAGCGCCCACAGCAAATAATCATACAGTCCAAAGTGTCAGCAGTGTCAAGGTCGAAAAACTCTGCACTAAACTAACTTCATTTCCTTTTTGAAAGTTTTTCCAGACTAGAAACCAGAGGGTTATAATAGTGGTTATCATAGAGTACATTTTTCAAACTGTGTTCCAAAGAATTATAATTTTCAGGATGCTAAAGCCTTCTTTGGTCTAATGTGTTTGGAAAACTCTGTGCTAAAAACCTTTTAGTGAAGAATTTCTCAGTCATAAATTTGCTCATATACATTGTGGGGGACGGGGTGTGGTACAAAAACATGAGCGCATGCAGAATTTCCTGGAGTTATTTGCCTTTGGAAATCTTTAACCATTTTCTACTGAGATGCTTATCTTATATTACTTCGTAAAAACTCTTTGCATATTAAGAACATTAATCCTTTGTCACTTTGCAAGTGTTTTCTTCATTTGACAGTTACCTGTCCATTTACTTATGTTAAAAAAAATCATTAATTGTTAAAAATTAAAAAGAATGTTTTAAGTAGTCAAATGTTTCCATCTTTGGGAGGCAGAGTGTTATAGTAGCTAAGGGTGTTGATTTGAATGCAGGTTATACCATTGTTAGCTGCGAGACCTTGGGTAAGTTATTTAACCTGCCTGGCCTTATTTTCTTCTTATGTAAAATAAAGATAGTATCAACCTCATAAGTTTGTTGTGAGGATTAAGAGATATTATACACAAAAAGTACATATATAGCACAGTGCCTGGAATTCAGTGGGCCCTCAATAAATATTAGCTGTCATTATTATTAGATATGTTCGAACCTGTTCTGGGACCCAAAATCTAACTGAAGTCAATAGGGAAGACATGACAAACAGCATCAAATATCAAGGAGACTTTAATTCACTTGGCTACAAGTTCTGAATGACTCAGATGAATAATGGGGCTGCCAAAAGCTCTAATCCATAAATGCCCAACAAATAGCTGAAAATAGCCTCAACCTCATTAGTCATAGGGGAAAGGCAAATCAAAACCACAATGAGATGTCACTATATAATTGCCAGAATGGCTAAAATTTAAAAGATTGATAATACTAAGTGTTGACAAGAGTATGGAGGAATTGGAAAGCACACACAGTTAGTGAACATGTAAATTGATACAACCACTTTGGAATAGAGATATTATCTACTTAGCTGAAGGTATTCAGAAATTCTTCTTTTAGGTATACCCGGACTAAATCCATGCATGTGTAAACCAAGCCATATGTTCATAATAGCAAAACCCAGGAACAACCCATGTGTCCATCAACAATATAACAGAGAAATAAATTGTGACATAGTCATACAATTAGAATATTTTCAGAAGTGAAAATGAGTGAATTACAGCTACAAACAACAGTGTGCACGAATCTCACAAACACATCATTGAGTGAAATAAATTCAGATACAAAAGAATTCCTATTATATGATTCCATTTATATAAAATACACAATCCAGGGGAACTAAACCATAATGTTTAATGGGATACATATTTAGATGATAAAACTTTTAAGAAAAGCAAGAAAGTTATTACCATAAAAGTCAGAAGAGAAGGTACCTATGGAGAGGAGGGAATGGGGCTTTGGAGATAAGGCTGGAATGCAGCTGCCTGGGTGTGGACAACATTCTATTTCTTGACATGGGTGGTAGATATGTAGATTTTGCTTTGCAATCATTCATTTAGCAGCCTGCACTGTACTGGTCAGTCCACAGTCAGATTGTGTTCTACTCTGGGTTATACCCCAGTTAGGGGTGTTTGTGAGAGACACTAGTAAATTAATGTGTCCAGGGAAGAATGAATGGGACAGGAAAGAAAAGGGACATGTGGCCTGGAAAGGCTAGGGTGAGTGTGACCAGCATGTTCAGAAACGTGGAGGATTGTCATGGGAAGATGGATTGAACTGACTCTATATAACATCTAGCAGGCAGATCTTGGACCATGCTTATGGGGAAATGGACATCTGTTGTTTTTAAGAAGCATCGTTCTTTTGATCAGAGGTGAACATTAATGGAATGGTTTGGTAGGAAGTGCTCATCACTGGAGAGTCAGGGCAAAGATGAACACTTACCAGAGAGTTTCAGGAGAATTTAGGTATTGTGCTGGGTTCTTAGCCTGAGATGTTTGAACCCTCTGAAATTGCATGCAAATCTGTGTGTGTGTGTTTAAGTGTGGAGTAATATGAGTGTTTTGAGGGGAAAGGGTCCACAGCTTCTTTCAGCTTCCCACAGGGGTCTCTGACTCTGTTAGAGGTGAAGACACCCTGGAGACGACCCCAAGGTTATTGTCCAGTGATGAGATCCTATGGTTTTAACCAATACTATGAGCAGGCCATTGAAAGTCAAGTTCAAGGCCAATAGCAGGTATAGAGTGGGCATAGAGCTTGAAGGATCTAGGGTTTCATTTTTTTGGATTGAATCTATACTTACCAATCACTAGTTGTGTGTCCTTGGGCAAGTGACCATCTCTCCATGCCTCAATTTCCTCATCTCTAAAATGGTGCCAATCATCTCCCTCCTGGGGTTGCTGTGATGAAAGAGTAAATCAACCCAGGCTTAGGACCGTGCCAGGCAAATGCTAATGAATGTGAGCTCTGAAAGCCCTCTAAAAATATAAGCTGTTTTATGATTATTTAACTGCTTACCTCAGCTGAAATGAGATAAGCAGTTGCTCATAATGTACAAAAAAGGGAGGGGAATTAAATTCTGGGTAAATTATTAAAGTAAGAAAGACAGCCGTCCCGCATCCCCAGGAGAGGCCGAGATAACAAGCTAGCTAACCCCACCCTGGGAGCCGCCTTCTCCGCATTTCATAGATCACGGACTGTCAGCACCGGGGGAGAGCTAGAGTCCTAGCACCTCAGTTAGAGGCTCCATAGAGAGGAAGGGTCTGCCCAAGGCCACACAGCAAGAGAGCACCACAGACTAACAGAACAAGAAGGGAAAGACAGGCCTTTGGGTCTGTTCCTCACCACAATACTACCACTACTCTCCTAATAGTTTTCAAAGCTCAGACTTCTATAGAGCCTTCTCTGAGCCAGCCACTGTTCTAAAAGCTTTGCATATATGTTCATTCATTTAATGCAATCCTCATTGCAGCCCCATGAGGAAGGTACTATTGGGTTCCCCGTTTGACAGATGAGGAAACTGAGGAACAGGCGGGAAGTAGTGGAACTGGGTTAGACCCCAAGCGGTCTGACTATGGCGCCCGCTCTCAGAGGGGTGGAGGGCATTGCCCTGGCCGCAGGTTACTAAGTCCAAGCCCGGGTACCCCAACACTTGCCTCTGAGTGCCCAGGGTCTGTGGTCCTTCTGTTTAAGAGGAGCCTGGGGTGATGGGGGGCAGGACTGAGGCACCCGTGCAGACAGCCCTGTCTGTTCTCGGGGGGGCGAGGCAGCAGCACTTAAAGCCGACGTTTCCAGCAGCCCAGGCGTCTCACATACCCGTGCCGAGCCAGGTTTGCTGCTCTCAGCTCCAAGCAACCTGGACCCTGATGGCTGCTCTGAGGCTGACTCACTTAACCAGCTTTCCCGGCACCATCGGCTCTCTATGTGGGAGTAGGTGGCCCAATTACACGGTGATGAAGAGGGAGTGTTAGAGAATGAGCAAGTGGAGGAATGGAACCCAAGGGAAAGGTTAAGAAATCAAAAGCTTCTCTACAACTGGGAGACTGCCAGAGAGGATAGTCACTCTGTGTTTTATGTTCAGCAGAAGCCAAGTGAAGAGAGAGCAGGGGAGAGGCACCAACCTGCAAGGTGCTCAGTGCAAGGGCCGGCCAAAGGCCTCGTCCCTACCACTCGGTGAAGGAGAAACGGGGGACCTACACCAGCTCCACCCACCTCCCTCCCATCTGTCCTCTCCCTCCCATCTCCTCTCCTGTACCCCCCACTCCCTATAGGTGGCTGCTGGTCTTGTTTACTCTCTGCTTCTCTTAAGCAAAATTGGCTCTTAGAATGGGATCTATTGGTCCTTTACACCTTAATGAAGATTTTAGGTGCTTGTTCTCTCAGAGCCTCTGACTTTAGGTTGTCCTCTACGGAAGGTAATAAAGATAGAGGATGATGATGATAGATATTAGATAGATAGATAGATAGATAGATAGATAGATAGATAGATAGATAGATGATAGATGTGATAGAGATGGATGATAGGAGGAATAGAGAGAGAGAAAGTGAGGTGATAGAGAGAGAGGGTAGATTACACACACATGCATGCACACACACATATCCTATTAGGAATGCTAGAGATTTCCTTCTTCCTTTGGACACCAAAATACCGTGATTCTAAGCACAAACAGAAAGAAACTGCAGGAGTAATTCTATGCCTCTGTCTAGTCTGATGTGTGTCGTGTTGACAGCTAAATCTTCTGGATAATAGACTCATTTTTCATGTGCAGGCTGGAGGTCCAGAGCTCTGCTGGTAGCACTTCCTCCACCAGCTCCCTCCTCCTTCTTGCACCTTCCCTAGTTCCCTGGGAAGAGCCTTGGCCTGGGTTCAGGAAACCTGGGTGCCCCTCCCAGCCCCACATTCCCTGAGGCCAGCAGTACACATCTGGACAGGTTTTAAACCATAAGATGCAGTTTCCCCGTATACTGAATATGCATGGTCTCCCTCACCCGATGGCTTGGAAGAGCTAGTGAGTAAGAGTATGTTGGAAATATGAAGCCCCACGTGAATGTGAGACATGGAGGGAAGCAAAGGCTAGAGAACGGGCTTTTGATTTGCATATACCTGGTCCTGGTCTTGACTCTGCCACTTACTAGCATGGCGATTGCGATGGATTAAACTGTGTCACCCCAAAAGAAGTCCTAACCCCAGTCCTGTGAATGGGGACTTGTTTGGAAATAGGGTGTTTGAAGACGCTATTAGTTAAGGTGAGGGCAAACTGTATTAGCATGGCCTCTGATCCAGCATGCCTGGTACCTCTACAAGAAGAGGAAATGTGGACAAAGACCAAGTCTCAGGAGAGAAAGCCACGTGAAGATGGAGGAGATGGGGACAGATGCAGCTACCAGCTGGGCAATGCCTGGGATCGCCAGCAAACACCAGAACCTAGAAAAGGCATGGGAAGATTCTCTCCTACACGTTTCAGAAGGAGCGTGGCCCTGCCGGAACCTGATTTTGGACTTCTGGCCTCCAGAACCTTGAGACAATGCATTTATGTTGTTTTGAGCCACCCGGTCTGTGGTACTTTGTAACAGGGGCCCTAGGAAATGAACACAGTGACCTTTAGCAGATTTCTTAACTTCTCTGGAGTAACTCAAAGCAAAATTGGGTGGAATGAGCAAAGGAAGACAGGGAGGGTATTAACAATTTCTGAGTGTCTGTGTGCCAGGGTTTGGGCCTTCAGTAGCTCCTTGAAAGGTCAGAGGTACCCTGAGAGGTATTTCTTACCTCTGTCTAGCTGAGGTTCCAAGAGTTGACTTCCCCAAGGCAACAGGTCAGTGGCGGAAGCAGGATTCAGCCCTGGCCCCTTCAGCCCTTTTATTCCTGCTGCCAGGGACCCTCAGGGACACCCTGGTGGACTCGTCTCTTCCCAGCACAAGGCAAGGAGCCAACTTTCTTGATTCACAAAGAATTTCACGGGGCCCCATCCAAGAAACCTGTCAGTACCTCTGAGTCAAGCCCTGACCTTTTGCATAGGGACTGCTCTTGTTCTTGTGTTGACTGATCTCACACCAGGCCTGCAGCCAAGCCCAAAAACACTCATTTCAAGAGGGTGATAATAGAAGAATACCAGGCTGTGGCATGGGGTTGTAAAGCCAGCGTGCACCTGCATCATCTGCAAGCCCCATTTTGTCAAGAGGGACGGAGGGACCACAGGCCCATAAGTTATCTGCTCCTATTACTCTGACCACACAACCCCTCCGAGAAAAGTAAAGAACATCGTTACATTTTTTAACTGAGAAGCAGGAAGCTTGCCTTGTTTCTTTCCCTGTTCTTCGGTGTGTTCTGTGTACCAAAGGTCAGCTAAGTCTTTCCCCTCAGGAGTCCCTGAGAAAGGGGCGGGGGGAGAGCTCATGTCACCTGGTTACTGGGGGGCGGGGGAGGCACTGCTTCGAATTTACCACACTGTCATCAGGTTCCTCATTCTTTCAAAAAACAAATAACAAGCCCCAACATTAGACAGTCATATACAATTTACAAAGTGCACACACATTTATTATCCCGTCTGAGGCTCCCAGTGACTCCCATTTTACAGAAGAGAGAAGCGGACATCAAGGAGGCGAAATGATCTGCTCAGGGTCACACGTTATGTGCTGTGAGTGCCACATGTTCTCTCCACTGATTCCGTCGCTCATGCCAGAGGAGGGAGCCCTGCAGAGAGTTCTGCCAGCCAATTGGAACCCAGCCTGTGCTTTCATTGAGGCCTTCCTTGGTCAAACGGTGCAGGCCCGGTCCATTCTCCCCGTCAGTGGAGAGTGCCAGGGAGGCCCGCCTGCCTCACTGAGGCCAGTGGCACAGGACAGCCTCCCAGGAAGCTTCCTGGAAATGAAACCAGCCACATCTCTGGCCTGTTGGAAATAACTCCACAGGGGCAGCTGGCAGTTCTGTGTTTGGGGTGGGGGGGGGAAGCTGGAGAAGGATGTAAACAGCATCTTTATTATTTTTTGGAGTACGTGTGTGGGTCATGTGAGTGTGTCAGTGTGTTTGTGTATCCAGGTGTTTGAGGGTGGGATGTGCTCAGCCATCTTAAACACAATTAGCAGCAGCCTCTATGAAGACAAATGGGATATTGTGGGCAGATCTGGTACTCTTGCCTCGATTTCTGGCCTTCAACCCCAAGAAACCTCCATACAACCCCCACACCCACCAGGGCAGCGGCCAGAAGATGTGAGGGGAGCCGTGTGCTGGGACAGGGGGCGCTGCTCAGCCTTTTTCACATCATGGCACCGGTAGAAAATGGCAGTGTCCATACAATTTGCAGGGCAGATAGAGGAGGCTGCTGGCCGCTGAAGAGACCCACCCGCCCCCCTGGGGGAGCTCCCAGGCACCCCGAGGGCTAATGGACACCCATTGGGATACCCTGGGCGATGGACCAAGGGATGTGACCCCTGAAGTCAGACAGGCGAGTTCTTCCGCAGCCTTGCTACCCACAGTGTGATCTGTGGTTGGCATCACCCGGAGCCTCTTAAAAATGCAGAATGCAGGCCTGTCCCAGGCCTACTGAATCAGAATCTGCATTTTAACTAGATGCCTGGGTAATTTGCACACTGCTCTGCATGCCCGTTAGTTTTGACCAGAGGACGCAAACTCAGATGCCCACAGGGCCCAGGTGGGAGTGTGATGACCCCGAGAGGCTCTGGCCACCTAGGAGGGCAGCCGCAACGCGGCCACTTAAAGCCGTGGCAGACCTCTAGCCCAGGCCTGATCTTCTGATACTTTCATAAGATGCCAAGTCCCTACGTTTCCAATACAAACTCTCCTGGTTTTGCAATAATAATTGGCATCGAATTTTAAAATAGTTTGAAACTCCATGTAGGCCAAACACCTCTGCTGGCCACTGAACATCTTGGGGCACAGTTTGGTGCCCCCAGCGTCAGACTGAAGACCCCTCTTTGGCCTGGTGCTCCCTTTTACAGGACACCCGTGGACCCTTGCGGTTAACCCTCGGATTGTCCAAGGGCACTGAAGTTCAAATCTCGGCTCAGGGGCTGGCTAGGCATATAATCTTGGCCAAGCCCTTGACTTGGAGTCTTGTTTTTCATCTATAAAATGCCCTAATGAACCCTCCTTGTGGCTGTGGGGTGCCAAGAAGAGTGATTGAGAAAAAACACAAGTAGATACTCAACAGGTGCTGATTGGCTTCCTTCAGGACCTCAGTGCTTCTTAAGCTTTCATTCGCAGGCAAACCAACTGGGGATCTTATTAAAATGCACATTCCAGTTACCTGGGCCTGGGGTGGTGCCTGGAGTGCTGCATTTCTACCATGCTCCGGGTTGATGTCCACGGTACTAGCCCATGATTTAGGTCAGGGGTCAGCAAAATATCATAAGGTTTGCCAGCCATATGGTTTCTGGGCGCAAATTCTGCCCTGTAATGCGAAAGCAATCATACCATACATAAAAGGATGACTCTGGCTGCATTCCAATAAGACTTTATTTATGGACCCTGAAAATTGAATTTCAGATACTTTTCACGTGTCATGAAATCGTGTTCTTCTTTTGGGTTTTTTTCCAACCATTGAAAAATGTCAAAACTATTCTTAATTCGCAGGCCGCACAAAAGCAGGCAACAGGCTGGATTTGGCCTGCGGGCCATATTTTGTGGCCCCCACCCCCACCCCCACCCAAGATCACCTGCGACTCTGAACCTGGCATGCCTCTCCTGTCAGATTGCAAGCTCGGCGGAAGCTGCACAGGCTCTGGCTTCACCTCCCCTCCCAACTTCTGCCTGGGCCCTGGGTAGCGGAAAGCCCTCCCCCTCCGCCTGGCACAATCAACAAGAGCCTGGGAAGCTGAGGTGTTGCTGCTGAGGTTGACGCTTGTCTGGTGCCTCCCTTCCCCTCCTTTCAATCTCACAGTCATGTTGTAACTCTATAAACATGCAGTCAAAAGAATCAGTGACCCGGCGCTCAATAACAACAGAAGGACTTTTGATTTATTAAGGGGAAGAGCAAACAAAAGGAACCAGCAAACTGATAAGGAGGATGGTTAGATGGTTCCCTAAACAGTCCATCAAGCCCTCCTTGTCCCTGTCACCTCCCCACCAAGCCTTCCGGCCCCTGGCAGCTGGGGCAAGGACATCCTTTGGGCTCGAGGTCTCAACCTTCACAAGGATTAGGGAGGGGCAAGGGGTTTTGAGAATTTGAGGCCAAGGGCTCTGATATTCATTCAGCAAACATGTATGGATTTGGTGCCCAGCTGTTCTGAGTAAGGGACTCAATAAATGTTCATTGAATATTTTGTCAAATATTTAATGACCATTTGTTATGTGCAAGCAACAGGCTAAACACTGCGATTGAGGACTCTTGGTTAAGATCCAGAGGTAAAAAAGACATGTTTCCTGTATGCAGGGAGTTTACACACACACGACACAGACACATCCCAGACTGCAGTATTAGTATTAGTAGATAGCAAACTACTGCCCACAGGCCAAATTCAGCCCGTCACCTGGTTTTGTAAATAAAGTTTTATTGTAACACAATCATGCCCATTTGTGACTGTGTTACCTGTGCCTGCTTTCACACTATAACACCAGAATTGAATAGTTGCGTATGGCCTGAAAACTTAAAATATTTACCATCTGGCTTTTCACAGGAAAAGTTCGCTGACCCCTGGTCTAATGCATTGCTTTTCCAAAAAATTTTCCAGCAAACAAGTAAAACATTTTGCCTTGTTACCTGATAATATATATGATATGTATACTGAGATAACTTTCACAGAATATTTACACTTACTATGTGCAAGTCATTCTGATATTTTGTGTTCGGGTCTATTTCATTTTTTCAAATTCTGGCTGCAACCCATTAAATTGATTTGATGACCCAGTTCAAACACAGTTTTTAAATTACTGGTTTACTGGAAAGAAAAACATGTTCACTCATTCATTTATTCAAGAAATATTTATTGAGTGATTTCTACATGCTAGGCACTCTTCTAGGCACTGGAGCTGCAATATTGAACTCAATAGTCCCTGCCTTCATGGAACTCACATGTGGAGCCGGGAGGGGGCAGGGAATAGATGCTGAAAAAGTGAAGAAATAGATCATGGCATGTCAGGTGATGAAATAAGGAAACAAGAGAAGAGGAAGGGAGCATAATGGGGGTGTGATCAGGGAAAGGTGATGTGAGAAGGAGGGAGGGCAAGAGTGAGCCATATGGGTATATGGAGGAAGAGCATGAAAGCAGAAGGATGAGCAGTTAGAGAAGCCTGAGGCAGGAGCCTTCAAATACTCAAGTTCAAGGAACAGGCTAATGGGGCTAGAGCACAGAGAGTTGGGGAGCGGTGGAGGAGTATGCCAATAGATTTCCCTTAGCACTCGGGGTTGCTGGGAGGCCCAGGTCAGTCATGTAGACAATTTTCTATACTCAGGGCAGAATGAAGTGAATCCTAGAGTAGAAATACAAGCCAAGTTCTGAGAAGGGAGTCCAGATAAAGCTGAACTATAATGGGGGGGGGCGCTGGGGAACAGTACCTGTACTGATTTACTCATTTGTCCCAAAAGCACGTGTTGTGAGTCTAAGCACTGTGCTGAGGCAGCAAACATCCAAAGACAAATAAACACGGGCCCTCCTTCAAGGAGCTCCCTTTCTAACGGGGATAGCAGGTATCTCAGTTTGCCAGGGCTTCTAAGACAAATACCACACACTGGTTGGCTTAAGCATCATGAATTTATTGTCTCATGGTTTTGGAAGCTAGAAATTCAAAATTAAGGTCTCAGCAGGCCATGCTTTCTCCAGGAGTCTGTAGCATCCCAGTGTTGGCTTGCTGTGATCCTAGAGATCCCTTGGCTTGCACCTCTACCTTGGTCACTTGGCTTCTCCTGGTTTCTCCTGTGTCTTTGTCTATATTTCCTCCTTATAAGGCCTTCCGCCATATGGACTCAGGCCCATCCTCACTCAGTGTGGCCACACCTTAACTAATAACATATTCGAGGGTCCTATTTACAAATGGGTTCGCACCCACGGGAGCGTGGATTAAGGCTTGAACATGTCTTTAAGGGGGACATGATTCAATCTCCAACAGTACCCATGTAAATAAATAATTAAAACGTGATGGAGGGAAATGTCAGGGGAAGTAGGCGCATCTTCTCGGGGTACCAGGTGACTCCTATAAGGCAGGAAACCTCAGCTGCATCTCAAAAGATGAGGAGACATAAGCCAAGGGGCTAAAGCCAAGAAAGGCAGGGAAGGAGGCACAGCCACAACATAAGGTGCATTTTATGCTGGACTTTATCCTCTAGGTAAGAGAGAGACACACTGGTTGGTTTTAAGCAAAGAATGGGCATGGTTGGATTTATATGGTAGAAAGAGCATCCTGGTGGCAGTGTGGAGAATAGAGGACGGGGGCGGGGGTAGACTAGAGGGCGGGGACCCATTAGGAAGAAACAGTAGCAGTTTATAGAAGAGATAATAAGGGCTTGAATGCAGGCACAGGGGCAGTGAGGAAGGAGATAGTGATGAATGGAGAGATGGAAAAGGCAGAAGTGAACACTGCTGGGCAAGAGAAGAAAGTGGAGAATATGCTGATTCCACTCGCTGAAATATGACAACTAGGAGAAGGAGAGGCTGAAAGGGGATGATAATGAGTCCAGTTTTTCACATTTTGAGTCTGAGGTGCCTGTGGAGAGTAATAGGAATAACAACAACAGCTGCAAAACATTTGCTGAGCTCCTGCTGTGTGCCAGGCCCTGTGCTCCATGCTTTATGTGCATTGTCTCCTTTAATGGTCACAACAGCTCTAGGAGGTGGGTGATCTCACACTCCCCATTTTACAGAAAGGAAAACTGAGGCTCCCAGAAGTGCAGTAAACGTGAATGATGATACCTACCATTGTATGCACATGCCACTTTGAACAGAGTGTGGCACGTGGCTACTCAGAAAATGACAGTATTATTAATTATCATCATCTTCTCCCCATCGTGGGAAGGAAACATGGGCCAAGCTTGCAGAGGAGGAGAATCGGTCATACGTGGGAGCCCAGCGTTTATAGAGGTGCCATAGGGTGTGTGTATGTGTGTGTGTGTGTGTGTGTATTGTCAGACCCACACTCAGTCTGCTGCTGCTTTTGGCTCTCTACTTAGGCAGCTCAAATGCCTCTTTTTTTTTTTTTTTACCAGGAGGTACCGGGGATCGAACCCCGGTCTCTCCATATGGTAGACGGACGCCCAACCTCTTGAGCCACATCCGTTTCCCTCAAATGCTTCTTTTTTTTTTTTTTAAGATTTTATTTTTATTTATTTATTTATCCCTCCTTTCCTGCTTGTGCTCGTTGTGTCCATTTGCTGTGCGGTTTTCTGTATCTGCTTGTCTCCCTTTGTTGCGTCATTTTGCTGCGCCGCGCAGGTCATCAGCCCCCTGCACCACTCAGGCTGGCTTGCCTTCACCAGAAGGCCCTGGGAATCGAACCCCGGGCCCTCCATATGGTAAACAGCCCAACCAATTGAGCCACAGCCGCTTCCCTCAAATGCCTCTTGATCTCACCCCCACTCCAGCCCTGTCTTACTCCACCCCATAATTATTTCATTTTTAAAATTTTCTTCTCACAAAGTTAATCACAGTCCATTTGCATTTATTTGTTCTGTTCTGTGAGAGAAATTGCATTGTAAGCCGCGCAATTCAAGTAGATTTTTTTTTCTCATGGAGAGAAGGGGAACTTTATTTACTCTTTTAGTATAGCTTCTCTTGCCTGATCCAGTGCCAAGTAAACAAAGCTGCTATTCATTTCAGAATCTCCTCCATCTCTATTGTGCGCAGTCATTTTATCAGCGGAGTCTCTTGGGCTGTCTCTCCGAGAGCCTGGAACAGCACATAAGAATGTTCTAAAAGTGAGTGCTGTGGAAATAGAATCCCATTTAAGGAGGCCACAGAGAGCAAGGCCGTTGCTCTCTTGGCGAGTGCAGGAGCAAACGTTATGTTTAAAGTCGTGGAAGACGCTGATTGCTCAGATGTGGTCTCAGCAGAAAGCATCAGCCAGCCCGTCCCCAGAACGTGACTCCAAGCAAGTTGCTGAGACAGCTGCAGGGAAAACTCAGACCCAGGCCACCACCTTTCCAAAGACCGCCGTCCTCTCGCCTGGGGACTCCCACCCCAGGATGACAGGTCTTCTGTGGACATGCTCCTCTAGCTACCACGGCCTTCCCCCAATATCGAAACTTACCCTGCCTGATGTTGAGTGATGTGAGCCAGACACGAAAGGACAAATGTTGTGTGATTTCTCTTACATGAAATACCTAGAAGAAGCAAATAGAGAGAGAGAGAGAGTGGTGATAAAAAAGTTTGGATAATGGACAGTGGTATTGGTGAACGTAATTAATATCGCTGAATTATACACGTGATAGTGGTTGGAATGGGAAATTTTGTGTGGTATATATGTTACCACAATAATTTTTTTTTTTTAATTAAGCTACCTGTGTCCCCTTGACAGACTCATAAATATCAGGGTTGAAGACTTCCAAAGGTATGGAGTCCAACCTTCCAGCCTCTTATGGATAGAGCTGTGCCCCCTGCAAAGACACATTCAAGTGCGAACCTGGTCCTGTGAATGTGACCTTGTCTGGAAATAGGATCTTTGAAGATGTTATTAGTTAAGGTGAGGCCAAACTGCATTAGGGTGGGTCCTAATCTGATATGACTGTGGTCCTTAGAAAGGGACAGAAACAGAAGATAGCCATGTGACAGAGGCAGAGATTGAATTATGCCTCAAGACAAAGATCACCACGGATTGCTGGCAGGTCACCTCCAGGACCCTACAGATTTCAGAGGGAGCCCGGCCCTGCCCACACTTTAAGACTTCTAGCCTTAAAGCTGGAACGACCCATGGCTGTGGTTTGGGGCCTGCCTTGTTAGGGAGGCCCTAGGAATCTAAGATACATCCAGCGCTTCCTCAGCAGTGACCTGACCTGGCCTTGCTCTTTGGACTCTGAGCCCTCTGTTCAATGAACAGTACAAATGCACAATACATAAAACAGATCCAAGTAGAACTTCTGTGGGTCATGGGGGGAGATCTAGAATCCCAGCCAAGTGGTCTCCCTTGTACAAGTCCTTCCCTCCAAATACTGGGTCCCAAGGCTTCTCCAAGGTACCACAAGACTCCCAGGAGTCCAGTTTGAAAACCATTCCCTTAGGTCAACGGGGTATCTAGGTACCATGACCAGCATCCACTTATTCATTTATTCATTCAGCAAATAGTTACTAAATACCTACTGTGTGCAAGGAGCAAGGGATACAGTAGTGATTTTAACAGACATGTCCCTGCTGTCATGGAGCTTATCTTTTTGTGGGGGATATAGGCAACCACAGGATCATTTCAGACAGTGTACACGTGAGAAAGAGCACGAGACAGGGCAATGTAATAGAATATTACAGAGTATAAGAGAGCTTCTTGTAGATTAGGTTATCAGGAGAGGCCTCTCCTAAGAGATGACAGACTGAGCAGAGATCATTTGGACCTGGCCATGTCGGACGGAGAGTCCCCTGATCCCAGTTTCTCTTCTTGTCTTATTCTTTCTTTCTCATCCACGGCACGGTTTTCACAGACCCAGGTCCTGACCGGCACCTGACTGGCAACATATGGCCAAAAGAGCTGTCCTGGCAGGTGGAATAGCAAGGGCAAAGGCCCTGAGGCAGGATTGAGCTTGGCACATTCTCAGAGAGAGTGAGGGGGTGACTGGTAGGAGATGAGGTCAGAGAGAGAGGCAGCGCCAATGCACAATGGTCCTTTGTGAATGCATGTTTATGAAACACTTTAGAGGGCATTGATTTAGTTCAGATATTCCTGGCACCCACCATTGATGGCGATTTTGTTCTCTGCTGAAATAATGAAATTTGGACACATTCCTCCCTCATCAAGGAAAAAGCCAGGAATCCTGGCTATCAGAAAATCCCTTGCCTCCCATCCAGGTTCTCCTCCCTGGCTTTTCCCTTCCTGCTGCATCCCACAGGACAGAGTGATCTGCTCCCTCTCAGGGGCTTCAATTTTCTTTTCTAACAAGTGGACGGGCTGATGTCAACACTCTTCTTTCAAGTAAAATCCTACACCACACTTAAAATCATCACAGAGGTAAAAGTAGTATTATATCAGTGGTAATTTTATTCTATAAGTTTTAATTTATGATATTTATTATCAAATCCATCAAGAGAACCATGAGGCTCTTTTGACAAAGTAAGTCTTCTATCAGCCTCAGCATCCAACTTACCTTCATATTCGTGTCCTTGGAGGGTGTGGTTTTGAGACAATCACCAGCGTTTTAGCAGATTGTCCTGCAGTCCCAGGTCACTCTCCAAATAAGCCAAGTGGAGAGAGAGGCCCAACTCTGAAGATTACAGAAATTACTGGATAATGCTTTTAAAGCTTTTGGATGCTTTAAAATCAAGCTTTTGAATATTTTATTTCAACAAGAAGACAATCGAGTATTTGTGCTACACTTCAAGGTCCTCTATGGTACACTGAAAACCAGTCAGCTTAAGCTATCTTCCAGCCAGTGGTTTTCTGGCAAACCGTCTCGCTGAGGAAAAAGAGCCCTAATTTGTTGTTTGCCAACTTCTATGGTGTAAATACTCCCACTGTGGACAACTGGCTCACGAAATTCCTAAATATTCCACAGTTGACTCTCACCAGGCAGCATGAGCCCGCTGCAGGATCCCACTGCTTCTGGTCCTCACGCACTGCTGGTAGTTTGTAACGTCCTTGTAAGTTACCTATTTTGTTCTTTATCCACTGCTTTTAGAACAATTCACATTCTTTCTCACTTCGTTAATTGACTTTTAAAATGAAACTTTATATCACTACCATAAATTATGAGTTTTATGGGCCAGATAACTTTTCCTAAATCACATTGAAATGACTTAACTGCTAACATTGAAAATGTCAATTTGTGTACTCCTTTTAAATCATCTTGCAAACCACAGGTGTCATGTATGCCACACCGTGGGCCCCAGGTAGAGAGCACTCCCGGTGCTGAACAGACTTGGAGCAAGTCTTGGTCCTTGGCTGGTGGGTATCCCTGAGCAAGTCACCTCCCCCTCTCTGTGCCAGTCTCCTCATCTGCAAAATGGGAGGGTTGACCAGATGACCACTCAGGTCTTTTCACATTCTAAGAGTCTGAGTTGTTCATCTATAAATGTAGAATGAGTGGATGTAGCATACCTAGGACTGAGTTCTCAACACCCTGCCCTCACCCCTCCTTCCTAAGCCTCCGTGCCACCCTGTTATCCCCCTTTCCTTACTGTAAGGAAAACTGCACAACTCCCAAACCCAAAATTAAAATTTTAAATTAGAAAAAAAAAAAAATAGTGCAATGTTCTGACCCTTTAACTTTGATGACATCAGCAGTGCCCTGTTGTTCTGTTAAAGTAAGATTTTGTTTGCTAGGGAGTGAAATTCCAATCCACACACACAAAAAATCTCTTATTTTTGAAAAAAAAATTAAAATGGCCTTTAATTGCCTAATATTTTACAGGGCAGACAGACAGACAAGAAGTCTACCCATCCCCTGTCGGGACCCCCATGCTCAGCACCCTCCTCCCTGTCTGTCTTTTGGCAATAGACAAACACCTCCCAAGTTTTCCAGGAAAGTCAGCAGGTTTCCAGATCCTCCCTAAAAAGGCAGAATGTGGAGGGAGGGTGGTTAGGACCATGTTTAATTGACCTCGGAAGCTGCACATGAGCAAGATTAGGCATGGCCATTGCCTCACCTAGCACACCCTTTACTGAAAACACTTTCTAGAGGCCCCCATGTCCAATAAATATAAGCCCCTGGAGCCAGAAAATTTAAGAAAACAGCTTGAATTCTATTTTGGATGATTTAGGATACTAGTGCATATTGGACTTTACAAAATCTCTAGATACCTTATCCATGAAGGTGCTTAAAATTAATGACAAGCAGCTAACTTTTTTTTTTCATTTACCGGGAGGTCCCAGGGATCGAACCCAGCCCAATCATCTGAGCCACATCTGCCCCGCTAGCAGCTAACATTTGAGGAGTGTTTGCTTTGTGCCAGGCACTGTTCAAATCATATGATATGTTTTATTTCACCAAGTCATCACAGTAACTTTATGTGGCATGTACTAATATGAACTCCATTTTAAAGATGAGAAAAATGAGATTTTAAAGAGGTTAAGAAATTTCCCAAAGTTACACGGCTAGTAAATAGTGAAGCCTGACACCCAAACCCATGGTCAAAGCAATACATTCCATTTGTGTAACATTTTGTATCTTTTAAAACACTTATGCATGTAATTATAGTCATCACTTAGGAGAGACAGATAGATGCTAGATAGCTAGATAAAAATAGATAGATAAATATAGATGAGAGACAGACAGACAGATATAGATTGAGAGAGAGAATTTCTAATGCTCCCAACCCTGTGAGTTGTATAAATATTATCATCTCCATTTAATACGTGAGAAAACTGAGCCCGAGAAAGAATTTGCTCCAGGTCACAGTGTTCATAAGTGCCTAAGCCAGGATTTGAACCTAGATCAACCTGACATCCCCCAAGATCCCGTAGGCAGAGGAGCTTCCCCAAAGCTGCAAGGATCTGACTGTGGTTTTGTCCTTGAAACCCCAGCCTTGTCCTTCCCATGGAGAGCTTTAATCCTCTAGACCACTTCATGTAGCTGTAAACTGTGTAGCTCCCTCTAGAACTGGGGCTGATCCCAGCTGGTCCCCATACTCATTAGCAAGTTCAAACACACGCACACACACCATGCATAGACAAAATGGCTACGACTCTGGCCCAAACCAGGGTCTACAAGAGGATAAAGAGAGGGGCCAGGAACCCCTGTCCACAAGGGGTTTAACAAACCTCCTCTTTTGTGGGCCTCATCAGCTTGAGTGTACGGAGAAGTAGAAGCAGCAGGAACCTGAGCTCAGACAATTTTTCCACTACCTGGCTGTGTGACCTCAGGCTAGAGACATGCCGTCTCTGAGCCTCCTTTGCCTCATCTGTGCTTTGGGATGAAGCCTCTATGACTTTGAGATCAGTTCTCACTCTCCACATAAGCCATCCTTTCCCCTGGTGGCTTGGACCACGCCAGCTCCACACATGAAATTATGCCCCAATTTTATTATTTTTTTAATCAAAAGTGCTGTAGCCCAATACCCATAACACCTCTCTTTCCTCCTATGTTAAGAACCAATTGAGTAATGGGCACAGAAGTGAGACTTTGGAGAAAACTGTTTCTGCAAGCTCCACAGGGGGTGTAGTGGGGGGGCAGGAATCTTGTCTCGTTTTGCTTCTGCGTTCGACTTCGGTCATTGAAAACAGTGCCTGGTTTATAGTAGTCACTTGATAAATATTTGTCCAATGAGCGAGTGTTCTCTCTCAGCCTTCTGTCACACCTGCCCTTGGATCAGTTCAGCCATAGGCTCTCTCCTGTCCTGAGCCAAGACTACTGAGCACCACGGGAGAAAGCCACATCACGCAACTGATGTTACCAGAGATACATTGTCACCAAGCTCAGTGGGCCCTGGCCCGTCTCAGCAAAGCTTTTACATGCCCCTTGTCAGCTGCCTTTCCCACCCCCACTGTGGGGTTCCCAGAACTTCACTGCTCTCCTCAAGCCCCACACCCTTCCCCACCCTCCCCCCAAAACAGACCCATCCCCCAGTCACAGAGCTCAAGGATGCGGGCAGACATAAACTCTGTCGCGTTCTGCACACACACACACATTTTCCTATACCGTCATGTACCCTCACTTTCTTCTTTCTATTCTCAGTGTATCGTTTCTCCTGTTCAGATGGAATTTTCCTCTGAGCTCTGGGTCTCATTCCACCCACGTGCTCTGGGACTTTGCGACCTGTCTTTTCCTTCTCACACCTGGTTTCAATGCTACTTCTCTTCCTGTATCTTGTCAACATTTCAAGATGTCCAAGTCTCACCCATAGTTAAAATAAATAAGTCTCATCAAACCTGTGTGCCTCTCCTACCTTTTTAGAAGGCCAGATATCCTGAAAGAAGAGCCCACGGTTGCTGGCTCCACTTCCTCACCTTCCACTCACTCTCCAGCTCCCTAAGACAGCTCCCACCACTCCCTAAAACTTTTTCAGGCAAAGCTCATTCACGAGCTCCAGGTAGACCAATATAAGATTTGTTACTCTTGACCCATCTCCTGACACACAGTCTTACCTTGTCTTCTGGGTGCCCCCTCTCTCCTGCCTTCATCCTTTCTTGCTAACCAGACTTTCTTTGCCATCTCTGCAGGGTCCTCTTGGGACCTCTCCTTGAACGTGTGTCCTAGCTCCCGACTTGTCCCTCTCTCCTCATTGTAATTAGATTCCTTAGCCCTGCACTGTCCAAGCTGGTACCCACTGGCCATGTGTGGCTACTGAGCATTTGGCACGTGGCTGAACCAAATAGCGACATGTTGTGGATATAAAATATACCCTGGATTTCAAAGGGTACAAAGAAGAGAACATAAAATATCTCAAAAATTTGTTTATAAATAGATCACATGTTGATATTTTTATACACTGGGTTATATAAAACATAGTATTAAAATTAATTTCACCTGTTTCTTTTTACTTTTTAAATGTGGCTACTAGGAAATTTTAAATTATACATGTGGTTCTCATTGTAGTTTTAGTGGACCGCTGCCTTCGACAATGCCATCCACTCCCGTGGCTTCCACAACCACCTGTGTCACCGTGATGCTCACGGCAATTCAGGACAGCAGTTTGGAGGCCTGCTGCCTGGGTTTGAGCCACAGCTCTGCCACCCGCTGGCTGAGAGGCCTCGAGCAAATGGCTCAGAGCAAGGCCTCGGGGGACGGCCCTCCCCTTATTACAGAGAGTAGTTACAGCCCCGCTCTGAAGCCAGAGCGCTGAGTGGGCAGCTTCTCCTCCGCTCACCAGCTCTGCGACCTTGAAGAAGCCTCTGTTTCCTCATCGGTAACATGGTAGGATTCCCAACCCCACGGCTCCGCCCTGGTGGCCCTGGCTGAGCACTCAGCAGACAGTGTCATTGCTTGGCTCCTCCTTCGGCCCTCTCGGCCTCCAGTGCCTGGGGATTCCACCTCCAGCACTTCCTGCATTTCCCCTCCCTTCTCTCTTCCCACTGCTCCTGCCCCTACATCACTTCTTATCTAAACTGCCTGCAACCGATGCCTGAATCATTGCTCAGCTCCCGCAGGCCCTTCCCGTCCACTTTACACATGGCGGCTGCCCAAGCGAGGGTCCCGAAGCCCAGAACTGGCTACCTCACTCCTCCGCCGCCGTGGGCTAAAGCCCAGGCTCCCGGCATGGCCTGCAAGAGCCACAGGGACACACCAACCCCTCCAGGGTCGCCTGTACAGCCCTCCTCACGTCCAGTGCGCTGGCCACGCCGAGCCACTGGTCCCCAGACACGCCAGGCTCTTCCAAGCTTCACCACCTCTTTCGTCATCCCTGCTTAACCTCCCAAGGGTGTCCCACACCCGTGTCAGCCTCATCAACAGCAGACTCAGCTCGACTCCAGGAGTTTCCTGAACTTCTCCCTCTCACCCGCTCCCCCCACACTCTGTGCCCACTCTGCGAACCATTAGCACACTTTCAATTTGACATGCCTGCTTCCCCTTGGGACTAATGATAATGCCGAGTCTATTGAAGGCCTACTGTGTGCCAGGCCCTGCCCTGGGGCCTTTACGTGGATTAACTTCCTTAATCCTCTTATCTCCTGCCTATACCCTGGGGTACCAATAGTCTCTATTTTACAGTTGAGGGAACTGGAGCCTAAAGAGGCTGAGTGGCCCACCCTGGCAGTAAGTGAGCCAGAATTCAAAACCAGGTGGTCTGGCTTCAGAGACCACACTCTTGGCCTCAATTGACTTCTATCACCTAAATCTGCACAGCTGACTTTTTTCCTTTTAGAACAAATAACCCTTCCCCATTTTTTTTTTCAAAACATCTTTATTGAGATTTCATCACCTCAAGAAGAAACCCCCTGTAGGCTTTATCTATCAGCCCATCATCTCCCCACTCCCCTACCCCAGCCCCTGGCAACCACTAATCTACTTTTTATCTCTATAGATTTTCTTGTTCTGGATTTTCATAAGGGTGGAATCATATAGCATGTCATCTTTTGTGACCGGCTTCTTTCATTCAGCATGTTTTCAAGGTTCATCCATGTTGCAGCACAGAATCCTATCCCATTGTATGGAGATGCTGTGCATGGTTGATTTTTTAATCCAAGAGCTCAGAGAGGGGGAGTCACCCTGTGACTTGTACTATCCCAAACAGATGGGGGTGCTTACCTCCTGGCTCTAAACGTTCTTTTTCTTGTTTTGATGGGTCGTATGTCCCTCCCATGGAAGCCCAGGCTGATGGCCAGACAAAGCTCGCCTGCAGACATGGCCCAAAGCAATGAACTGCGGTGCAAACAAAAAGCAGGACTTAGCGAGCATCTGCTGTTTGCTTGGCTTGGTCTGTTTTCATTACAAACAATCTGGAATTCCCCCTGGGAGCCACTAACCCTTCCTTGATTCTCCTGTTGGGCAGAAAAGGGAGTAGGGTGGAGTAGCTTAGCCACGAAGTGCTGACAGGAACCTGGGCAGAGCCGGTCAAGGCCAGGGGGACGAGGGGGAGCCATAGGCAGAGACCTGGCCCTGATGTGCTTTCTGCAAGGGCTTGTCACTCAGGGAGGCAGTCATTTCATGGGTGAGTAATGTCCCTCAAAGCAGCCTGAAGGTCGACTTCTCACACCCCAAGGGGAAGATTTACCAAGGATCATTTTGGGTAAGGAAAAAGCCAAACTTAATGAGCTCTGTGAGGAGCCTGCTGCCAGAGGAAGCCAGGGGGTCAGGGGAGAAAGGTGGGAAAGCAGGGAGGGAGCTTCCAGTCCGGCCAGGGCACTCTTCGGCAGCTTTTAGGAAACCACTGGTAATGATGCCATTTGCTATTCATTGTCAGGGTCCCTTGTGAGGAGCCATTGAATAAAAGCCTTTCAGAATTGTGTTAGAGAAAAACCATTGTCCCCTCTACAGAAGCGGGGTGCTCCCCTTGCCAGCTAACAGAGTCATTGAATCTCTGGTTGGAAGAAGTATTAAAGGTCACCTACCCACCTCATGCTTGACCTCCCTCTTACAGTATGCTTTTCAACCACTCATCCGTATTGCAAGCTCTGTCCTAGGTGTTGAAGTATGGAGGGGAGCCTGCCTTGGGGCTCACACTCTAAATGGGGGAGTAGAAAATAAATGTTAAGCGTGCAATATGATTTCAGAGATGAGAAGCATTGTAGACTGGAACTTCTTGATGAGAGAGAAACGGAGTGGCAGGGAAGATGTTGTACACAAGACTGGGTGGAAAGGGCAGGCCCTGCCATGGAGGTGACATTGGAGCTGAGACTTGGATGACAAGAAGTGATCAGCCATGGGCAATCTGGGCCTGTGTGTTCCAGGCAGAGGGAGCTGGAAGTGTAGTGGAAGTGCTGAAAGGCCCTGGGGTCGATAAGAGCTCCTTGGTTTGAAAGAATGGAAAGGAGGCCAATGTAGGTAGAGGGTACTGGGTGAGAAAGTGGATCAAGGGGAGCCTCGAAGGCGTGTGGGTCAGGAGTGTGGGTTTTATTTTTCATGTTTTTAATTTTAATAGACTATTTTTTAGAGCCATCTTAACTTTATAGAAAAAACATGCATAGGGTACAAAGAGTTCTCCTATAGGCCCTATCACCAGCCCCCACACACAGTTTCTCCTATTAACATTTTGCATTAGCATGCTCTATTTGTTATAACTGATGAACCACTGTTGATGTATTATTATTACCTAATATCCACCATTCACATTAGGATTCGTTCTTCGTGCTGTACAGTTCTATGGGTTTTGACAAATGCAAATTGGCATGTATCCACTGCCCTAAAAATGCCCTGTGCTCCACCTATTCATTCCCCCACTGCCCTGAACCACTGGCAACTGATTTTTTTATTGTCTCTAGAGTTTTGCCTTTTCCAGAATATCCTGTAGTTGGAATCCTTCCTTTCGCAGCCTTTTCAGACCGGCTTCTTTCACTTAGCAATATGCCTTTAAGTAAGATTCCTCCATGTCTTTTCGCGGCTTGATAGCCCATTTCTTTTAGCACTGAACAACACTCCATTATTTGGGTGTAGCACACTTTGTTTATCCATTTATCTACTGAAGTACATCTTGGTTGCTTCCAATTTGGGCAATTATGAGTAAAGCTCATAATTATAAGCATTCATGTACAGGCATACCTCATTTTATTGTGCTTTGCTTTATTGTACCTCATTTTATTTGCTTTGCATTTTTTACAAATTGAAGGTTTGTAGCAACCCTGCCTCCAGCAAGTCTATTGGCTCCATTTTTCCAACAGCACGTGCTCACTTCGTGACTCTGTGTCACATCTTAATTAAGGTATATTTGTTATTTTTTTAGACATAATGCCATTGCACACTTAGTAGACTACAGTATAGTGTAAACATAACTTTAATATGCACTGGAAAACCAAAAAATTCATGTGACTTGCTTTATCGTGATATTCACTTGATTGTAGTGGTCTAGAACCAAACCCACAATATCTCTGAGGTATATCTGTACAGGTTTTTGTGTGGACATAACTTTTCAATTCATATGGGTAAATGCCCAGGAGTACAATTGCTGGATCATATGGTAAGCCTATGGTTAGCTTTGTAAGAAACTGCCAGACTATCTTTTAAATTAGCTGTACCATTTTGCATTCCCACCAGCAACAAATGAGAGTTCCTGTGGCTCCACATCCTTACCAGCATTCGGTATTGTCAGTGTTTAGAATTTTAGCCCTTTTAATAGTTGTGTAGTAGTATGAAGAAGCCCTTGAATGCTTTTTGTAAAAAAATACATTATTTTTTTTAATATACTTTTTTTTAAAGATACTTAGACTGCATAAATGATACATAAAAAATACAGGGGATTTCCATATGCCCTGCTCCCAACCCCTCCCACATTTTCTCACACTAACAACATCTTTCATTAGTGTGGTACATTTGTTAAAATTGATGAACACATTTTGGAGCATTGCCACTAAGCATGGATTATAGTTTACATTGTAGTTTACACTCTCTCTCACACAATTTTGTAAGTTATGACAAGATACATAATAGCTTGTATCTGCCATTGCAAAGTCATTCAGGACAATTCCCAAGACCCAAAATGTCCCCATATTACACCTGTTTTTCCCTCTCCCCACCACCTCAGAACCTCCAGTGGCCACCACCTCCACATCAATGATAAAAGTTCTTCCATTGTTAGAATCACAATAAGTCTATAGTAGAATACCACTAAGTCTACTCTAGTCCAGCATTCATTCCCAATCCTGAGGATTCTGGGATGGTGATGCCTATTCCACCTCTAATTGAGAGGGGGCATAGATCCCATGGGGCAAATGGATAGGACTATCTTGCTTGCTGTTGCAGACTCTCTCTGTTCCTTGGAATGGTCGTTGTCCACCATCATCTCCTTGTTAGTTGTCCTGGGTGAATCCAATGAACTGGAGAGTAGGTGTTGCAACTCTGTTGAGATTTAGGGCCCAGCTGGCACATGGACAGCCCAAAGATTTAAGTCTCTTCGACATACAGCTATCAACTCTAGCACTAACCATAGGTTCAAACAGAAGGGGCAGAAGAGCCATGTGTAGGGAAACTACAACTGAGTCCCACTCTGTCACACTGGGGAGCATAAATTCCCAAGCAGGGCCCACTGGCAGGGCACCAAACTCCTGAGCTGTCTGCCCTACCTATAGTGCCTGGATGTCTCCACTATTTGAGGCAATATTTACTTTGGCAGTCAATGAGATCCTGCTGAGATATGCATAAGCATAACCTCTGGAATGACCTGTCAACTCACTTTGAAGTCTCTTAGCCATATAAACTCATTTGTTTTTACCCTTTCTCCCTTTTGGTCAAGGCCTTTTTCCAGTAACATTGCTAGTTGGTGCTTGTTAGTAATCCCTCGGTGCCAGGGAGGCTCATCCCCAGGAGTCATGCCCCACACTGAGGGGAAGGTAATGCATTTATATGCTGAGTTTGGCTTAGAGAGAGGCCACATTTGAGCAAAAAGGAGGCTCTCAGGTGGTAACTTGAATGCTTTTAAGTAGAGATTTGCTATGATCAAATTTGTGTTTTTAAAAATCATTCTGGTTGCCATGTGGGGATAGAGCAGGGTACAAGTAGAGGCTGGGAAACTAGTTATGGGGATTTGCAATAACCTGGGCAAGAGAAGATGATGGCTTGGACTCAGAAGACAGTGAAGCGATTGGTAGAAGAGATCGAAATCAAGACCTGTTTTGGATAAATCCTTCAGGACTTGCTGAGGCCTTTAACATCTGCCAGGCTATTCTGTTCTGCCTCCATTCTCAGATGCTCAGAGCATATTTCATAGTTTTGGAAGTTCATGGAAGCAATTACTCTCAGCCTAGAATTTTGGTACAATTATCAGCCCCCCCCCCCCCCAATTGCTGTTGTTTGTTTATTGCTGTTTCATGACACCTAATGTCTATGTGCTTTTGTTTATGTTTCCCAAAATCTATTTGGGAGAAAATGGAAGCAAGTTGAGAAAGTTTGTGTTGGAGTCTCTCCATTTTTCCAGAATACCTGTCCCCATATCTGCCCAAGATGTTGATGACAAGGACGTCTGGATCCTGGCAAAGTTGGAAAAGACCTAGAATGCTCTGAGGTTACGTAAATAGGGGAGAATATTTGAACCACTTCCCCACCCTCCTCTATTCAGGATTCGAGAGGGACCAGTAATTAACACTCCTCCACTCAAGTTCTAAACTTATAAAGTTAAAAAAATAAAAAAAAAAAAAGAGTAAGGAATTTGAAAATTCAAATATGTCAACATAGTGCAAATAAAGATAGTGAAGAATGTGGCTTAAGTGTGCAGGCAAATGGGCTTCTTAGTATTGAGCCTCAGAATTCGACAGACTTACCCATCAAATGCAGGCAGCACTGGGCCCCACAGGCCTCCCCACATTGGGGCCTGACCAGAAAAACTTGTCCCCTAATATCTTTCCCCAACCTAAAGTTACTTTGCTACTGAGGGAAAGGACTCTGTTGAACTCAGGATCCCCAAATCCCTCCAGAGTGAAAAATTCTGCTGCAGACAAGAGCCCCAGCAAAGAATGCCTCCCCTGCAGAGAAGCCTGTAGGGCAGCAAAGCAGATTTGCGCAACCAAGAGCTGGTAAATGAATCATCCCTGTATCTGTTAGGATTATTTTGGCTGCAAGTAATGGAAAATGCCACCTCAGACTGGCTTAAACACTATGAAGTCCTAAGCTCTTTCCTTCTCTGCTCCCTGGCCTCGGGGTCAGCTTCATTCTCGGGCTAGTTTCCCCATCCTATGCTGGCTGCTAGTGTCATTCTGGGTTACATGTGTCCCTGTTCACAACTGTCAGGAACAAGAGAGACAGAGAGTAAGTCTTTCTTTTCCATATGATTTGGCCAATTTATTCAAGTGCCCGTCTGCCATTAAGAGTGGAATGTTCCCATGTGGGAAGCAAGCACTCAATCGCTTGAGCCACATCTGCTCCCCCATAATACTTTCATGTACTTTCCAATGAACAAGGATATTCATTTAAATAATTACCCTAAGTGCAGTTATCAAGTTTAAGAAATTTAACATTGATATAAAGCATCCATAAGTTCTCAGTGCCTCCTAAAAACAAAAACAAACAACAAGCAAAACAAATGAAAAAAACCAACTCAGGGGAGCTGATGTGGCTTTATGGTTGAGCCCCGGCTTCCCATTTACGAGGTCCAGGGTTCAATCCCCAGCCCCAGTACCTCAAAAAAAAAAAAAAAGTATTATGTATTACGTGTTCAAGGAGTATGATATATGCAACCTGCTCTCAAGTGTCCAGGAAATAGATAGATGATAGATTAGATTATATTAGATAGATAGATAGATAGATAGATAGATAGATAGATAGATAGCTTGCTAGAGATAGCTAGATAGAATGATAAGGCAAAGGTAACAAAATGTTAAAATTGGTGGGTCTGAGTATCTGGGTGGGTGGAGGTATGCTGTGTTTGTATTATTTTTGTAACTGTCTTATACATTTTAAATTATTTCAAAATAAAAAGTGAAAAAAAGTGGAAAAAAAAAAAGAATGGAATGTTGTACTCAAATTGGCTTCAGATAACCAGGATCCGCCTCTGGGAGCTGGGAGTAGCCCTGAAGACCATGGCTGGGTGGAGGGAGGTAGACCCCTAAACAGCATCAGGGTTCTGGGAGGATGGAGGATGGGGGGATAGTGTTGGGTAGACTTTGAGATGGCAATTTGCCACAAGATGTTTACTGAGGTCTATACTTGGGAACATCATCTCTAAGAAAGTGAGAAAAAGGAGAGGGAAAAGTTGAACTTCAGTGCAGAGGCAACAGGGGCCCCCACTGATCTCACAGGGAGCTCTAGAGCTCTGACAGCATTTCAGATTTGTCCCAAATAAAGGCAAGGGAGCCGGGTCTTTGAACCCATGCGTCAATCAGTCATTGGATGTGAGCTTCCATGGAAAGGTAGCATAAACCTGGGCGAGATGGCTCCCTTTGACTGAAAGTGATGTCTGGAGAGGAACACAGCTGTGAGCCATCAGCAGCCACCATCCCAGGCAGCTGGGGCAGCTGGGAGACTGTGCACCTCCACCCTGATGAGGGGATCTGGGCGGCACATGACAGCATCCACTACGGAAGGCAACAGCTATGTCAGAGGATCTGTCTCGGTCTTGCCTCTGTCTCTACTGAGAACACAAAGCTGGAGTCCCAGGATGACATGGCAGTTCCCTCCCATCATGCCCTGCTCTGAACACCCCTGGCTTCCCCTTAGTGATCAGGCTAGAGAATTGAACATGAAGGCACTTCGCAAACAGCACAAACACAAGAAATTCTTGCCTGGCCTCTAAGCTTCTGGAACACTTGTATTACAATTCTTATCCAATTAGATTTCACTCATTTATTAGATATGTCACCTGGCTCAGAGGGGCAGGAGTGGGTTAAGAAGGTGTAAGTCTGTGTTTGGTGCAGCCAGACAAGAAGAAAGGAAGGGGGGATAGAGAGGAGAGAGTGGAGGGAGGACTTGAAATCACCTTGAGGGTGAGAGGAGGCCTGATGAGCAGCTCATGTGGCCCCTGAATGGCCACCCAGAATCATTATCCTGGGCAGGAAAAGTCCAGGATCCTCTCCTCCCAGCAGTTCTGAGGAGAGTAAGCCCTGCTTGGCTTTCCAAACAGGATGGTCTCACAGAGTGTGGGCTGTCCTGGATCTCCTCCTGTCTCCCTGGCCACTCCTTCCCAATCCTTTCTGTTGCTTCCCTCTAATCTCCCCAACCTCTAAACTCTGGAGCCCCAGCCTCTGTCTTCTGACCCTTTCTCTGCCTCATCGCCCTCCATAGGCAGTTTCAACTAGTGCCATTGCTTTCCGTACCATCTATACCTGACAACTCCTGAATTTAACTCCCCAGGAGTTAAATTCCCTTCTGAACTCCAGATTTATATAGCCAGATGTCCACCAGGACGGCTGATGCTGGACATAACTGAGCACTTGGCTTTCCCCGCAGACCCACTCCCCCCACACCTTTCATCATTTGCAGGAATGAGGGGAGGGTGGGTGCAAGTCCATTCTCCCAATTGCTCTGACCAAAAACTTTGGAGTCACCCTCACTCCTGCATTTCTCTCACACCCCACATGCGATCCATCAGCAAATCTTTTCAGCCCTCCCTTCAAAATATTTCCAGAGTCTGCAACTCTGGTTCAAGCCACTGTCACATCTCACCTGTATTATGAAAAGAGCCTTCTAACTGCTCTCCCTGCTTTTCAGCCCTGGCTAAAAGGAGCCTTTTAAAACACAGGTCAGATCATGTCGTTCTCCTGCTCACACCCCTTCAGTGGCTCCTCACCATGGCTAGGAGACCCTATATGGCCTGCCCGCCCTCTCCGTCCTGTATCTAACCTCCAGCCTTGGTCCACTCTGCCGTGCCCACTATGGCCTCCCTGCTCTTCTTCAAGCTCACCAAGCCATCTCCAACCTCAGGTCTTGGCACGGGCTGTTCCCTGCATGGAATGCTCGTCCGCAGAAAGGCCTGTGCCTCGCTCCTTCACTTCCCTTAGCTCTCTGCTCAATACCACCTCATTAGGCAGGACTCCAACCGAAGTTAGGAAACAACACCCACACCATCACCCCGTAATCCCTACGCCTCTTAGCCTGGGTTATTTTCCCCAGAACACTCATCTCCACCTGGAATGTCGCCTATTCATTGTAGCCCTGGTGCCTGGTGTGTCATAGGCACTCCATAAATATTTGTGGAATGAGTGACAGGGCTTCGGCGTCAGGCAGGTCTGGGCTGGAAGCTCAATTCTTCCATGGCCTAGCTGTGAGTCCTGCTGCCAGGTTCATAGCCTTGCTGGGCTGCGGTTTTTTCACGTGTCAAATGGGGGAAATAATAGTAATTACCTCAGAGGATCGTTGTGAAGACTTAGTGAATTAGCTGAAGTAGCTCTTAAAATAGCGCCTGGCACATGGAAAGCATTCACTACAAGGCAGCTGTCGTGGTCGTTCCTGTTTTTAAAATCCTCCTCCTCATCGTCGTCATCATTTATAAACAGGCTGAGGCACGTGGGCCCACCCCAGGGCCCCTCCCCAGCCTCCCAGCCTCTCCTCTCCAGCCTGGTGAGCGGGTGGCAGCCGCCGTCCCTGTGAGTCGGGCTCGAGCCCCAGCCAGGTCAGGGTCCCCTGGCACAGGCTGTGTTGGCCACGGGGCCCTGGGGTTGTGTCAGCAGGGCCACGATTTCCATTCGGGGATACCTTGGCTGTGGAGCTTGGCCGGGGAGAGTGTCCCCTCCCTGGTCCTTCCAGGAAGAGCCTGGGAACCTGCCCCATTGCGCTCGCAGGAGCTGCACTTGGCCAGCCCAGGATAAATGGATGAGGGCAAGGAGGAAGGAGAAGACACGGAAAGAGAAAAGCTGCCGCCACCCTCTGCTTTCAAACCAGGGCCGCGCCATGGGCAGGTCACGGAGCTCTGATTTAGCCGGGGGCCCTGGACGCACGCCCCCCTTCCCCACCTACTAGCTGGGCGACCTCGGGCAGGTGCTTCACTTCTCTGAGCCGCATCTGTGAGGGGGAGGATAGCATCTCCTCACAGCGTTCCTGTGAGGATTTACTGAGTAGAGGTTTGTCATCGTCAAGCCTCGCGGCGCCTTCTCTGATACCTAACAGGACCTCTGAACTCCAGGACATCTTGCAGAAGGGAGGAGCGATTCCCCCACCCTTCCCACTTTCCTCCTCTCCCCCCATGCTCCTGCCTCCCCCCAGAAGGGGAGGGGCCAATCTGATGAATCCTTTCCCTCCTTCCTCCAACAGCTCTTTACTGAGCGCCTACTGTGTGCCCAGCACTGCACTAGGTAGACACTCTCTCTACCTCACAGAACTCATGGTCTAGAACTCATGGAGAGGCAGGCAATGCGTAAGTGAGCAAATAAATCCATAAGTATAAACTCTACTGAGTACCAGGCAGGGGAAGAGAGCTGGGTCTTGGAGTGTGAAGCATCTGCTACGGGGGAAGTGTAATTTCTAACCTTCCCTCTGTGGGAGTGAAGAAGGAAGAAATTGAGTCTGGACTCAGGGGACGCTTGATGGAAAAATGCCACTGACGGTGGAATGTTGTGGCCTGAGGAATGGCTCCGAGGGTGGATGGCCTGGCACCAATCCCCAGTGTCCAGTGCCACCAGAGGGCCCGGCTCCTCAGCCTTCCTATGACAGGCATACTGAGTGGTGGTCTGTCCCCAAGGGTCCCAGGAGTGGGCTTCTGGCCCTTAGGGTCGCCCCTCCCACACACAGGCCACAGCCCTAGGCCCAGGTGGCCTGCACTGGCCATGGACGGCTGGAACTGCTGGCCTTCCTGCGGCCAGCCCAGCTGGCAGTTTGACTGTGGCTTCCTGGGGCAGCCCAGCTACCCCTGCAGGCAGGGGGCATTCACTCTGACCTCCCTCCCCTCCAGAAGCTACCTGGCCAGGCCTCACTGGGGAGCTCAGGATTAGGAGCAGATGGACCTCAGCTCTGAGCCATGTCCAGGGGCCCTGACATGGGCTGTTGGCCACAGTGTAGATGATGACATCCTTGGCTCTGGGACTGTGGCCCAGGAATGAGGGAAGGCCCAGAGCCATGGCTTTCTAGGTACCTGTGGAGGGAGCTCAGGTAAGCAGCCAGGTAAGTAGCCAGAGCCACCCAGAGCTGCCCTGAGCTGCCTCCCTCGAATCCCACCACCATACCACATAGCCATGCTGCCCTGTGGTCTCTCCAGTGCCCAATGGGCTGAGAGGAGCTGGGCTCCTGCCCAGCACCTGCCCCTACCTGGCAGCTGAGTAGTGTTCAGTCTGCAGTGACAGGTCCAGAAACTTGAGTGGGCCTGGTTGGCTGAGCCCTTGGAACCTTGGGGCTCCCCTGGGTTTTCTGACTGCCCAGAGGTGCTGCACGGATCTCTCTCTGACAGCAGGTTGGAGGGTCTGGGCCTGCCGTGTTGGCTGTGGGCTCCACGTGGGCGACTGGCTATAAAGGCCAAGGCTTGGGTCCAGCCCTGAGGGTGGGGCCCCAAGGCCACATTCAGGGAACCCGAGGCCAGACTGTGCTGTTCTCCCAGCATCTTCTCTCCCTTTGTTTCTGTATGGTAGACCCCACACGGGGTCCTGAGCAGCTGTACCTCGGTTCCATGTATTACCGATGCTGTAAGGTGGGAAAAAACATAACTAAGATGGCTTGGGAAAAAATGGATTTGAAAATATTGAGATATATAAAGCCTATGCCGGTGTCCACTGTGATTGGTATTTTACAATTAAAAAGAGAAGAGGCACTTGGGATGTAAGTTCGTCATCCTCTGCCCAATCATAATAAATTGGGGTGGAATCCATCACCTCATTGGGAAAGCTTTGCTGCCCTCCCCCAACCTGTGCTGCCCTCCCCCACCTCTGCTGCCCTCCCCCCACCTCTGCTGCCCACCCACAGCCTCCTGTGCTCCTTGAATTGCAGAATTCATGTATCCGTCTCTCCACGGGCTGTGAACTCCTCAGTGACAGGAACTGTGCCTTAATTTTCCTTTTAATGCAGCACTTGGCCAAGGTTTTCTTTTCAGAGCTGTTTGAGGCCTGAAGTAACCAACCCACCTTTGCACTAAGATCACAGTCCTGACGAATCAGTCTTGAACAGAGTTTATGGCCTCTTAAAGAATGTAGCTTCCTTTTCATTTTCCTTAGGTATGGACTGGTTTAAAGTATAGATTAGTTCACTGTCCCCTTCACAGGGGAATATGAGAAACCATGGCTTTCCCAGGCCTGTGTTCTATATGAGGAATAGGCAGGCTTTTTGCCAGGGAAAATGCCAAAAGGCCCACGGTTCCCAAACTCTCCGTCAAGGTACCCCGGGGCACCACACATTCACAGGGCACCACAGTCTATTTTAAATTTTCACGGGAGCCACGACCATTCTTGATGTCTGTCAGATGCCACACAGATGACTAGCCAAAGTAGCGCACTGTTTCAGCATTAGATCACAATCCGTTCCTTTCAATGACATCGTGTCTTTGCAAAGCTGGGTTTTCCGTGACGGTTGAGCTGAAGAGCGAGTCCCATGTGAAAATCAGTGTGGGAGGGGAAACGTGGGTGCTGGTGCCCAATCGGAATTTAAGTTTTTAGAATGATTGCAGCGCCCAACAAGCACCCACACACCAGTAGTAAGTAATTGTAGGTTAATTTTTCTTTAAAATTTATGTGTATTTTTCCCAAAGTTAGTAAATTCTTAGGGAATAAATACTTGTTAAGTTGTTGGGCTCCAACGACTTAATACATGAAACTGTTAGATATTTTTTTGGCCTAGGAATGCCATGAAAATATTCCTGAGATGAAAGTGGGGAACCTCTAATTAGGCTATTTGCCACTCCCCTTTACCTCTGCTAAGCCTCTGATGCCGAGCTCAGGAAGTGCTTCTGAGCTAAGCTCTGTGGGGATGGCCCAAAATGACTGATGCCCACACAGAACCTGCCCTTAATCCTGTCTTGAGAGTCTAGAAACTGGAAGCCTGGTTAAAAACTTACCGGGAGGTAAAAGAGATTCAGCCTGTCGCTCTTCAGCCCCATCTAAGTAGTTTCTTAACGAGCTGATATCTCTTCGGAGTGAGCCGGGTGCACTCATGCCTTCCTGTTATAAAAACAGAAAAGAGGCATCCATTTGCGCACCAGGGCTATGGTTTTATCATCTCGAGCTAGGAGTGGACTTGAACATCCAGCAAGCCCTGCCGGCTGATGATTGCCAGACAGAAGACCACAGAGCAATGACTGTCATTGTTCTGGGTAGATGTCCTCCCAACTTTTAGCTGATTTGTAAATAATCTGGTTCAGTAAATTACCTCATGTAGTTATCTTTATTTTTTAAAAAACAAGTTCCTCTTAGCCATGTCACCAGGAAGGAGCATTCTGCAAGCTGAGCCTCCTATGGCACCAAGCACTATACTGGGTGTTAGGGGTTTAAGCGAGACATACTATACTATACTATGCTATACTATACTATACTATACTATACTATACTATACTATACTATACTATACTATACTATATGATGAGCCAGGTACTCTTCTGCCATTTACACATAGCATCTCATTTAATGCTCAACAGCAATCCAATGTTCATCCCAACAAGGTATCCACATTTTGCTGACAGGAAAGTGAGACACAGAGAGGCTAAGAAACTGGCCCGAGGTCACACAGCTAACAAACGGTGGCGCTGAGATTTTGAGCTTGCATTCTTAAACATTCTGTTATATTACCTCCCTAGCAAGACATATGAGGTCCCTGGTCTTATTGTGGCTTGAAATTTAGTGGGGGAGAGAGACAATAAACAAATTAACAGACAAGTAATTTCATTTAGTCAAAGGTGGTAAGAAAAATAAATAAACCAGAATAATTCGGTTGAGACTTCCGAGAGGAGGCAGAAAGGAGTAAGTACTTGACATCGAATAATTAGAAAAGCCTCCAGTGAGAGGAGCTATCTGAGTTGAGAACTGAAGAAACCGGCCAGGTGAAGATATTCTAGAAAACTGTTCAAAGTGCAAACGACAAGTTTGGGTTGCTCATGGACAAAAAGAAGGTCAGAGAGGCTGGAGATGAGTGCAGCAGAGCAGGAGTCGGGTCCTGTGGGGCAGTGGTTTTCAACCTGGGCTGCTCGCTGATATTTGCCTGGGGAGCTGCAAAAACTGCTGATGCCTTGGTCCACCCCCAGTAGCTTCTGATGCAATCAGTCTGAGGCTAGGCCTGGGCAGCAGGAGCTTTCAAAGGAGATGACTACAGTGATCCAGTGAGGATGCTGGGGGCTTGGGCCAGCGTGGTGGCAGTGGAGGTGGACAGAGCCTCTCCTCCAGCCTCTGCTCCCTCCGCGCAGGATGGTAAATGGCTGGAGGCCACACGGCCCAGCCGTGGTCCCCAGGAAGATCTCGCATTCTTTGCCTGGACAAATCTGATGTGTGGGCCAATCCCAAAGCCAGGGTAGCTCATCTGCAGATGGCCTTGGAGGGGTCAACACCAGTGCACTGTGCCCACCTCTCTGCTCAGAACGCATTTCAAGCTCCTTGAGTGTCCCACTGGCCCTCGTACAGACTTGAGGGGAGGATGGAGTCGGCTGGTACATCTTTGTCCAAAGAAATCATCATTCAAAATCTCTAACCCACCGGCAGCACACCCCTGTTTGTTGTATCGAGCTGGGGGGAGTCCACAGTGGCCTCGGCCACAGCTCACTTTGGGAGGTGGTGTCTTTATATCTCTTGCCTCGGCTCAGACTGAGACAGGAAGGGACCCATTTTACATCCTCTTAATTTATTATATTCATAGACTGTTTCTGCTAGAGTACAAAGAAACCTTTTCACAGGTGTGGGGTTTAGAGAGAGAGATTTATTTTTCTCCATACTACCTTTTATAGCTGACGCTTTGGCCCTGTATGTATATTGTTTAAAAAAAAAAAAAAAACTTTGTAAGTAATAGATCAAACTGATCATTGGATTGCATCAATGAATTTTCTTGGCCCTCTGCAAACTACCTTGTTCAAATCCTGCTTTAAGAAGGTATGAGCCCTACCCTAAGGACAGGAGAAGAAACATGCAATCATCAGGGACATTTGTTGCATGTCACAGTGTCCTCTATAGAAAAAGCCCAGGAGAATGTCATGTCAATTTTAGTTCCAAGAATCGTCGTAATTCCTCTAGGCACCTGCTTGCTTTTCCTCTTAGGGAGACTGAGTTATGTTCCTAGCAAGAGTTTCCTTTTCTGCACCAGGCACCAAAAAAAGAAAAACAAAACAAAAACCATGTCTCACCCACAGTCAGTGTGAAACACATCACTGTATACATGTTTAACCTCTTTCTAAGCACAATTTTATACCATCACACTTATTTGTCTTTCTCATTTAATCCTACTTTTTTACTTTTATTATGGAAATTTTCAAATATACACAAAAGAAAAGGAAATAGTAAACTGGATTCCCATATACAAATCACCTAGCCTCAACCATTATCCACCAACGGTCAGTTTTGTTTTATATACATCTCTGCACTGCCCCTCAAACACCACTGGATTTTTTTCATTTTTTAAAAATTGAGATATAATTCACATATTGTCAAATTCACCCTTTAAAAGTGTACAGTCCAGTGGGGTTTTTTTGGGTTTTTTTGTTTGTTTGTTTGTTTGTTTTCAGAATATTCACAACCATCACCACTATACAATTCCAAAACATTTTCATCACCCCAAGAGAAAACCCTGTACCCATGAGCAGTCACTCCCCATTCTCCCCTCCCCTCAGCTCCTGGCAACCACTAATCTACTTTCTGTCTTTATGAATCACTGGATTATTTTAAAGCAAATCCCAGATATCACACAATTTCGTCTGTTAATATTTCAGTATGTATTCCTAACACATAAGGGCTTCTTTTTTTTCTTTAACATTGCCAAACACTACTATTACACCTAAAAACTTAACAATAATTTATGCCATCTAATATACAATCGGTTTTCAGTAGTCCCCTGTTAACTCATTTATTCTAATCGGTATCCACACAAGCCCTCCATATTTCACCTGATTAGAATGACTTAAGTCTATTTTTGATCTATAACAGTTCCCCTCCCTCTGTATTTTTGTTTTGTTTTGTTTTTTAATTGTTGTTGTTGTTTTTACCTCGCCATTGATTTGCTGGGGGAAAATAGGTCATTTTTCCTGTAGAATTTTCCTCCTTCTGAATTTGGCTGATTGCAGCTCCATGGTGCTCCACTATTCCCTATACATCCTGTACACTAGTAGTCAGATAGAGAGGCTTGATCCGGCTCAGGTTCTGGGTTTTGGCAAGAAGCCTTCATAGGTAGTGGTGTGGTATTTCCCAGACTTCATCTCCCAAGGGACAATCATGCAGGTCTGTCTCGTTCCAGATGTTAAGACTGATCTGTGAGTTCAGGTGTTTGCCTACTCCAAACATTATAAAGTTCCCCACCAGCCTTTCCCCAATGGTCTTGGCATTGACCATCCTTGCCTAGAGCCATTATTGCACCATGGGTTGCAGAATGATGATGTTCTAATTCTCTTACTCCTTCTGCATTTACTATCTGGAGTTCATCTAAAATGAAGAATTTTTCCTCATCAACTATTTGGTTACCCTGAAATACAGTTCACACAGGAAAGGCTGGAAATAAATGTTTAATTTCTTTCCTTTTATTTACCCATTTTTAGAATAATGTGGTAGTATCTTGGCATCCTCCAAAGGTAACCAATGACTTTCATTTTAACATCAGATTTCCACAATTTAACATTTCAATCCATGGCCATCATTATTCTTCCTGATGCTCAAGTTATCCCATCTTTGGCCAATGGGAGATCTTTCCAGTTGATTCATATGTCTTCTTGACATGATAGCTTCCCGCTTTCCGGCATAAAATGTTCTCAGTGCACGATGCACGTTTCCTGTCCCAAACCTGGAATCAGCCATTCCTCCAAGGAGCCCTGGTTCCTTTCAGTAAAATAATGGTTTTTAGAGACCACAATCTGAGTGTTAGATGTGCTTATTGCTACATTGCTGATCATTGCTTCTAGGAATTTTTGTTACACACAGGAGGAAATTCATATTTTTAATTGAAGGAGAAAAATATACCATAAATTCATATTGACATTTTGGATTCAAATTTTAAATTACAGGGTTTCTCCTTAATTTCTTTGATTTAAAAAATGTATCTCTTTTCTCTTGGCTCCTAACACCAGGAACATTATTGCTATTATAATAGTTTTTAAATAATAACACCAAAATTATCACTAACAATTTGTTTTCTGAATTCAGCTTTATATTTCTTAGCAGTTTTTAAAGTTCGTTTAGGTATTTTCCAGGAGGGATGTACAGTGAAATTGTTGTGTTGGGGTTTTTATTGGTTGAACAAATATTTATGGAGCACCTATAATGTGCCAAGCATTGGTCAGACTGCTAAGATGAAGTCTAGTGTGAGAGACAGTCAAGCAAGCAAATCATGGTGCAGTGGATTAGAGAGAATAGTAGAAACTCATCCAAGACACTAGAGTAGTACAGAGGTTCATCTGCTCAGCTCTCTGGAGAAATGAGAACCAGTGGTCAGAATTATTACACTTTAAAGTCACTGGACCTTCTCTCTATGTTTAAGTTATCACCTTGATATATTGTTAGGTTTTCTAGTTTCTGGAATTCTTCCCAATTCATTTACTTTGTTCTACCATTATATAACCACATTTATTTGGTTCCAAAGTCAAATTCTAGAACAAGGTGCAGGCAGAGACATCTAGCTTCCATCTAGCCTGTTCCCTCTCTCGCTCTCTAGGTAACCATTTTCATTTGTCTTCGGTTTATCCATCCATTAGGTGGGGTTTTTTAAGCAAATAGGTATGCCCACACACATTTTTAGATTAAAGATAGCATGTCATGCTCACTATTCTGCACTCTTTTACACTCTATAGCAGTATATAAAGCACTCTATCGTAGTGTACAGAGGGTCTCTTCACTCCTTTTCACAGCTGAAAGTGCTCCAATGTGTGCATGTAACACTGTTTATCCAGCTTGCTCCTCTGCTGTAGACACGCAGGCCAGCCCTGAATGCCTCCTCCGTCACCTGCCCTTTTTGGCCTGAGAACTAGCCCAGCATCTCCTCCAATACCCACCTACCCATAGCTCCAGACTGCCTGCCCCCTACCCCAGAGTCCCTGACTTCATCAAGTTTTCAAGGGCCCTTGATGGAGGTTGCAGACCTCTGAGAGTGTAGACTATAGCCCAAGCATTTACAGAATAATCCGCTGTTACAAATAGTGCTGCAGTGAATAGCCTTGTCTATAAACCATTTCGTATTTTTGTCATTCCATCTTTAGGAAGAGTCCTAGAAGTAGAATCGATATTGCTCAACTTTTAATTTCAGTATTTTATTGTATGTTAAGTGTCTTTGGAGTTTACCAAAAATCTTTTCTCAAACGAGAAGCATTAAAATATAAAGACTTTAATAATTCTTCTTAAGTCTCCAACTCTGGCACCTAGGGGGAGCTCACTCTTTATGGAATGGATACTATCCGACCAACAGGTGAATAGCCATCCAACCAAGTCATTTGTTTAGCCCATAAATATTTAAAGAAAATCTAATGTGTTCCAGAAACTTTGTAAAGAGCTTGCTAAGTCTTATGATATCCCACAGACCACAAGAGAAATATAGAATCTCATGATTATACAGAAGGTAAATTTGTAACTGAATGAGTGATTGAGTAAACAATTGTGTAAAAAGGTATTGACTTAAAGGTTCAATGTCAGGAGAGAGTTTCAACAATTATCCAACTGAAGGAACCAACTTTTAAGCACCTACTACGTGCCAAACCCTATACTGGCTAGGTCCTTTGACACTGATTAAAATTTCATTTAATCATCAGACTAATCCTGCAAGGTAGTTGTTATCACATTTAACAGATGAGGAAACTGAGGCTCAGAAAAGTTACATGACCTAAGTAAGGTCAACCAGCTGGAATTAGGTACAGGTGACTGGCATAGAGCTGAGTGGGGGTACTTAACAGATTGGACTGCAGAATCAATATTGGAAGATGGGTAGACGAAAACATGAGAGACTAAAGAGGCGAAAACACTAGCAAGACTAAATGTAAAGTCCTGTTTTGGGATTAAAAAATATCAACCACTCAAGTCAAAGCTTGGAGAAATGTGGATTATTAGGATCTTATGTTTTAAAAAGACCTGGTGGTATTAACTTAGGACAAACTCCATAGAGACCACAGAAAAGCTAACATTGTATTAAGCTACATTAAAGAAGCAAGATATTTAATAGTCTCTAATCTCCATTTGGCTAAGCATCATAAGTCTTTTGTTTCCTGTTGTATCCCCACCCTCCAGCACAGTGTATGGAAAAAACTATCAGTAATTATCTCGATATAATAGGCACTCAATACATATCTATAAATACTTAAGTATATTTATTCAATCATTAAACAAATTTATTGAGCACCTGTTGTGTCCCAAATGCTGTTATAGATACTTAAAATATAGCAGTGTCCTTGTGGAGCTTACATTCCAGTAGGATGGTAGGAAAGAAAGACAATAAATCAATAAACAAATTAATAGATAATATATCAGGTGGTACTATGGAGAAAAACAAAGCAGGAAAAGGTGGGTGGGAGGGCTGGGGTGGGAGGAGCAACCTCACATATGATGGGCAGGGAAGACAGCTCTGAGAAGGGGATGCTGGGGCAGAGATCTGAAAGAAGTAAGGGTGTTAGCCAGGCAAGCAAGGAACAGCAAGTGCAAAGGTCCTGAGGCAGGAATATGCCAGACTATATGTATTTCCAGACTTATCCATTCTCCACTGGTGACACCACATCTGAAGCATGGTGTCTAATTCTGGACATCACATAATTTATGACAGAGATTGTCAAATGATAGTGTTACAAAGTAGTAAAGGGTCTAGAACTGGCTCATATTAGGAGTAGGTAAAAAAAAGAGAGAGAAAGAGAGAGTGACTTAGGCATACCTGGATGGCTCTCTCCAAGTGGTTGAAGAGCAGACACAAGGCAGAGGGCTGAGACTTAGCCCTGTGTGATCAATAATTGGGGCCATTCGTTCATTGTTCATTCATTCTTGGTGGAATACACAGTAGAACCAGTTAGAGGTTTCCTAAAGAAGAATGAATGTCCTTGTCCAAATAGTGAGCTCCCCGTTATTGGAGGTGTTCAAGCAAATAGCAATCTACCAAGGACATAGAAGATGACTTTCCCATCCCAGGCTGGATTTGGGAAGAGGAGACCTCTGAGTCACTGAGTTCCATTCAGAAGACTCTGGACTGGGTCCTGGCCCTCCTCTTTCCAGTTTCTCTCCCTCTCTGTCTCTGTTTCCCCTCTCCCTCCTTGAGCACATGTGCATACATAACAAGAGGGAAGTCAGGCGGTTTAAAAAGCAGGAGGGGAGAGAAATGTAAGAAACTAAAGGGAGATATGGTGAAGGCAAGGAGGTAGGAGAGCAGGAAGGGGGCGATGATGAAGACATAGAAAGGAGGAGGGAGAAAGTCAGCATCAAGAAGGGGCAGGGACAATTGAAAGAGAAGGAGAAAAGGAGGTGAAAGGGAGAGATTGGAGAAGGCAGGAGAATGGAGCTACAAAGGAAAGACAAAGGAAAGAGGACAATGAGGGAGAGAGATGTCTTTCAACATGAAAGGGAGGGTTAAGAGAGAAGGCAGAGGAGTGTGGGAGAGAGGAAAGAAGGGAGGAGAGGGAGGGAGAGAAGGGAGAGGGAAGACAAGAGAGAAGAGGGGAGAGAGGAGTGAGCCTGTGGGGTCAGGGAGTTTGCTGTGGCCCCATCAGAGCTCCCCAGGCTAGCACATGGGCAATCTTGAGTCGCAGCTCATTCAGGGCTTCCTGTTTTCAGCCTGTCTTTGTGAACCCTCAGAGGGGTTTCCAGCCAATAAATAAAGTGGAGTGCCAAGACTCCCTCCCCGAGCCAGCAGCCACGTTACCATCCCTGCTGGCCAGCCGGCCTCAATGCCTCTCACCCCGCCTGCCCTTCCTGGCCTGCGGACCAGCCCGGCGCACCCCCAGCCCCCACCCACCCACCCACAGCTCTGACTTCATCGTGGTGTCAGTGCCCATGATAGAAGCTGGTGGTCTCTGAGAGTGTAGAAAACAGCCCAAGGCTTTGGTTCTTTTCAAATCACTTTGTAAAAGAAGTATCCCTGAACCACATTTCCTTTGCCCGTTTCCAAGATCCCTTATTTTGTCTTCTATTTTCCTGCCTCCTCCCAGGCTGTTAGCGGGCCTTTTAACCGGCTCCTTAAATGCAGTCCAACAAATACATTTTGTGCATTTAGAAAACGCCAGGCGCAGGTGCTACAGTTGTGAGCAAGACTTGTTTTCTGTCCCCAAGAAGCTCGCCATCTAATGGGGAGACAGACAGGGGTTCATCCGGGGGAGTTTTAGTCCAGGACGTTTGGTGGGGCCCAGACTTCATACAACGTGGGAGTCCCTCTGTAAAGAAAAAAAATAGAAAATCCCAGAAGCGATTGGCCAGGGCCTCTCCCAGAGCCAGTCCAGGACGTTTGGTGGGGCCCAGACTTCATACAATGTGGGAGTCCCTCTGTAAAGAAAAAAAATAGAAAATTCCAGAAGCGATTGGCCAGGGCCTCTCCCAGAGCCTCGGAAGGACCACATAAGCGGTTACATGTTCACACCTGGAAAGGACAGGATGAGTGACGCCCACCCCACCCCGCCCCCAAAAGCACCTGGACTAAGGTAGGAGAGGAGGGGTCACAAAGAGAGGTTGGGCTAACCGAAAACTCATTAAGAAATTAAACCACTACATCTGTACTTCCTCTCTCTGCTCCCTTTTGTCTGCCCTGTGAGTGAACGCAGTGAACACGTGTGCATGGCGCACTCAACAACCATTTAGCTAGGGCTTGCGTAACATTAGGATAAAGTCTGGCCGCTGTAATGAGGAGCTAAAATGACTTCAACAAGGACTTTCTCTCTCACACTCATGACCATCAGGGCATAAGCAGCCCAGGGCTGGGGCAGGGGGCCCCCTCCGTTTCAAGGGCCCGGGCTCCTTCCATCTTGCCGACCCTCCATCCCTGAGGTGTTGCCCTCAGCCACAGAGATAGTTCACTGCCACAGCCACACGCCAGCCAGAAGGAGGAGGAACGAGGGAAGGGAAGGCCCTCCCTTTCCTCTTAACAGCACATCCTGCCGCTCACACCCCACTGGCTTAAACGTGGTCACATGGCCACACATGGCTGCTAGGAGATGGGGGAGTGTAACAGGGATCCAGGGTGGCCGGGTGCCACCAGTTGGTGGTGTTTCATGACTATAGAAGAGGATAATGAGTATTAATGGACAACTAGCCATCCCTGAGGTAGCCTGCTGTCTAGGGAACCAAGGCACGAAGAAGTTCTAGGCCTTTCCGGAGCCACCCGGTGAAAACCTGAATTGGACAAACTGTCTCTGCAAGCTCTCACCCTTTCAGTAACTCCAATGCCTTCTACCTCATCCTACACACTGGCTGAGGAAGAAACCCCCAGACACGATGACCATCAAAGGCAGTATAGACTGAGAAGAAGTTGCCAGAATGTCGTGAAGAGAACCAGGAGAGAAGAGTGGTGTGGAAACCCAGTGTCAGCAAGTTCACCAATGCCACAGAGTGCAAAAGAGCTCTATTGCCAAGTTGGTTTCAGTGGAGTGGTGAGGAGGGAAATTAGGAGAGTGGATTCAGGAATGAGTTGAAATGAGGCTGTAGAGCATCCGGCAGAGATGGAGAGAGTGCTGAGTAACTTAGAGTTTGGAAAACAGGAAAATTTTGAGGAGAATGGTGATCATGTTGATCCAGAAGATAAAGCATCGATGAGGAGAAAGGGACTAAAAATACATGACAGAAGTATAGTAGGATAGCTATAACAAAGTCCAAATTAACAGTGGCTTAAATATGATTAAAATGTTTTTGGGGAGAAGATGTGGCTCAAGCAGTTGAGTGCCTGCCTCCCACATGGGAGGTCCCAGGTTAGGCTCCCAGTGCCTCCTACAGAAAAACAAACAAACAAACAAAAAACGAGCAGACAATGAGGGCAAACAGATGAGAGCGCCATCTCGGGGTGAGGGGAGGAATTACTTGTCTCTCTTGTAAAGAGTTTGCGCGCACACAGTTAAAGGCAGCTCTGGCGCTCCGTGATGTTGGGGACCCGGGTTCCTTCATCTCATTCCTCTGCCGTCTTCCACGTGCAGCTGCCGTCTTGGGGTCCACGGTGGCTGCTCCGGCTCATACCGCCATGTCCACATCCCAGCCAGTGGAAAGAAGGGAAAGGGAAAGAAATCTTTCGTCTTAAGGGCAACACCCAAAAGCCGCTCTCACCACATTCACTCCGGTTTTCATCTGGATGTAGAGCAGTGGAGGGGGTTAGCCTGGGACAGGAGGAAGCGCACTGCTGCCACTGCCGCTGGGAGGAAGAAGTGGGAAGGTCGATGAGTTTGGAAAGGGATGGAAAAGAGAGAGCTCTTGCCTGGTCACCTTTATTTTCTCAGCAAAGTGGAATGCAGAGTCATTGCTGAGAGAGCGGCTGGCGCGCTCAGAGAATGGGGAGACAAGAGAAAAGCTGCCACCCCTAAGTCTCGTGGAAGGGCAGGCTTGCACCAGTAGATACCCAGAGATGGGTACAAGCGAAAGGTGCCACAGGGTTTCATTCCCAGCTCTGTGCTCTATAGGCTTGGACAAGTCAAGAAATCTCCGCTTCTTCATTTGTTAAATGGCCATCTAATGACCCCCCGTCTGCCTCTTCGGGTTGTCTTGGGTCCCACTGGGAGCTGTGAAAATGCTTTGTAAACTGAAGTGGGTGCAGATATGGGTGGGCATGGTCATGGGCTTCCTCTCAGGGGTGGTCAGAGCAGGTGCACCTGAGGAGCTGAGAGCCAACTCCCCCTCCCACTCTGGATGGGTTTTCCCCCACAGGCTGCCCAGCACCCCGAGGGGACCTGGGCTCTGCTCCCCTCTGGCCCAGCACACAAACGCTGCCATCTCTCGGGTGAGCATGACAGGGGAAGGGGAGCGCTGCTGGAAAAGCTGGGCCCCCAGCCAGTGGGAGGGGGCAGCTGGTCCGACTATCCACAGCCGCTCGGAGTCAGCCTCTGTTACGACTTGAGATGGTTATCGTGGAGTTCTGGCCCTGCGCCCCTGCACTTGGCCTTGGCAGCTCTCCTGGGGCCTCTCTCTGACTCCCAGGCACAGCTCCATGTTCCTGGCCTCAGCCTAGTAAACAGTGCAAGTTTCTCCCTCAGGCCTTTGGCCCAGCAGAGGTGGCCTCATCCAGGGTGTGAGCATGTGCATTCACACTCACACACACACACACCATATACATACATAACAAACTGCACACACACCACTAACACAGCACACACACACAAACACACCAAACAGGCACATGCACACACAGAAACACACCACACTGCACACATACACACCACACTGCACACATCACACACATAAATACACAGCACAGACACGCAAACACACCATACGTGCACATGCATCATGCAACACACACACCGCAGAAGCACACCGAAAACATACCACACATGTGTAAACAGTATGTGCTATGTAACACAACACACATCACACATATTACCACAAACTACACGCACATCACACACACGCACGTCTCCCACATATCCCCCACATACACCTTACACACACACACATCTTTCTAACTGGTCAAGCTATCTCCCATACCACACCCTTGCATTCCACCCTCTACACAACTTCCTGAGTGATTTTCTAAACTACAGGCCACTTTCTTATTTCAACTCCTCTTCTCCACCCCCCACCCCCCCGTGGCTTTCCAGAGCCTTCCAACTAAAATTTCTAGCTCCTTCCCAAGGCATCTGAGGCCCTACGTGATCTGCTCCTGCTGGCACCACTTCAGCCAGACTCCACCTTCCTGGCCCACCAGCAGATATGAACTTGCCCTTCCGCCCTGCACCAGGCGGTACCTCACACCTATGCCTCTGTACATTCCCGCTCCTGCCCAGAGGACAAGCCCCATCTTAGTCCATCTGAAAACACACGCCAAGCCCCATTCAGACCTCACTTCTTCCACAAAGATTTCCTTGACCACCCCAAATGGAATCACTCACTCCCACTTCTGTACCTTGTACAAGTACGTATGGGATGATTTGTTGACTGAGCCTATCTCCCCTGCTAGAAGGGTGGTCTCCTCAAGGCTGGGGCCATGCCTATTCATCTCTAGCTGTGGGTAGTCCTGGCACTGGGTGGGTGGTCAGTGAATGCTGGGTGGGTGGCACTCAGCACCCTCGTCCTGCCACACAGATCAAAGTGGAAAACCAGCACGATTACCAGGACATCACCAGTGTGGTCGCCATGGCCAAAACCTATGCCACCACTGAGGCCTTCATCGACTCCAAGTACGATATCCGCATCCAGAAAATTGGATCCAACTACAAAGCATACATGTAAGTCCCTGGGACAGAGGTTGGGGGAGCTGGGAGGGAGCGTGGGAGGAGTGGAAATGAGAGATGCGTGTCCAGCCAGCGTATCTCCTCCATCCGAGGGCTGTGACCTCCTTCAGCACGTCATTATTCTCCCTCTGCGTCTCCTTTACTGCCCTTCTCCAATCGGCGTGGCTGACTCTTCTGTTACAGCTTGTCCCGGGGTAGAAATCTGTCTACCCAAACCAGGGCTGTTTCTCCCAGATGGAGAAAGATGCTTGGCATTCTGGAGTAGTTGCAAGTATGTACGGGATGTATATCGGAGGAGACAAGACTGAGAGAGAAATCTGGGGCCAAATGGAAACCTTCGAATGTCATGCTGATTGGTTTGGATTATCTTCGGTGCTCTCCAGAATGCCATGAGCTGACCTGTATTTATAAAATGGTGGCTCTGGGGCTGTGTCTGCAAAAGGGTTTCCCTGGAGGCAGTAAGACCATTAGGGGGTTACATCAGATTTCTCTGGCTGTGAGCAACTGAAAAACCAAATCTAGTTTAAGCTTTGTTCATTTGCAAGGAATTCCATGCAAAGAAATTTATTAAGACTTTGATCAGAAACTTAAAAACAAAAAGAAGAAGAAGCCAAGCTAGCAATATCAGAAAGATTAGGATCTAGGGATCTGAGTAGCCAGAAGTACTAGACAATCTTCATGCTCTTCCACTGGGAAGTGAATCCTCCCCAATCATTTGCAGTGCTTGACTCACTCTGTTCACAATTCTGACTCCATTGAGACGACAGTGATTAGTCCAACTTTCATCAAGTGATGTACAGAAGGTCCCACTAAGGTGGCATGCAATGTGAGCGGGGTCATTCCCCAGTGGAATCGGAGGTGCTGTGGCTAAAGAAAAGATGCCAGGCAGAAAAATAAGCACATATTCATCCCCAGAGATGGCTGTGATAACAGTTCAGGCAAAGACTTACACTTGAGCTGCGGTTATAAGCCAAGGAGGGAGCTCTTGAATAGGTGGGAAGCCTCATTCCTTGGAGAGGTCCTACCTGCTCCAAGGCCTTTCTGTCTCTCATTTTAAAATGTGGTTGTTGGTTCCACATGAGATGAGAAGACCCTAGAGAGCCAACCATTGCCTGGTTCCCATGTGTTTATGGTGTAGCAACTGTAGCAACACGTTTGAGGACTTCAGTGGCTGGTTCTGTACATTTGGAAAGTCTGTCTGTGAGCTTCCATGCAATATAGCTTGGACTCTATAGCTAACTGTAGTCCACAGGCCAAATTCAGTCACTGCCTGTTTCTGTAAATAAAGTTTTATTGAACACAGCCATGCACAGTTATGTATTGTCTATGACGGCTTTGGCACTACTTGGATTGCCTTCATCATGGGTCAGCAAACTTATTCTGTAAAGGCCCAGACTGTAAATATTTTAGTCTTCATGGGCCATGTGGTCTCAATCGCAGCTACTCAATTCTGCCATTGCCTGGGCAACTGTAGGCAGTTGACCTACAAGGAAATAGTACAAGAAAAAAGGAGCCAGTTCTCAAGGAATACATCTGACCTATCTTGTCAATCATAAGCCAGGGCAGAGCTGTCACCGCTCTCAGGTGCCCTCCAGGTGATAATATTGGCTCCTCTCTTCCCCCTCTGAGTTGTGACACATTCCAGTATGGCAGTCTTAGTTCATTTCCAAAGCCCCCACCCATCCATCATGATATCATTTCCTTCTCTCCTCATTGTTAGAGTTTCCACTTGACATTGACAGCACCTTGCCCCAATTTCTCTTCATGAGGATTACCTCATGCCGCATTCTTTATGCTGAGCCTCTCCCTCCTGACAGCTCCAGTTGGTCATTACTTACTGCGTTTCCTGGACCCTGGGTTGGCCCACATCCAAGAGGGGGCCTGAGGCCGTCCTCAGTGTAGAATGTCCTCCCTGCCCATCCCTGCCCTTCACACAGGCCTTTCTGCTTGTTGCAATGGGGTGTCATTGTTTCCAGGGCAGACAGAGCCAGCAAATGTGTGTATAGCCTAACCTATGTACACACACCTATCTATAGTTATTTCTATGTACATCCATCTACACCTATTTTAAGCAAAAAAGAAATTCATAATGATTTCTCCAATTTTCACCCTTTACTGCATGATTCCTTTTAGCCTCCCTCCCCCTTGCTTATCTGTAATCTCCCACTCCAAAAGTGAAAAACCTATCTCCCACCACCCACCATCCATTTACTTCTTTGTTTGAACCCAGGACACCAAAACTATTTCAGGACAGTTTCGAAGCACAGAATGGTTCACCTGTAACCCCTGGGAAACAACTTCACCAACCACAGCACAATTCTTATGTACAGCTCCTTTGGTCCTTAGTCTTATGGTTTCCACTCATTGCCAAAGTCACTTAGGTCAGCACATCCTTCAATGAGGTTATATCATACATTTGTAGAAGAGTAGGTTCTTATGTCAGTCTACACTCCATCCCACATTTCAGCACCTACTTCACATTCAAGATGACCCACCTATTTTCTGCAAACCTGCAATGCGCTCTGCTGTGGTTAAGAACATGGAGTTTGTCAGATACGGTTTGGGTCCTGCTTCTGCAGCTTACACATTGTTGTCTTGAACAAGTGATTTAAACTTTCTGGGCCTCAGTTTTCTTATCTACCAAGTGGAGACAATACTTATAATAATAATGCCAGTCTTATTAGGTTTAGTGATGCTGCAAGGACCCAGTTCTTTTAAAGCCCTGGGACCCATGTCACAGACATAGAAAGCACTCATTAAATCTCAGCTCTCACTACTGTTACCCTCTTAGCAGAACGCAATTTGGCTTGTGTTCCTGCCACTTCTGTCCCTTGGATCGTCTTCTTTTCTTGACTACACTTACTGAAAAAATAATAGTAGCACCTATTGTGCTAAGAGATTTATGGGAATATTTCCTTTAAAGCACGCAACATCTTGTCAGGAGGGTACTACAGTTATTCTCATTTTACCAATGAGGAAACACTCAGAGGAGAGGATCCTTGCCCAAGGTTTGTACGGCTAGTAAACACTGGAACCAAGACTCAAACTCACACCTGCCTGCCTCAAGTCACTCTCTCACCTTCTTTTACACCATCAGATCTCATCAGACCAAATCCCACCTATCCTCTAATCTCAATGGCCACATTCTTGGTCCCATGAAGTTCCTGCAGTTTCTCCTTTGCTTTCCCAGAGCTCTTTATGTATGTTGCTACCCTGACAATGCCTTTACTGTTGTTTTTGGCTCTTCCGCCCTCCTACCTGGTGAGCAGCCTGAGGATGGGTCATCTCTGCACGCTAAGACTAGTCCAGTGCCTAGGACATAGGGTGGCCCAGGGAATGTTGGCTGAAGTGAATTGAGGTGAGTTGAGCTGCAGGTTTTCATGGCAGTTCCTCTCCCCTGGTTCACCTTTTAATCTCAACCACATGCCTTCCCTTAGACATAAAACAAATAGCATCGCTTCTGCCATGTCGTTAAACTTGTTCAGGATTGGCTGAGTCCTGATGTGCCACTGGGCCATAGTTTGTCCAAATTCTATGCCAGCATACACAGTCGTCACCCAATAGGTAATTGCTGGGCACTTACTACATGCTGGGCTCCATGGGTACAGAAGACTTGTCAAACACATCCCTGCCCTCAGGGGCTTCCACTCCATCAGAGAACATGGGACACTAAAGCAGTTATTACAAGCAGGATGAGCATTGATAAACCTCAGTGTAGGATATAGTATAAGGTGGCCTCCTCTTTTGGGGGAAGGAAGGCCATCAGGAAACCACATTTCAGATGAAACTGAAAGGATGAGTAGGACTTAGGGAGGCAAAGATGGAGACCAAGACTGTATTGAGCAGAAAGAAGAATGCATGTGGAGGCCCCAACATAGAAAAGAGCCAGGGGCATGAGGTAGGCTGTGGCTGGAGTGGAAGGGGCAGGGGGGCAGGGGAGCAGGGAAGGGCAGAGAGGCAGGCACAGTCCACAAGGCCTTTCATCTTTCCACTGTGGAAAAGCAACCAGTTTACTTCTCTCCATGGATCATTTTTCCTACATTTTGGGGCCCTCAAAAAATTTCAGAAACACCATGAACCTCATTCTTCTCAACAGGAAGCCAATGTTTGGAGGATTTCATCTGCTGGTATAGGCTTGTTGTTTAGTTTTAAATTTTCAAAAGTATCTTAGAAAAGGATACATAAGATAAAAATGAATAAATAAACCAATTCAGCATGGAGGGAAATAAAAGCAGGAAAATAAAGCTGATAACAGGGTGTGTACCTAAGAACACATGCCATTATGCAAACCAGATATTTTAATCTGAGCCTCCTAATAGCCAAAACAAAGAAGGAAAGAAGATCAGTGGCAAGCATCCCTAATGCCCTAGTTGTATTCTTTATTCTGACACAGGAGAACCTCCATCTCTGGGAACTGGAAGGCTAACACAGGCTCAGCCATGCTGGAGCAGGTGGCCATGACGGAGAGGTAAGAGACAAAGGAGGTATGGGAAGAGGCACCAGCCACAGAGATGCTGGGTGAGGAATACAATAAGGATCCCTGTAAGGACTTTCACCTCACTCTCTGTCCAGTGCCTCACCACCCACTTTCCTAGGCACGATCTCCTTTACCTCCCATGGCAACCCTGCAGGGTCAATATTATAATAACCCCATTTTACAGAAGAAAGTTGGGAGAGAGCAAGTAACTTGTCCAGGGTCACAGAACTGATCAATGGCAGAGATGAGAGTAGAACTCTGATGTCTTGACTAGAAGACCAGGAGTCTTTCCAGCCCTGCGGGCTGCTTCAGGAAGGTAGCTGGAAGCCCTCACCAGTCGCTCCTGTGCTCTGACAGCTGCATGGAACCATCCCTATTAGAGCACCCAGGCACAGGATAGAGGCTGGTGTCCATGCATGTGGCTGGCTGACCGTCCCTGGGACCGAGGCCTTCCCCCCTCAGCTCCTTCCCCCTTTAAGCTCTGCTGTGTGCCGTCCTCACCTGACGAAAGGCCAGTACCTGCTCTCAGGCCAGAAACACAGTGACCTCTGTTGCAAACAAGGAATGGTGGTGAACAAAGAATGGGCTTTGGGGTCAGAAAACTCTTTTCAGTAAGCATTTACTGAGTGCCTGCTGCATGCCATGAAATGCTGAGCACTAAAGAGGCCAAGGTGAAAGGATCCAATCCTTGCCTCTGAGAACTCTGTATCAGTTGCAAGTGTCAGAAACACAAAGCAAATTGGTTTGAGCACAAAGGGGGATCTGTTGGCTCATGTCACTGAAAGCTCAGAGGCACAGCTTCAGGTGAGGCTTTAGGACTCACCCTCTGTCCACCTCTTGGTTCAGCTTTCTTCTTTGCTGGCTTCACTCTGGCAGGTTCTCTCACACTGGTGGCCTGCAGTGGCTCCAGATTTACATCCTCTCGGGGTCAGGTCTAGCAGAAAGCAAGCTTCTCTTCCCCAACCATTTCAACCAAAGCCTAGATGTGAGTCTCGTTCACTCTGATTGGCCAGACTTAGGTCACATGCCCATCCCTGAGCCAATCGCTATGGCCCAGAAGGATGCCATGCTGTGATTGGATAGGCCTATGTCATATCTCCACCCCTGAAGGTCAGAATGGACCTTCCCGCTCTAACAATGACTGAAAGATATAACCGTGAGGAACACTGAGAAGCCTTAGTGGAAGGGGAAAAGGATGCCATACAGACTAAAACAACAGGCATCCACTCCAGACTCTGACCAACGAAGGAGATATGGAGACCACTATGGTGCCTATGGCACAGCGCAGCAAAGTTTGGATGAGTGTGAGCCCTGGACATGCCAGTGGGAGAGTGCAGAGAAAGAGCAGCCAGTGTGGACTAGGGCCGGGTGAAGTCAGGGAAGATTTCGTGAAGGAGGCGCCATCAGATTCAAGTCTTAAAGAACAAGTAGGAGACCCTGGCACTCATCCATTCCTTCATTCTTTTGTCAATAATTTGTTGAGGGAAGCGGCTGTGGCTCAATCAGTGGGGCTCCCGTTTACCATATGGGAGGCCCCGGGTTCGGTTCCCGGGGCCTCCTGGTGAAGGCAGGCCCGCCCGCACGGCGTGGTTAGCTGACCCAGCGAGCACGAGCAGCAAGGGGGGGATAAATGAATAAATAAATAAAATCTTTTAAAAAGAAAATAATAATAATAATTTGTTGAGCACCAACTGGAAGCCAGTTATTGGGGGAAGCCCTGGGGATACAGAGTCAAACAAGATGGAAATAGTCCCTGCCCTCCTGGAACTTCCAGTTGAGGGGATCTAAGCTGAGGAAGCTGCATGAACCAATGTTGGTGGCTCAGCCACTTCCTAGCTGTGTGACTTTGGGTAAGTTAGCTAACTTACCTGAGCTTCTTCAACTGTAAAATGGAGACAATAATACCCAAGTCAGAGTGGTATTGTGAGGCTCCAATAAGAGAAGGATGTGCAGAGCCTAAGCCAGTTCTGGCCCATGGCAGAGAGGCTGTAAGAGTTGCCATCCTTCCCTTCCCATCAACCCCAATTGGCAGTTCTATCTTCAACCCGGGAGCTCACCTATGCCATCTGGTCTCATTAGTGTTTGCTCATTACCTGGCACGACTGAATTATCTGGTGTGGCAGTTTGAATTTGGTGTATCAAAAAAAAAAAAAAAAAAAAAGATTATGTTTTTGAACTAATCCATTCCTGTGGGTGTGAGACCCTTTGATTGTATTAGATTTGGTTACGGGACCTTGATTATATCACTTGATTAGATTGCTTTTGATTGGACTACATCAGTGAGGGGTGACATAGGTTGGGTCTCTGCCCTCTTGCTGGGTCTTATATAAACTGAAAACACACAGAGAGACACAGAGAAAAAGGAAGCCACCATTTGACCCTGCCATGTGAAGAGGACTAGAGGATCGCTAGCAGCTGAAGCTGAGGCACAAAGCCCCCAAGCGTCAAGGGCTCCTGGAGCAGCTCAAGGCTAAAGAGACGAGCCATATGCCTGATCTCCCACAGCTGGGCTCAGGGAGCAAGCAGAGCAGCCAAGGCTGAGAAAGGAGGTCTGGAAAGAGACAAGCCATATGCCTGATCACCCACAGCTGAATTCCTGGAAAGGGTTAGCCTTGAGGGGAAGGCAGGGACCTCGGCAGAGATTGGCTGCCACCTTACCACATGGCAGGACTGATAGCTGACTTGTGTGAGAAAGCATCTCTGAATGGTACCTTGCTTTGGACACTTCCACAGACTTGGGACTGTAAGCTTTTACCCCTAATAAATCTTCCATTATAAAAGCCAACCCATTTCTGATGTTTTGCACTGGCAACCTTTAGCAAACTAAGATATCTGGTCTGGAGCAATCATATCCCTTCCCCAGAAGGCATTCGTTGGACAGTCATGGCCCATTTCTCCATGACTTTTCCTGAATGTGAGCCCTAGTCTTCCCCAGCACCTCATGAGCTGCTCATAGATGTCCCCACCAGGCCACTATATCCCAGCCCTTCTCAGTCCCAGACACTGAGGTATCCCTGCAGGAGCTTGCCATGGGACTAGGACTGCTCATGCCTGGAATTCACCTTCCCTTTGGCATTGTATCTCCAGGGCCTCCCTAAATAACTGGCTTCCAATTGGTGCTCAAAAAATTATTGACAAAGCAATGAAGGAATTGATGAATGCCAGGATCTCCTACTTGTTCTTTAAGATTTGCATGTGGTGGGCAGCACTCCAGGGCCTGGACAGAGTGCCCCAGTCCTATCCCCAGAGAGTTGCATTTCCTGGGGGTCTGTAAGCAGGCCCTGAGCCTGGCCTCTCCCTCCACCTGGCTCGCCTGCTTGCCAATTAGCCTTCACTGGGCAAAACCAGTGAAGTGGCTTGGTTGGCACTCTTCCCTTCTGGCTGGAGAGGGCGTGTCCCCATGTTCTCCAGCCTCCCCGCTCTGCTCCATCCTTAAAGTCCCTTCCTTGGCCCTGGGTTGTCTGTGCTCCAATGGGGTGCAACCAGTAGGTGCCACAGAAGCTTGTGGTTTGAAAACAACCCCTGGAAACTAGTTGCTCTGGACTTAGATCCAGGCTCTGTCTTCCATTGAAAAGAAACCCCATTTATGAGTGTGTCTTAGGGCACGGTAATCCCTAGGCTAGGGCACCCCACAAGTCAGCCATTGGTGACCATGAAAAGCCTAGGGGCCCCTTAGAGCTCCAGGGACCTGGGGTCCTTCCCGAATGTAACTGCATTATCAGAATCATATGGGAAGCTTTTTAAAATTATAGATTATTCTAACAGAGTGGGGCCCCACATCTGGCTTGTTCACTTAACTCTCCAGGTGATTCTGAGGCACACCCAGATTCAGATCTAGGTCTCCCTATTTTACAGATAAGGAAATTGAGGGTGCAAGAGGGAGAGGCTCACCCAAAATTTTTCAGGAAATCAGTTTAAGAAGAACCTAGGTCCCTGGACTCCTGGGCTGAGAGAGAACAGGCCATGCTGCTTTCAGAACGAGAGGAAGGTGGCTTCCTTGGGCTCCAGAATCTGACAGGGTCCAGGTTGGAAGCCAGTACAGTCACTTATTAACCTTTCTGAGGCTCAGTTTCCTCATCGGTAAAATGGGTTAAAACCGTCCCCGTAGAGTTGCAGGGATTAGAGGGAATGAGGAGTAAAACCTCGTGCAGAGTGCTTGGCCCATAGTAGGAGCACAATGGACCTGAGTTTCCGCCCTCTTTTCCCTTCCTGGACTTGGACAGAGGAGCTGGGTGATCCTGGCTCTATTACTGTCTTGCTGTGTGACTCGGGCAAGTCGCTCTCCTTTTCTGGGCCTCCAGTGGACATCAGTGGATAAAACAAGAGAGTTGGTTCTAAGACCACGTCAGGCCTTGAACTCTCCTAATTCCTCAGAGACGCAAATAGATCTCAGAGCAGGCGTGCCCCATGTGACCCTGGAGAGTGGCGAGAGAAGCAAGAACATTGACACTAAGTCCCCTGTGACTCCCCATTCCAGCCACCTCAAGGGAAGCCAAGTGCAAGCCGGGAAGATTTCTCCAGAGACAACCACCCCGTTGTTGCAGGGTCTGGGTCCAGCATTGAGATCTTTCCCCTGCAAAGCAAACTGGCCTTGCAGCCATCAAGTGGCTGGAAAGTGAACAAAAGCAGCGGGGTCCGGAGGCCAGGCCCCCCGGGCAGGCGGGCGCAGCCTGCCAGGCCCCCCGGCCCCAGCCTTGAGGGAGAATGCACCCTTTGTCCCCCACTGGCTCTTGTCTGGCCCGGGTTCTGGGGCTGGGAGAGTGGACTGACAGGGCCTTCTGGAGCCTCCGAGCAGCTTTCCCAAGGGAAAAGGGCTGCAGGGGCAGCCGGGTGTCTGGGATAGGACCTGATGGAGGCAGGGCAGGCTCCCCTCCCCTGAGGGAACTGCCGGAGGAGAGGGGATGGGGGCTCTGAGATTTCTCCCACCTCTCTTTCCCTCTCCCCCTCATCATTCCTCTCTCCCATCCTTCCTGGCCCCCTCAATGGCTCCCTTTCTGTTCTCTCTCTCCCTCTCTGTCTCCCTCACTGCCATGTCTCTACCTCCCTTTTTGCCCTACTCCAACTCTCTGTCTCTCTCTTGTCTCTGACTCTCACCGAGTCTCTGTCTCTTGCTGCCTTTCTGTCTCTCACAGTCTCTCGCTGTCTCTCTCCATCTCTGGGTGAAGGTCACGGTCTCTCTCATTGCCTGTGTGTCTCTGCCTCTCCATCCCTCTCCTTCCCCTTCCCTGCTTGCCCCTGCCCCATGCTCACCATCTGTCTGTCCATCCCTACAGGTACAGGTTGTGGGTGGACAGCTGCTCAGAAATGTTCGGCGGCTTGGACATCTGCGCTGTCAAAGCCGTCCACAGCAAGGACGGCCGAGACTACATCATTGAGGTGAGGAGGGAGCAGTGGGTCCTTCCAGGCTGGTCGGGCCCCCAGGAGGGATTCAAACCCAGCTCGTGGCCTGGGCTCTTGCTCTGGAGGCATCTTAGGACCACCCTCACCCACCTCTTCCTCCTCACCCTTGCTTGCATCTGAAGCTTTCAGGCATCCTGGAGCCACAACTGCCCAGGGGCTCTAAAATGGGCCTCCAGAGCCCAACGTTGCAAGGTTTGACAACTTTTCCCAACCTGTGGTTCTAAGGGTAGGAAAAGAGCACCAGGCCAAGAGTCAGCAAGCTGCTGCCCCATTGGACCTCTTCAATTTCCTCCCTCAATGTCCAAGTATATAAAATGGGCACACTTCCCCAGGTGCCATTCAGAAATCCCATCATTTGTTAACTCCCGTTGGCCAAGCATGGACGTGGCTGTGGTGATAAAATCATAACGAGACAGGCATGGGGTTTGCAGAGTGACAGAGAAGAAGGATGATAGACAAGCAATGGCAGAGGGTTGGAGGTTAGGAAAGGGGAGCCAGTCATGCCAGGGTATGAATGGAGGGAAAGGTGGGGAAATACAATCATAAGAGAGAAAGGCTGGCAGAGGGAATCTCTCCCATGACCCCCACTCCCTGCACCCCATGCTTCTCACAGGCCCACAATCCACTGCTCTCCTCCAGGACTGTCTCCCCGTGTCTCTGTAGTCCCCCAGTCCTCCTCGCCCAACCCCCCACCACTCCCCATGTGTGCTTCCCCCAATCCCACATGTCTCTCTTGATGCCACAATCCCCCCCCCCACAATGCCCCTTCTCTGCCCCCCGCTTCCATGCCTCCCCCACCACCACCACCAGCTCATGGCTCTCCCATGGCTTTCCCCTGAAAATGTCCCTCTGGCCTCAGAGTTCTCCCTTCTCTCCCAACTTCACATCTCCAAGCCCACACCTTGCAGTGTGCCTTTCAGCTCTTTCCTTCTGTGACCTTCACCTCAAACCACAGACAAGGGACAGTGCTGACACAAGGCCAAGACACGTGAGGGAGAGCTCTGCGGCTGCCCTCTCCCCAGGGTGTGGGTAGCTAATGGGAAGCACATGGCTGGAGTGACCACAGAGCCAGCTAGGCCTCCAGTCCCTTGTGTCTGCCCTGCTTGCCAGGGACCCACGCTGTGGCAGGACCCAGTGACACCACCGGTGGGTGGCCCTGCTCTTCTCCATTAGCCATGCCAGGAAGGCTTTCGCACCCATGCCCAGGGAGTAGCCACCCCACAGGAACAGGGTGGGGGGAGATCCCAGGATGGACAGTCTCTTGAACCCTTCTCAGAATGGCCACGACTCCCTCGTGATGAGGCGCATCTATATTTGTAGATCCAGTCCTACTTTGGAAAACAGCTCTCCCCTCAAGCCCAGGAACTGCCTTCCCTCTGAAATTCCCCATTTCCCTCTTCTCAGGAGAGACATGGAAGGGACGGGAACAGAGTGATTGGCCTTTCACACTTGCTCCGGAGCCGGAGTCAGGCTGCTACCCTGCTGAGAGGAACCCTGGGAGCTTCAGAACATGGGTGAACCCAGGGCCACCCTGCCTGGGCCCCCAGGTCTCCTGAGACCCCCACCTGGCCCTCCTGTCTCTGTACCTCCTCACGGAGACCACCAGACCTGAACCCCTCTTCTGTACATAGACTCACTTATTCATTCATTCACTATTGAGCCCGTCCTCTGGGCCCCAGACCTCGAGCTGGGTGGTGGCAGTGAGCACAACAGCAGGGACCCTGCCTCCTGGAGCTTCAATTCCAGAAAGATGACCGGTAGTCAGCAGCTCAAGGGAGGGGCTTTCCCCTGGACTCCCTTCCCCTGCCCCGTAGGAATGCCCTTCTGGGCATTGGCATTCTCTCTCCCTGTGAGCTCCAGGCACCCCTGGGTCGCCAAGGCCTAGGCCAGGGCCCAGTGGGCCCTGAGGGCTCAGGGAGTGCTCCCTGGGGGTCAGGAAGAGAAAGGGAGGGAAGAAGGACTCTCAGTGGGCTCCACAGGAGAACTGCATGTGCAGGACCATGACATTCATGTAGACACGTTAGCTAAAGGAATATACTTTTCCTTTTCTATTCTTTATGCAGGAAAAAATACCAAGTATCATGTCGACCTTCTAGAAAGCTTCAGAAGGCCTTTTGAGGCCATTCAGGGCCTCCAAGATCTAATTTCACTGGCACCAGTGGGCCAGTTAGAGTGGCCCCAGCAACAAGGTTCAAGAGAACCGAGCCTTTGCCTATGAAGAAAAGCGTTTTAGGAGCATGGGCTCCAGAGGGAGAAAAGGCTGGGTTTGAGCCCTAGTTCTGCCATCGGATGGCTTCAGTTTGTTCATCTCTAAAATGGTGCCCACAGCACATATATCTCATAGGACTAAATGAGATCATGCAGCCAAGCGTCTGGCAGATAGAAAGCGCCCGGTTATATAAGGAACCATTTATTTAGTGAGTGCTCACTAAGTGTCAGGCAAAGCACTTGCCCCAACAGAGAAGTAGAATGATTTGGGTTCGGTCACACAAGTTAGGATTTGAATCCAGGCCCGTCTGACCTCAAATCCTCTGGATGTTGGCATATACAGCCTCTCTGGGAGTTGTTACATATAGTCATTCTGACTCTCTGTTCAGTGCTCTCCCTAGTAAAAGACCTTGCCTCTCTGAGTTTCCTCAACTTTGGCTCTTAGGAAGAAGAAACCCATACCCGTGGGCCCAGGCTCCCTGCCTCCAGCATTCAGAAGGTCAGGGATGAAAGGCCTTTCACATTAAGAAAAAAAAAAAAGTAAAATTAGTGGGTTTGGACATTGAAAAGCAAGAAAACAACTTCTCAGAAATGTTCCAGGAAAAAATAAAAGATGGCATTTCAGATTTTTTTTCCCTCAGAAACATTAGAGGGTTGTTTCTCTTGCTTTGGGGTTTAGGTTGGGGCAGGGGGAAATGGGGAGCTTGTTACCAGGAATATATAAAAGTGTTTTCCCCTAGTAAGGAAAAAAAAAGCAGAGGAGAGCCAAACATGCTGCCCCCTCTGTGGCGAGGATGGAAAATTTGTGTGAAATGTTTTGTGAAGATCTTCACAGTGAAATGCTCGGGGGGAAAGACCCCTGAACTTGCCCCCGCTGACCTGTCAGAGGAATGACATTGCTCACTGGAAAAATGTTTCCCTGGGGAGACCAGAGCGTCCACTTCCTTTGGCTGTGTCCACCGTGGGGACTCCAAAATTCTCTGACCTCGGGTTCCTCGTGGTGGCTGTTTTCCACTGCAGAAGCGTAGGAAACAGAAACCAGAGCAGAAAGGGGTGGGCAGGGGCTGAGGAAGAGAGAGCAGGTAGGGTGTAGAAAGCTTGACTACCTTTCGGACAGACCCCACTGTTCCAACAACTCAGCCAATGTTGGCCGAGGGCCTGTGCCAGGCCCTGGGATCCCAGGATGTCTTAGACCCAGGCCCAGTAAACAAGGAGCTCGATTTGAGGACAGTTTTCAGGATCTTGCTAGAATCAGCATTTATATCCTTGAGTTTGCTTTTCAGCTCCCCAACCACAGCGGGTCCTTTAGACTCACAGAGCCCTACAAGCCCCAGCTGGAAAGATCTTAGCAGTTGTCCAAACCCCTCAATTTACAGTAGAAATTTTTAAAAACAGCCCTAAAGGAAAAGTGGCTTGCCCAAGATCGCACAAGAAAGTCTGTAGCAGGACCTAGGCTTGGAACCCAGGTTTCCTGTTCCCAGAGAGCTGTTTCAGTTGTTGGTGAGGATTAGCCTGATGAAATGGAAAGAAAAACATGGGCTTGCTAGCAACATGTCCTTGAACCGGCCACTTCTTTGTCCCTCAGTTTCCTCATTACAATGATAGTAATAGCATCTGCCTCAAAGACTTATTCTGAGGCTTGTGTGAGATCATCCACATCCAGTGCTTAGAACACAGTAAGTGTTCAATAAAATATAGCACTTATTGGCATCTTTGTCATACATGTGAGCAGGGCTTATTGCAAGGACGGTTCATTCCTCCATTCAACAGGTATTTATTGGGGGCCTACCTGTCTAACAGGGCTCAGCGCCCAGCCCTGACCTCAGGGGTTCACAGTCTGACTGGGGAGACAGACAAGAGGAGGTGGCAGCAGTGTGGGGAAGCCCTCCAGAGGGACAAAGTGAGGACTACCGGAATAGAGAGGGGAGGCACAGTCAGGGGGGCTTCCAGAGGAAGGGTTTGCTCTGTGTTCCCTAATGGCTGAGAAGGAGTTAGCCACATAAGGAGAAGGCAGAGAGAATGGCACACACAAGGTCCCGGATGAGAGAGAGACCTAGTGAGTCCAGGGCTTGGGAAAGGAGGAGAGAAGAGAGTGGGCTTGAGGGGGCTGGGTTCCCACAGTGGCAGAGAGAGGCTGAGAGTGACAACACAGCTGTTTCACAGGCCGCCAAGCCTGACTCCCCTCACGGCCTATGTGATGTTGGGCAAGTCACTTCCCACCTCTGGGCCTCAGTTTCCTCAGCTGTTAAAAAAAAGAAAGAAAGAAAACAGGATAGGCTCCCAGGATCTCCCAGGCCCTCTCCCCAGATAAGAGCTTTGCTTCCTGTGAGAAACAGCCCTGCTCCCTGTGGAATGGGTTTTGCCGCAGGCTTGTGTTCTGCCAAGGCCCTAGAGAACAGGCCTTTCCTCTTTCCTCTTCCCTCTGAATCCTGGGTCAGCTCCAGGCCGTGTCATTTTTGTCATAATTGAGCCCCCACCTTCACTGTTTCCGGCTTTGTGGAAAGCCTTGACCTTGGGCCAAAGGAGAAGAGGTCAGCTCTGACCCTGGCAGGGGCCAGGCTGGGAAAGGAGGGGGTGGAGACCAGCTCCCCAAAGAAAAGTGCAGAAAAGGTCAGCAAAGACTCCCTGGCGGTTGGTTGCACTGTTGTAGTTCAGGGAATGTTGGCTGAGTAGAACTGAATCCAATGGAGTGGATGTACATTGAACTGAAGGGCGCTGGAGGGCTCTGAGGGGCCTGTCCCAGCTGGAGGCGCTGGGCTGGGTGGTTTGCCATGGAGAACATCGCCATCTGGTGGTCACTTCAGGCCTGCGCCCTGAGCCAGCCCTCCTGGGATGGGCTGTCCACTGCCAGGCTTCCCTGGCATGGGGGTCCTTCAGCCCTCCTTTCTCTCACCGCAGGTGATGGACAGCTCGATGCCCCTGATTGGAGAGCACGTGGAAGAGGACAAACAGCTGATGGCTGACCTGGTGGTCTCCAAAATGAGCCAATTCCTGATGCCAGGCGGCACGGTGCCCTCACCCCTGAGACCGTGGGTATGGTCCCTGGGAGCAAAGGAGACTTTGTATCCCTGAGAAATGCTGGACCCATGGGAGATAGCCGCAGGCAGGAGCCACCTTGGGGAGAAAGGAACGGGGCGTGGGCAGAGGCTGGGCGGAGGGGAGTGCTCCCCCCTGCACCCTGCAGGTCACCTTGGGAGCCTCTGCAGGGGCTATTCCTCCCTCCACCTGGGGAGGAAAATCTTCTAGCAACTGGACTTTGGTCTGTGGGCAGGTATTATTAGCATAAGAAGTCAGCTGTCCCTTCTGTGCCCTCCATCCCGGGCCTGAGCTGGAGTGTGCGTGTGAGTGTGTGTGTGTGTGTGCACTTGCCCTTTGTGTGCTCCCAGGGTACCAGTCAATAGACTATTGTATCTTCCATTTTCCCATCCCCCGAACTCAACAAGCTCCTGCGTAGCTCCTCCCTTCCACCATCCCCACCATCTGGATTACCAGATAATTCTCCAAATAATTTGCTAGCACCCCCAGCCTTCAGGAAAAGCAAGGCTCAAAGCCTGCTCTTCACTTTCCCACAAAAACGAATCCATAATAATAGCGGTCAGAGCAATGGTCGCCCTTGAGGAGGTGGCTGCCACAGAGGGGACAGGGGCGGCCTTCTGGGGCCCTGGGAATGTGCTCGTCGTGATCTGGCTGGTGGTTATACAAATGTACACATACGTAAAAAATCTCTGTGCTGAACACTTGAGTTGTGCACTTTTTATGTAAGTTTTACCCCAATAAAAACAAAACAGAAGAACTTCAATTCCCCCCTAACCCCCAAGAGAGTAAGTGGCTGTGGTGATCCCAGTGGGTTTCTTTTTTCTTTTCCTGCTCTAGGTACCACAGACTAAGTCGGCAAAATCCCCGGGGCAAGCACAGCTGGGGCCTCAGCTTGGCCAGCCACAGCCACGTCCACCCCCCCAAGGTACGACTTGCAACAAACCACAGGGAGGATGTTGAAGTGCGTTGTGGGAACCATGTGTCATTTCCAGAAGGCAGTCTGGAAAGTTCATCTTAAAATACTTTATCCCCAGATATGTGCCCCAACTCCACGTGCAGAATGGAGGGGGCGGTGAGGTATGTCGTCCCCTTAAAGTCAGGGAAGGAGGCAAATGTATTAAGTACCTAATAGGTGCCAGGCACTGGACTAGGTATGCGCTCACTGTTTTCTCACTTTATCCCTCCAACCACTCTGCAATGAAAACATTAGTGTTTCCTTTTTACAGAGGTGGAAGTTGAGGCTTGGAACAGTTGTTTGCCCAAGGAGACAAAACAAGAAATGGCAAGTGTACAAGTCTAGCCTTTCAGACCTTCCAGAAAACGTTTAAGTTTCCTAGCCACTAGTGGTGCCTGATTATAGATTTGTGAGCCAACCAGCTAGAAAGGAAGGGGAACAAAATAAAATAACGGGACATTATATGTAACCTTGCCAATTGATATCCTTCCTCAAAAAAACTTTCCAGCATTACTACGTAAATGTCACCATTTATTAGGGAAGGGAATCAACGATTAATAACAAGATGAAAAGAAAATAGTGTCAATCATTTAAGTAACTGAGAGTCGGCTGCTTGGCTGCTCGCACAGGCCACGGGAGAAAATCCACCCTGCCTCCTTCGGGGAATCAAAAGCCTTCTGGGCACAGGCCCGAGGTTGCAGAGCAGCTTTTCACAGGAACCACAGCAGTAGACTCTTCAGATAATTTTGACTTGATACTTTGATGCTGCCTGTGTATTCACACTCGTGGCCTCAGCACATCACATTATATTACATGTTTTATTAAGTGTATACAGCCCTCATCTTCCTGGGGAAAAAAAAAAAGAAAGAAACCATAGCAGGCAGTTTCGCTGCAATCTTGTAAGTATCTACTTCAAAAACAGAACAAAGAACCTGCCAGAAAGAGGGTACTGCCATCATGCCGGGCCTTTCCAATGGTTTTTCTTAAAGTAACGGATGCGCTGCCTCCTGGGAAAACTGGCCCTTGACACTTAACGGCTTTCTCTTCCCTGGGTCTTAGATAAAATGCTCCATCCGTCTTTCTCCTCTATGCTTCTCATCCTGGAAAAGCAGAAAGTATTTAAGAAAAGGAACTTTGCCTAATTGCATAAAACTGTGGCTAAAGGATCATCACTAGTCCTCCTCACGCGTGTGTTTGAATCCAGTCCCACGGCTCACTACCTTTGCAGTCTTAGGCGTGGTTCATCGTTTCTCTGAGCCTCAGTTTCCACAGTGATAAATGAGGAAAAGAGCAGTTGCCACCTTTAGGCATTGGGAGGTGTCCGTGAGATAACGCAGCGCGTGATGCGTGGGTTAGCAGTAGAACTGAGAGGTGTTAGACTTACTAGTAAAATCTTAGTATTGAGTTGTGCATTACTAACACTTGGAATATATGTGTTGTTTTCAGTAATTATTATAACTAACACAGCCCATTGCTCGCCAATCTGGCAATAATTCTATAGTTATTAATTTTCAAAACCTGTTTATCCATTGCCATCCCTGGCTCTGCCCTGCCCCCTCCTTTCCCACCTGGACCCGGGACCTACATTTGAGCAGAGCTCTTCTAAAACAGAGATCTACTGTATTCTGGTTTCCTCCTCTGGCCCAGAGTAGAGGCATGCTTGATAAAGAGATATTATTTTAAGGGACATGCGGCTAAACACACTTTTAGCGAGTTGAGAAACAATCCATTTAAAACCAATTAAGGTAATGAGAGAAAATGCCTGCTGAATTAACATTCAGATTTAAAATAACAAGGCTAATAAAAAAACAATGCTTTCATTGAATTCCCCAAATAACAAGATCACATCATTAACTTGTTTTCGAACTCAATGTACATTTTCAACTCAATAAAAATGAAGTTTTCTTTGAATGAACTTCATCATTTTTTAGCACTAATCCTGTGCCTAGGCAAATATTTTCTATATGTAAGTTAATATTTTTTTGTATGTGTTCAACTAAAAACTACTAAATTGCTTGCTTTGCCAAGTAGCTGGAAGAAATAACTAGGGTGTCTCTTGATGAATCCCAGGTATATAATAGGGACTCAAAAAACAGTTAATAAATGAATGAATGAGTATTCAGATTTTGCAAGACACTATAGGCTAGTGAGGGATAAAACTTAAGGTACAAGTAGAAAACAGATGTTTTCTTTTACTTGCAGTGGGTTAAAAAAGTAAGTCAACATTTAAAACTCAAGAGCTTTTGCATTAAAAAAAAAAAAAAAAAAAAAAAAAAAACTAGATTCCCTGCCTCTCTTGATAAAGCAAAAGGTCTAGAAACAATGGGCCTGCTGTTCCTACAAAGCAACTGTGCCTGCAGCTCAGTGATAGCTTACCTTGGATAGGCAGGGACTCCACCATTTGCCTCAGGTCCTACTCTTCCCTATTGTACTCCTAGAGTCAATTGCCATTTTCTTCAGGCTTAAATCTCTTTAAAGAAATAGTACTCTGAATTCATGTTTTTATCTCAAGTGAGTAAATTTTTAAAAGCCAAATGATTTTTCCTGTTTTATTTATTAATATGTACCTACCTGTCCCAATAGGTGTTTGAGTTGGAGATCAATGGATACTCCAATTTACTGAGACCTAGAGTCAGGAAAGAGATAAAGAATCAGGCAAAGCCATGTGCATTCAGTTGCTAAACTACTGCTATAATTTAATCCAATTCATTTTTTTTTTAATTTAATCCAATTTAGAAAGCGTTCCCCAGGCTCACAGAATGTTCAAATTGGAAGGGATGTTTGACTATAGCTCAACCCTCCTTATTTTACAGTCGATGACCTGGAAGCCCAGAGAGGAGAAGTGACTTAGCAAGTCACTTAGCAAGTTGATGGCAATGCTTGAGACAGGACCTAGAGCTCCTGGCACCAGTGTGATGCCAGGATCAGCAGGCATGCAGGCCATGCTCTCTACCAATGTGCCCAATCGAGGTGACAACAGAGTGGGGAGATTGGGGCTGAAATCTCGTCCTTGCTCCACTTGCCAAGCTGAGCACCTGACTCAGCAGCTTGCACGGGAAGAAGGGCACTTGTTCTTAATTTGCTATTTGTACCTTAAGTTTTTTCCCTCACTAGCCTATAGTATCTTGCAAAATCTGAATACTTGTTCATTCATTTATTAAGTATGTTTTCGAGTCCCTGTTTTACACCTGGGATTCATCAACAGGAAGGGCAACTTTCCTTAACTCGCACAAAGAGATCTGGGTTTGAATCTTAACTCTTCCCCTTACGAGAAGTCACCTCTTGAACAAATCACAGTATATCTGAGACTCACTGTCCTTGTAAAACTGGGGAAGATCATAACGCTTAATGCTCAGAGCTGTTGTGAGGCTGCCCAGCCCAAGGCTGGAAGGTAGCAGTGCTCAAATTTTTGTGTAACATTTATGTAATCTAAGCATCTTTTAAAATATTAAAAAAAAAATTAAAAACAATAACAATAAAAAAAAAGAGAGTCTTGTTGAGCTCAGAGGAGCTGAAGCCACGTTGCTAAAGGGTTTCAGAGATAGGCTCCTGCACATTTTACCTCTCAGTCCCCTGACCCGTGTGAAGGATCTGCAGGCAGCCAGCTCGCAAAAGAGCAGGGTAAGATAACCACGGAGCACCCCTCTCCCAGGGGCAGGCGGGAAGAGACCCAGCAGGCAGACAGCCTGCCTTGGAGAGTGAGAAGGGTGTACCTTGCTTGCTCAAGGCCTTGGAATTCCATTCAAAGCCATATTTGGGTGACTAAAAGATCCCTAGCACTTGCAGGTGGAAAGTATGTGAGCCCTGCACAGTTGACAGTGAGAAGCCAAGATCCTTTTTTGCTTTCAGAGGCTACACCACGTAGTCATGAAACAATATCTTCCCCACACCCCAGCCTCTCATCTAGAGTTTTGAAAGTTCTTAGAAAAGTTTAGAGGTCTACCCAAATGTAAGGGGAATTATTTTCATTGTTTCAAATGAAAGCATCTTCAGTGTGGCCAGTATCAGTGCGCAAAAAGAAGGGCATTGAAATCACTCCTCATCCCATCCCTTTTGTACCCATTGTTTAAGGCCTTGCTACCCAAAGTCAGGTGTGCATCAGCAGAACTGCGGACCCCACCCCAGAATCCGTATCTTTATTTTAACGAGCTCCCCTGGTGCCCCGTGCAAGTTGAAGTCTGAGCCCTGCTGGCTCCGTGTATATCCTTCCAGGCTTTCTTTTTCTCAGAGCTTTATACATCTAAGCCAAAATGGAATCAAACTGTGTGTACTGTTTTGTAAGCTGCCTTTCTCATGTGACCATATATTTTTAGCACATCTTAGCAACTATCTTCCATGCCATTTGATGTTATTCTATCACCGCATATGTGATGACCACAGCATGTCCCCCTGTATGGAGGTATTGCTGATGTTTCTCATCAGTTACCCCAGAGTCAGGCATTTACATTGTTTTCAGCTCGGCCCTGTTATAAAAAAAAAAAAAAAAGATGGTAATGAACATCCTTAGAGTGACGTTGTGTACAGCCATCTTTATCTTCAGGAAAATTAGCAATATTTTTCTCCCTGTAGGGGGCCCTCGCCAAGCTCAGTCTCCTCAGCCTCCGAGGTCTGGAAGCCCCTCCCAACAGAGGCTATCCCCACAAGGCCAGCAGCCCCTGAGCCCCCAGTCTGGGTCCCCGCAGCAGCAGAGGTCACCGGGGTCCCCGCAGCTGTCCCGGGCATCCAGCGGCAGCTCACCAAACCAGGCCTCCAAACCAGGCGCCTCACAGTCCCGGCCCCCCGTGCAGGGCCGCAGTACCTCCCAACAGGGTGAGGAGTCTCAGAAGCCATCACCACCCCACCCCCAACTCAAGTAAGTGCTCTGGGAATCGGGAAGGATGTAGTGCGGAGAATGTGGGCAGAGCTGGGCTGACTCAGGACCAGAGATGCGGAGACAAAGGAAGGCCCAGTGAGGCCTCAACTAGACTTTAAGTAGACACAGGTTTGAAGACAGAACTTGGGCTAGAGGAGCCAGCATGGTGAGGGCATAGATTAGGCCCCACCGTGACCCACCATATGTACTTATGTCAGTTATCTTTTGCTGCGTAACAAACCACCCTGAAACTTAGTGCCTTAAGAAAGCAGCCATTTGTTCATAGTTTTGTGGTTCAATACTTTGTTCTGAGCTTGGCTCAGCTGGAAGGTTCTTTTGCTGTTCTCTTCTTTAGGATTATCAGATAAAATACAGAATGCCCGGTTAAATTTGACTTTCAGGTTAACATTGAATAACTGAGTGTAAGTACGCCCCAAATATTGTGTGAGATATACTAAAAGAAATATTTGGTTTTTTATCTGAAATTCAAATGTACTGCATGTCCTGTATTTTTATTTGCTAAATATGTTCAACCCTACTCTCCTGGACCACCCACATGGCTGTAGTCACCTGACAGCTCAACTGGGGCTAGATAGTCAGAGAGGACCTTACTCACCTATCCGGCTATTGGTGCTGGAGGGAGAGCTGGGCCGCTCTCTCATGGGGCCTCAGCCTCCATCAGGCTAGGGCCAAGGCTCCTCGTGGTCGATTTAGATTGCATTCCAAAAGGTTGGAAGTAGAAGCATCAAGGCCTCTTGAGGCCCAGCCTTGGAAGTCACACAATGGCATTCCATCCCATGCTTTGGGCCAAAGCAAGTCAATGGCCAACCCCAGACTCAAGATGTGGGGAAATAGACTTTACCTCCTGGTGGGAGGAGTGGCAAAGGCACCTTGCAAGGTTACTCTAATAGTTGAATGTTGTACGTAGTGTGCCAAGTATCACGTGAGTGAATGCTTGGTTGCTAGTCTAAATATCGGTATTTTACGTGGGTTCAACCATCTGGCTTTCAGGCAAGCCTCCAAGACTCATTTCCCTTAGGAGCCTCAGCCTTGTCTTCCCCAACCACTTGCCTTTCTGTTTCAGCAAATCCCAGTCCCTGACTAACAGCCTCAGCACATCCGACACCTCCCAGCGTGGGACCCCAAGTGAAGACGAGGCCAAGGCTGAAACCATCCGCAACCTGAGGAAGTCCTTCGCCAGCCTCTTCTCTGACTAACCCGTCCAGGCTGGGAGTAGGGAGTGCTATGTTAAACTCTCACTCTCCTGCCTCATCTCCCTTCTCAGCCTTGGTTCCCGATGGGAACAGAATGGAGGGCCTGAGAAGACACTTTCTAAATGCCTTTGATACAGGAACTATGTATTTGTGTTCTCATTTCTCTTTCCCATGACATTCCAACATTGTCCAACTGAGTGGTGGGCCTTTGAAAGCCTCCAGGTTCCTCAGAAAGGGGCTTAAAAATAGGCACCACATCCCTCGTCCACCCAGATGCTTGCTTCCCTGCCCCAGTAACCAAGTGAGATATTGATTTGTGGATAGTTTTCACATTTCTTGTTAGTGTTTTGCTTGCCTTTGGGTGAAGGCCCCTTCTAGGTCCTCCCCCACATCCAACAAATGCAAACACTGTAGTTGGACCTCAGCAATATATGAGGCAATAATCTTTTAACGGTGTTTTGCCAACAAAAGGAGAAAAGCCCAGGAAACTACTACCTACCCTTGCCAGTTCCATCCACATTCAAGAGTCCTCCCCTCAGACCATGCAGGCAAAGGCCCCATCACACCTGGCCCCCAATGGGACCTTGGGGACAAGTGAAAGAAACCAGACCCTCTGTGACAAGTGGGGCCTGTCAGAACACAACAAACAGAGGGGAAACCCGTGTAATGTAGCTCACATCCAGAGAGTTGTCCTGAACTGGACAGCCAAGAACCAACCACAGGCTCTTTCAGGAATGCTTACGAGCTCCCAGGGAAGAAAGATGCCCTTGAACTTCCCAAGGAAGGAGATAGGTTAGGGCTCCTCCAGGCATTGTTAGACCACTGTCTGGTCTCTGTGGCTTCCCACCAGAAATGTTTCTTCTTCAAGGGTATAAGAAGAACCAGAGAGAATCAGTAGATCATGGCACAGGGCCAGAGAGCTCAGTGATAGCAACTTCTAGTTTGACATTTCACAAACTGTGTGCAGCAAAGCTTTAGTGGGTTACTCCATTACAAAAGGGTTCCATAGTCAAATATGTTTAGGAAACACTGTTTATGTTTATTTTTTGGAGATTCATAGTACACTTTATCTGTCAAAGGCTCTTGAAACTCCTACAGTAAAGAAACCAGCTTTAACTTAGTTTAACCCAAACTTATTTGACTAATTAACTGCAGAGCTGGAAAGAGTAGTCTTGACTCCCTTTCCAGTGTTCTTTCCTCTGTACTAGACTGCCTCCACTAACAGATGGGTTTCAAGGGTGTCCAAATCACCAAGCACCTGGTGCTAAAAACATTGTAGGTGCCAGAACTGGCCACCTGGTCCCCAAAAGAGCCCAGGATATTAAAACATAGCCATAATATCCCCTTATAGCCTATTCAGACTTGAGATATGCTTTTCTTTCACTAGTCACAGAAAAGGGAGGAAGGAGGTAAAGGGAGAGAAGGAGGTAAAAATGGAAGTGTCCTTGGCCTGGAGATTATAGTCATGCTCAAGAAATGCAGATTGCTTAGTAATCAGCAGAGACCTACCCATGTTACCAGAGGCATAAGAGCAGTCACCAACTTCTTGGTCCTCCAAGGCCAGACTGGCATGGTAGGGACAAGGCCGGTGACCCTCTCTTTCTGGGTGTGTTGGGTCACCTGGAACCCTTGACCTCAGCAGATTCTGCCTTCCAGTTGGCTTTCCAACAAACTATTGACTGGAGACTGAGCATAGTACAAAAGGAGCTGGCTTTGCACTCAGCTATCAGAGCTCCACTGGGCCTTTCAGGTTGTCCTCTTCTCCTGGCCCTCTTCCCACCCTCGTGATCAGAATAATATGAAGAAAACAGGGCTAGTTCCGAAGTCCTCTTGGTCTTAGATTCAGTAATAAATAGCAGCCCAGGCAAAAGAGAAATCAAATGGATCCAGTTGCCAGTGACCTGTGGGAGCCATAATTTGGGCTTGAGCCTAATAGGCATTTGCTGGGTCAACAGCCAAACAAAATAGGCACTGTGTGAGCTGAGGCATGAACCAGTGAGGACCTGGTACTTCTGTTCTACTCCATGCACTGTTGAGCTCAGTGTCTATGAGACAGTCCCTGCTGGCCTGGCTTGGAGCTCACACTGTCCAGCCACCCATCTTGCTCCTTTTCTCTCAACCCATGCACTGCTACAGACCTGGATGGCCAGGAGCCACCAACAATGCTTCTCTGCCACAGTGGGCAGACAGATTGAGCTGCCGCTGAGCAGTATCACTCTCAACACCTTCTGATTCCTGAGCTGTTCATTGTCTCATGACAATGACAGTAGAGGTTGCCTCATAGTAGGGCCTCGGGGCTCTACCCCATTAGTCAATTTTAAGAGTAAAACTCAGAGAATTACAGGATTTGATGTTGGTTTCTTCCATGTTAAAAAATAATCTTCACATTACCTAGCGGTAGATCTTTCAAAGAAATAATGTTGTGTGACATTCTGAATAAAAGGGTGAGAGAAAACTTCTAGGGCTTGCTGTAACATGATGAAGCCCACATGTTTTAGGCAAATTAAGAACAGAGGAAACACCTGAGGCAATCGTCACCTTGACATAGATTAAGATCGGTAGGGGAAGTCAAACACTGTCCCCAGAGTCAGATAGTAATAGCTTACAGCACAAAATGCACGACTAAGTGACAAACTTTCTCAAAGTATGGGCCATAGGCCATGTGCAAAACTAGCAGCAAAGGCAGGTAAAGTCTCTTTTTGGATCAAAAGAATCAGGATTTCTGCTTCCAAGTCTCCAGAACCTTCATCTTTGACAATCTTCTCAGGTGTTTTAAATGTTTTAAATGTGTATTGAAATTAGACCCGCAGCCCTGAGCTGCAAGCTATATGGGAAAGCAGCTAGGGAAGAAATAGTATTGGTGTGGATATGTTAGAGTCACCGAAACAGTAGGGACCCAATCCTTTGGTGAGCAAAACTAGTGGCTCCAAAAAGTGACCACATGGCCTAAATTTTCCCAATTTCCTGTATTCTGTCCCTTATCCCTAGAAACATCTTAGCACTCAAACCAGCTATGCCAACCCAGCATAGCATAAACTCCTTTAATCAGACGAGGCATCCTGATTTTTATAACCCTTCACAGGTCTATCCAGCTCCATGATGTAACACTATAAGTAACTAATTTAAATCATTTTGCCCTTTGGCCCACGTGTGTGTGGTTTTGTGGAAACCACAGATCCCCAACATTGACTTTCTCTCACACAGGGTAGCACATGCTCCTTCCAAAAATTTATTTTAATAACTGACATTTTGAAACAGGAGAGGGTTAAAAAAAAAAAAGAGAAGCAAGTCACTCTATACAGATTCTGAAAGATTTTGTTTGGTTTTTGCTTTGTTTTATAACTTTGACCCAAAAAGGGCTACCATTTTCCCCCAAGCTGACTTGTTAAAAGCAAAACATGACAATGACCCATTTGTTCTGTGCTAACCTGAAGCAGGGAGCCTCAGTGGACACCCCAACCAGCCAGAGAAACCATCTTTTTCCCAATCATCCTCCCATGAGCATGATGAAATACTATTGTGTACCTTCAATGTAAAATTAGTTTTCCAGGAAGCCTTTCTCTTCCACGAATCTTCCAGGCTCTCCTCATCACTGCTACATTCCCTCTTAACCTTCTGTCCCTGCTGACAGAGCACTTAGTTCTACCTTTCCAGAGTAAATACTTTTCGGGAGTGATGGGCCTTCATTCGCATGCTAATAAAGACAGCCACAAGCCCCATGAAGCAGAACCTCATCTACCTTCTGGAAATTCTCATCTGAATTTCCTGCGAAAGGAAGTCAAGGGGAAAGCAAGCTGGTGCAGGTTATTTAGTAAGTGAGCTGTGCAGGTAAAGCAAGAGCATGCTGCTGGGCACCGAGTAGGTGTTGAGGGCATGTTTGATGTTGGCCCTCCTAGGAAACAATGATATTAATAAAATGTAAGAAAAATATTAAAATAAGATTGGAAAAACAGGGGGGCTCTTTTTCCAAGACTGTCAATATAAGGAAGCCATATGCCCAGGAACAGAATTAAATCAATGGAGAGATTAGTAAAATTCAGAAAAGCAGCTGAAAAAAGCCTATGGTATTTTTTAACCTTAAAAAATCAGAAAACACATGGAATCTGAAAAGGCATGGGAGCAAGCAGAATCATGGGAGAACATGGCTCCCTCCGTTGTGGGCATGCTCTGGTGATCTCTTAGGTGGGCCCTTATGGTCAGGTTAACTGCAGGGCTGCCACACCTGGGAGGCAAAGGGGCGTGGTCATTGTCAGCATCAGACAAGGTCGCAGACCAGGACAATAGCAAAGCTTTTAAAGCAAAGGCCCAGAACCAAGGAAAAGTAGCAGCATTCTACTTGAGTGCCACACTGACTCTTCCACCCAACAGAATACAGCAGAGAACAGGGCGTCTCAGCATGAGCCAGGCCCCAGGCACACACAATGTCCTTTCAGAACCCTTCCCCTCTCAGTACTGGGGAGCAGACTGACCTCATGTGCTTAATTTAACTTCATAAATCAGGTTGGTGGTTCATTTTGATTTACAAGTTTAGAATTGGTAAAAGGATGCAGGTTACAATCACGGTTTAAGCAAATTGTCAAGCCTTGCAGAAACAAGTGGTAATAGTTCTGCTGGAGGAATAGCTCATTGTCTACAGGCACTTTCACATGCATTGCCTACATTTTTCTTTATCCTATAGGATAAGCTGGCTGGTCATTAACTACATTAACACATGTCAAAGGCTGTCCTAGACCCCTACGCAGTTCACTGATGAAATTAAGGGTTTCAGTCTAATATTTAGACTCTAATAGAAGGCAGCACGTTTGGTTTGGCTGGAGACAAACTGGAGGGTTGGGCAAGAAGCAAGTCAATTCCGTTCATTTACCAAACATATGCATAAAAGGCACACAGGCGCCCTTGTGTTTCCATAGCACAAAACATGCAGCTGAAATCGAGGAGACGTGGACACTTAAGACTTTGTACTCAGACTTCTCTCCACTGGCAGGCCAATAGGAAAGAACGAAAACTGCTGGGAAATGTTTTTTGGGATTATCGAGGCATTCCTTTAAGGGAAAAACAATCTAAAACTAGACATTATTCTAGAACGTGGGTTTTTTTAATCCTTTAAAATCACTAAAAACTTTTATTTTTATACTGATCCAAATTTTTATTTTAATTTCCAAACTCTCATATTTTAAGTGTCTGCTCTCTATGCCCTTTCAGAGACTAGAGCGGAGGCAAGTTAACATTCCTTGCCAAGTCAATACTTTACCTGTTTTTATGTGGAATAGCATATACTTAAGAGCTATAACCTATTGGGGAAACCTAGGACAGACATTTAAGTCTCTATTTTATGTGACTGACTCAATACTTCTCAGTAATCTATGAAGACTATCCAAAAGATTGGATAACCATAGTTATGGCAGTGAACTGGGACCTGCCCAACTCTCTCTGGGTCCTGAGTATAGGGTAGCAAAGAGAGGAGTGTCCAGCTCCTTCAAGAGTAAGAAAGAATTACAGAGATATTAAGCAAACTAAGTGATCTCAGGAATTGGAGAGAGCCAAGCGAGAGTGAAAGGATAGAATGCAGCACTGCTTTTACATAGGGAATCACAAAACCTTGTTGGAAAGGGAGGAGACCTCTCATGATTTGATTACCAGCCACATCAAAACCAGTAACTTTCACTTATAAACAGGGAAGGAGGGAGAAAAAGCTCCTATTAATAAAAATAACTAAAGGGGAAAATAAGGGCCCACAGAAAGGCCTTAAGCCTACAAGCCAATGATGTAGAACTTAGGGGAATATTTGCCACGGCACTCAACTATCTTGTTTGCATTAGAATATATCAAGGTGATGACAGAAAATCATGCAGGAAATGGGCTATTGCCAAATCATGATTGCATTCTCATTATATACCAGCAATATATAAAGGTCAGCAGTCTCAGTCTAATGAAAAGAATGTAGGATTTGATGAGCTTCTAACTATCAGAGGAAAGACTTTGAGAGTTTTTATGAATTTATAATAAATTACTGTGAGAGGACTATAAATTGTGCTTAGGGCACACTGCCAGTAACCTAAACTAAGAGAGATTTGCCTGCCAGTAAGTGTGAGGTGAGGTGGAAAAGTAGCATCTGTATGCAAGGGACACCACCAGCACCATTCATGGACCTTGCAAGGACCACATGAAATGACTGCATTTGGAAAACTCATTGTTTTATAGTATTTGGTGCTTCTGGTCATCACTATGTTCTCCCACCCCCATCTCACACACACACACACACACACACACACACAGTACAACCTAACATTACAATGCCACAAAGAAATGCACCGGAGAACCAGAATATATTTGGGCCCAGCAAAGCCTTAGGGTGGCCCTTTAAAACCCAGAACCAACTAAAGTCATATGGCATTAAGTGGACACCTTTTTTAAAAAGGCTGTTCTGTAGCTCAGATAGTATAAAATATCACAGAAAGAAATGTCAAAAGCCCCAATCCTTTACCTACACATTAAGCTACTAAAGTGACAGGGCCTCTGGAAAATCATAATATTGAGCTTTCTTCACTGTGATGGAAAAAAAACCCACAATATATGTGTAGCAAAAAAAAATTTTTCACTTATATATAGGTCTCAAAATGTTCTTGCAGCACACAACATCCCAAGCCATTTCCTTATATGCAAAACAGACTTTTTAAAAAGCAGGAAGACATTGGTAATATTCCTAAATATTTCCTGCAGGTACTAATAGTATTTTATTCCTGTGTTGTGATTCAGATTTTAATTTCTGTCACTATAGCATGTTTCTATACAGATGTTTGTGTGATGAATCATTTGTGTTTGACCTTCTTGTAGTAAGAAAAATAAATCTTGAATTTTGTGTATTTTGAGTCATAAAAGCAAAATTTTCTTAAAATAATAAGAGGCTAGCTTTGAAGAACAAGTGTCTGACTGGCACTTAAAGGTGTAAAACTTTGTTTAAAAGATGTCATCAACTTAGATTACAAATGAGGCACTGAGTGTTCAAAACACAAGAAAATACAATCATTCATAACAACCCTACCCCCAGAACGAGCCAGAAACAAGAGTCCGTCTAACCGAGAGGTTTTCACACAGTGCTGCTTCCCAGGGCCCAGGAAGTTCTACTCAGGAGCCTCAGAAAGAGCTGCAGAGAGGAGGTAGGCTGCACTTGTGGGCGTCAGAACACTAACCCCAAGTCCCAGTTCAACCAGCCTAGCTCTGCTTTTATCAGTTTTGTAAACTGGGCTTCTGGAAATACCGAATGACCAATAATCTGGGTGACACTGAATAGGTTCTCTGATCATTTTAAAGTTTCCTAAATCACTCTGTGAAACTCTTCTCTTTTTTACATATCTTTTTGTAATAAAAGTCAAGACTGTCATGATATTTACACTTTTTTTTTTTAATCTGATGCAGAACATTATCAGTAAGCAACCTTCAATGGGAGGAATGCAAAAGGGAAATCAGGGGCCAACTACTCCCAAGGCCAACCTCACCATGCAGTAATAACCCTTGGGCCTGGGGACACCATCCCTAAAGCATTAAATACACCTACTGAAAAGCTTCTGTGAGTGCACTTCTCACCACCACAATCAGAAAATAACATTAGGGATCAGTACCCCAGGGAGATGACAGCTGTAGTTTTAAAAAACAAAGCAAAACAAGCTCAAGAAATGAGATTACAAATCAATCACATGAATGATAATCGGTTGTCCGTTGGTCGACCCCTGCTGGGTCTGAAAGGAAATCTGTCATTGGGGCCACCTCGCCCTGGCAAGATGGGGTTAGGTCCCGGAAGTGGGCCAATAGGATCAAAATGTGGTCTGAGTGGAGGGAACTGACTGGGTATCTCTCCAGGCCCAGGGATGAGTGAACTGATTGGGCCCCCAACATAAGGAAGTATTGGTCTTACATCATATTCACCACCAACAATTCCTGGAGGATAGAGAGGGCTGGCAGGAAAAGGCCTGGGGCAGGAGGGGTTGGGAAAGTACGGAAGGGGGTGGGGCACGGACGGCAGGAACATCACATGCCGCCCTCTCTGAGCATCTTTCCTTTGCTTGTGCCTCTTCTTGTACAGCTGTATTTGAAAAAAGAATACAATACAGTAGGTGAATTGGATGTTTTCCCAAAATTCTAATTTGCTTTCACTGCATAAATCTAGCTACACTTTTCCCACACTATCCAGGTAGACAAAGAACAATAGCGCCTAGAAGAGAACGTTTATCAGTTTCTATGTGCACGAATAAGGTACCAGCTCCAAATAATACAGTGCCAGGTGAACTCTGTTCTTTAAATTACACTGCCAATGAGCTAACTAGTGCTAATCTGAAGTAACAAATCCAGAGGAGGGATAACTGAGTGACAGTAATTACTTCAGGGCTGCAATATAGAGCATCTAAACTCTGTTTTTTTGAAAGTGGAAATTTTAAATATGTGTTGAAAATGTCATGCCACAAAATATAAAGTTAAGGTATTGGGGAAGGGGGCAGCACTTAAATTTCACTTTTTCACCTAAATTATGTCCCTAATGAATTTCAATAATATATTTTTTTAAAAGATGCCCATTTTAGAGGATGGGACATATTACTAGAGAATAGCACTCTGTATTTTGCATATATTTGAGAATTTTTGTTGAATTTTACTCTTCACTCTATTCCTTCATTCTAAAGAGCTTTCTCAGTCCTATCAATATCTTTTATAGTAATCATGTGCAAATTAAAATTTATTCTTTTCATAATGTCCTATTTTAACTCACTGAACAGCTAAAGACTACTCTAGCACGAAGATGATTAACTTAAGCTTTTTCTGGCAACAAGGATAAGTGAGGATGTTTTACATCAACTGAAAACGAAAAATAATCAATTGTTTCAAGATCTTTTCCTGTACTATTATCGAAAATATGGACTAAATTGAAGATAAAATTTGAGAACAGGGAAGCGGCTGTGGCTCAATCAGTAGGGCTCCCATTTACCATATGGGAGGCCCCGGGTTCGGTTCCCGGGGCCTCCTGGTGAGGGCGGGCCCGCCCGCGCGGCATGGTTGGCTGACCCAGCGAGCGCAAGCAGCAAGGGGGGGATGAATGAATAAATAAATAAAATATTAAAAAAAAAAAATTGAGAACATTTTCATATAATGAAACTCAGCACTACGTTTAATAAAAAAACTTCATTACATCATAATAAAAGTAAAAATATGTCCTTAATCTATTAATTTACTAGCTATTTCTGTTATAAACATTAGCCTTGATATTTAAAAATACCTACTTCTTTCCAATCCGTATCCCGAGCTCTGACAGTACTATCTATAAAGGAGAAACAAAAAATAAGTAAAAATTCATCCAGCATTAAACAGTGGGTTTGCTTTTTTCCTAAGGAAACTGAAACTTACACAAAAAGAAACATGAATCATCTGTACAACATACATTTTATCATTTGTACTCTGGTCCTAATTCAGACCCTTTCTTGATAGCTAAGGGAGATCACTACTGCTCTGTGAAACCAGAAAATTCCACATAGCAAGTCGCTTGGGAACTTCTGAGGGTTATGTGGCTGCTCTCTCTCTGCACTAACCAGTCCCACCCCATGCCTTTGCCCTGAATTTTATCTGAGTATGTGAGCTTCTTCTAACCCCATGTCTCATGGGGGACAACCTCTGGGCAACTGTCTTACAGCTCACATCCATTACTGGAGATAAAGCTGACTTCAGGCTTTCGTCCATATTTGGGTTAAATTATGTTCACATGTTCACCCAACCATGTCTGAATGATTCAACTATCAGAAGTATGTCCATAACTAAAAGATATTTTAACAGATCTATTTTAAACATGTGAAATGGGGGGAGAGGAACCCTTCAACTTTGTTAAGTCTAATGAAAGGTTTAGATAAAAGTGATGTTTTCTCTACAAGTTGTTACATTAACATGGAAAGAAGACTTTTAAGAGCTCTAACCCCGTAACGTTATGTCTATAGGAAAATTAATTTTAAAATCTGAATACTCAGCTTAGAAATGAGTTTGTGGACCACAATCTGAAAATGAGATAGAGACTGATTATAATTTAAGCCTGGAGTTGAATACACAAGTGAAAGGGCATTTGTTCCTTTCATGAGTATTTATATGATACTGGCTTTTTCACTGCCAGTTCTTTGATATGCACTGGTCATGTTGTCTTTTCATTTTGACTAATTTTTGTTTTCAGAATAACATTTAGGAGAAAAAGCCATGGAAGCAAGAAGCTGAAAAGGAAACCCAGAAGAGAAGGAAGAGGCCAGCAGATGCTGCCCGTGCCTTGCCACGTGACAGAGGATCCCGGCAGCTGGTCTTCTGGAAAGAAAGGACTGCCTGAAGATGCCTTGATTTAGACATTTTCACAGCCTCGGAACTAGAAATAGCAAAGAAACACAAACAGAAGAGAATTCCCTTATCTGACAGCTGAAAATAGAGGCCATGACAGAGGACTTGACCAGAATTTAACACAACAAATGGATTTTGACCTCAACCACAACATGGCAGGAGTTCAAAGATCTGAAGGCCAGCTGAGTGGACCAGGAGAGGACCCCAGAGAGGATGGAACACAAAGGATTCCTGCAGGTACCCTGCTCCTCTCTGAGGCATCCACCCTTGGATCCCACTTCTGTCGACCAAGTACTGTTGTGCTGAAAATAAAACAAACAGACTTTTAAAAAAGAATAACATTTAAACTTTAGATTCAGGAGCATAATTAAAGTGGGATGAGGACCTTAGGAATCAGGAAGGAAGAAAAGGAACAAAGCAGATCATTCATACTTCTTACATTCTGAAGTTTTAAAAGAGAAAAAAAATTTTTTTAACTATTCAAATGACTCTACAGGATACACTTCTTAAAAAAATAAAAGGGAGGGAATCTACCCAACAGATTTTTATAGGTGCTAAGGTGGTGTTTTAACAATGTATACAGCATTATCAATAAAGCTTTTCTGATATGAACCATATAACAAATATTTTACATTGCAAACAAGTACAGAGCTATATATAACTGAAACAGACTACTTTATAAAATGTATGCTGATTTTTCTAACCTGTTTTTTGTTGTTGTTGTTTTATAAATGACCTATTAAATTGATTTCCTGACCTACCCCAGGGTCCAACCAGTTTGAAAAACACTGATACATAGTAACATGATGGTGGCAGAAAAGAAGTTCCACAGTAGAGTTTTTAGCCCCATATCTGGAAATCTTGGCACACATAGCAAGCATCTTTGATATTCTGGTTAAAATCAACCCATCCCCGAGTCCCACTGACATGTCTGCTGCAATGATCACCAGGTCACCGTAACGTGACCGTTCAGAAATAAAGCTACTCTAGCACAGGCCACAGAGGAGGAGTCTCTTGTCTACTGGCCACAACCTATTAAACCCATTCCAAAAATGTTTTTCCTCCCCTGAGGGAAAAAAAAGGGGGAGCAAAAATTTCTACTCTCTGCTCCCTGAATAACTAATGGTGAGGCTGGGAGCCAACTTAGCCCCAATGTATCATCATCCCTGTCTGTAAGGAGGATGAGGATATCTCCTTTCTTGTTTTCTCCACAACTCCTTCCAGCAATTCCTGTAGGAAAAGTCAAACTCAAGTCTATTTCTAAAGTTACATGTTGGGCTAACATCCTACGAATACTCAGCTTAGCAGATAAACAAAAATGGGTTGTCAGTACATTCCAGTCAGAATTCAAATACTTAAATTTCATTATCCCTATAAATTTCTCAGATCCTTGGTCTACTTTTGTTCTTCAGAAACCTTCCTGGGAAGCTTTTTAAAAGAAATGACAATTTCTATGAAAATTAAGTATATGATAATGTTACCACGAACCTAGGGGCAAGCACTCAGTTCTTCCACATCCAGCTGTACAGGTATCAGGAACAGCTTGGAAGACTTGCATCATTCTTTTTAGGATCAACTTTGAAACCAACTTTTCAATCTTACCAAACTGGGGAGAATGTAAGTTGTCAATAGGGAAATATACACGGGGTATACATTAGGAAAGTTACAAGAGCAATGCTAACCCAGTTATCAGGGCTAAACAAATGTCTGTTTTAGATTGTGGTGGAAAGAAAATTTTTCTCAGTGGACTTTCAGTCCTGACTACAGTAATAAAAAAGCATAATGACTAACACTCATAAAAAATGAGAGAACATGAAATAGATATTCAAGCAAAAGAACAAATACCCTTTGACTTATATATTCAAATTTGAGTTTAATTATACTCAATTTCTGTTATTTTTGGAGGTAGCCTCCGAGATGATTTGTAATCTAGATTTGCAGATTTGAATCAATCTTCTAATGGAAACAAAAATTAAATTAATATTTAACCCACAATGTGACTTAAATATAACACGAGAAGAACACAATGAAATCAGTCTCAGGCAGGCATTCCAGAGGGCCACTGGGAACAGAAAGGAGGAGACACTCCTTCCTCATCACAGAGTCCGCTTTGGGCAAAGTATTTTATTGGAGGAAAACTGTTGGGAAGCGGCTGTGGCTCAATCAATGGGGCTCCCGTTTGCCATGTGGGGGGCCCCGGGTTCGGTTCCCGGGGCCTCCTGGTGGGGGCGGGCCCGCCCGCACGGCGTGGTTGGCTGACCCGGCGAGCGCGGGCGGCGGGGGGGGGGGGGGGGGGGGGAAAAAAAAAAAAAAAAAAATGGGGTATTGGAAAAAAAAAAAAAAAAAAAAAACTGTTTGGAGCCTGCCCTTGCCTCCCTGTCTGTTCTGCTGTCTCTCCTCCCTTCTGCCCTTAGTATCTGTACTGCAGCCCTAAAATCCCCTACTTTAGCATTTTTACTATGTTCTTTGCACCAAAATTATTTCCTCTCTTTCCCAATCACAACGCCCATTCCCCCAGGGCAGTTCATCTTAGCTAGACATCAGAATAAGAAAGCAATCTGATTAAACTAACTCATATCAAAATAGGAGCCCCTGACAGCCTCTTAATCTTCCCAAAGATTCTTGCCCCAAAAAGATACTTTTTTATTCACAAGAATATTTAATTAGGAGATTGTCAGGTTTTATAAAAAGTAAGGGAAACACTTCAGAGAGGGTGAGGGAATGCACTTTGCAGTGCCAGCACCAGTACACTGGCCCCTCTGGAGGCAGGGACTCTTTCAGCCCTCTATTTCTGAAGCTGGAGACTCTAGCAGTTCCAGATCTTGGCGCAGCAGCATCCACACAGCAGCCATTACAGATGGTGGGGACGGGGCAGTGGCAGGGAGAGGACAGAGGACTGCAGAATCAAGTACTTTAGAAATACCCACTCACTTCTAAGCCAGATACTCAGGATGGTCTGTACAGAGGAAATAAACCTTGACTTCCATTCTTCTATCCTAAAATAATCTACTTATTCTAATGAGCCATTTGGGTTGTAAAGAACACAAAGACGAAAGGAGGAAGTTGCAGGACACAGGAAGAGGTATATATAGGAAGCTTAGAAATCTCTCTAGTCTGAGGCTATTAGTTATGATCATTTATAAAAAAAAAAAAAAAAAGAAGCCTAAAACTAAAGACTTTCAGCAAGCTGAGAAAATAAGAGCTTCCCTAAGAAAGAGCCCTTTTCTTGTTAACAGCATTATGGCAATCACCTCGAAAATCACGCAGATACAAACACCTCCACAGGAGCTGGTCATTCGAAGCAATAAAGAGGTCACGACAAACTGCAGACAAAGACAGGACAGAACGAATATCCAAAAGCCGAAAGATCCGTAGTTTCAGCTCCAACGGGAGGACTACCAAGCCAAATACATCTGGTAAGTTCAGTGCTGAAAGGTAAAAAGAAGTAACAGTTATAACTGAGTAAAGAGCATCCAACTTTCACCACATATTCAACAAAATTGTCAACCTGTTCCTTTCTGAAAGAGGTGACAAATTAGATGGTAGTCTCAATTACCTAACAGTACACTATCTACAAATTTTTAACCCCCGATTGACTATATTACTACCAACTCACAATCCTAAGCCTTTTATCCCCTCCATAATTTTGTAAGAATATAAACACTTTTTTAACACAGAACAAACTTCACTACAAATCATTATAATTTCTAAACACTAGTCAATGGCCTCTTTTATATCAAGCAATATTCAATGTAATACAACTTCTCTATTCACCAAGAGAGAACGGATAACTCATTGGTTTTTATGACTGATTCTTGATTCTGCAATTTATTAGCTGAGTGACTCTGGACAGTGATTTAACCTCTGTCTAACTCAATTTTCTCACCCATAAAATGGGTTAGTAATATCTACTTCACAGAGTAGTTATGAGAATTAAACATGTCAATATATATAAAGTGTTTAACAATGTTTGACACATAGTAAGCAATCCAGTATTAGCAATTACTATTATTTGATGTCCAGCAGGCTGGAAAAAAGGGGGGAGGTAGGTAAATTCAGAAGCAAAGCCAAAGAAGGGAAGGAAAAGAAGAGAAAAACAGATTGAAAGTCAAATGTAAATGATTTTTTGGATTATTAGCAAAGATAATTAATAATCCAACAAAAATATGTCTATGGGTTTTTAAATTCACATTACTCCCCTTCTCCCAACTAAGGAAGAAAATTATGGAAATAATAACCATGGACCACGCAACTTGAGAACTAAAATATCATTCATTTCTCTCTGCACAGATGGCAAATAAAAGCCACATACATATTTGTATATTTATATAAGTCTGAAACTAGTTAGTAGCTAAAGGATTGTGATATATTATGACCCACAATCACTTCTAAAACTATAATTCTACTTCCTCATCCCACTACTATCAGGCTTAGCTGTTTTTTACTTTTTTGTCCAATGAAACATGAGTTGAAGTGACATATATCATTTCTGAGCAGAAGCTTTGAGAATCAACAAGTGGTTGGCTTCTGCCCTCTCTGCCTACTCTGTCCCAGCAACAGCATGTCCTTCAGCCAAAGCTAACCCACACACAACGTATGTGAACAAGAATTAAATGCTCACTCTAAGGTACTGAGATTTTTTGTTTTTACCACAGCACAAATTAGAGAGCTAATACAGTGATCTTGAGTGAATTGTAACCTTACTGAATTCCAGTTTCATCTTTAAAATGAATATAAAAAAATTTACTTCAAAGTTGTTAGCATTAAATGAGAATATACGTGAAACATCCAACAAAGTACCACACCATCAAATGTGGATAAAAAAAAAAAAAGACCCAATTTACAGAGTATGCATTATTTATGTTTTTTTTTTTTAAAGATTTTATTTATTTATTCATTTATCCCCCCCTTGCTGCTTGTGCTCGCTGGGTCAGCTAACCACGCCGTGCGGGCAGGCTTGCCTTCACCAGGAGGCCCCGGGAACCGAACCCGGGGCCTCCCATATGGTAAACGGGAGCCCTACTGATTGAGCCACAGCCGCTTCCCTTATTTATGTATTTATTGAACTCCTTTTATAGGCTGGACCCGGTACTAGAACATGAGAATACAAAAGTGATTAAGACACATATGCCTTGCTTAAAAGGCATTTCACAACCTTAGGTGGAAAGAAATCATAACAATTATGATACTTTGGGAAAGGGGCTACAATAAAGATAGGTACAAAAGCTATGGAAACACAAAAGAGGAAACAAATAGCATTTAAGGATTAACATTTAAGCTTAGTCTTTAAAAAAAGCAGAATTTCACTAGGAGAAGAGGGAGCTCAGATGTCATGGAGTCACCAAGCATACTAAGTCAACTTACTATTCCTTCTAGCCATTCACCCTGTGAAATTTATCGTCTCACCTTGTCGGGTAAAAGCCAGAAGAGGATACACCAGATGGTCTTTGAAGAGACGGGAGAGCTTCTGAAGATCTCTGTACATCTCAGCTACATTTTCCGCTAGAAAATATATTTTTAAATGAAACCAGAACACAAAATCAAGTGGAAAAACTTGAAATGGTATCCTCTACTTCTGTCAACCAAATCAAATTAGTAAATCAATATTCACAAATAGCAATTCCTATATAAACATGAACCAAAGTCCCTAGGAGAAGGGAAGATAAAGTACACAACTCTGATAAATGGAATCTTAGATCAAAGTTAAAATCCCACATCATCAAATAAATAGAGCTCTGTCTATCCTCTAGAGCTCAGAGGCTGCAAATATAGTAGAAAAAAATTGTCTAAAAAGACTTCTTACTATATCATCACATAACATGCAGAACTGTGTGGAGAGAGTGTCAACTACAATGTCAACTATGGTCCACACTCAGTGGTGATGCCCCAGGATGTGTTTATCAATTGCAATGAATGTGCCACACTGGTGAAGGATGTTGTTTATGCGGGAGGGTGTGGGAGGCGTGGGGAGTGGGGCATATGGGAATCCCTGTATCTTTTATGTAACATTTATGTAATCTAAGTATCTTTTAAAAAATAAAAAATAAAAATAAAAAGACTTCTTAGGGGGCCAATAATGACAAAAAAAATTGGCAAACACTGGTCTAGTCTGGCATTAATGTTCAGGTCAGCTAATGCCCAAGTTTTGAGTCTATGTCCAACCAGAGACCATTACAAATATGTATTCTGGTGTCTCCTTTTCCAGTTTTAGTTAGTATAAATCAAAGTCTTTCAGGGCTTACTCTCCTCTAGGAACTATTAAGAATAAGTCTCTAGGCCTTCAAAATCAACGTCTAGATCCAGCCAGTATTCCTTTAAAAGATACTTCTATAAATGCCATCTCCCCACCACACAGCACCACTCTCTATATGGATTTTAAAACTTTCCTCCTAAATTTACTCAGAGGAGTAAGTGAAATAACATGTAAAGGCACATGCCCAACACATAATAAGACACTTAAAGATGTTACTTCTCTCTCCACCCACCACTTCTTCTTTGACCACCTACCTTCCTCTCACAGCTTGGGTTTCATTGAAAAGCAATAGAAAGGAAAACTTGTCTTCTTTGCATCTATTAATACTTTTATAAAATATAAGCAAAATCATGCCAAGAATGCAAACTTCTGGTAATATTCTAAACTGCATCAAATAGCAAAAACTTTATATAGGTTTAAACAAACATTCTGAACATAGTTTTTCCTCCAATAATCTTCACTAAAAAAGCTGCATTGTACTATTACTACAAGACACAGAACATCCCCACATTGGTTAAATTCAAAGCTAGAAAGATCCTCAAAGATTAATGCAGAAGCTATGGAGCACCATCCAGAGACTGATGAATTATATACTAGTGTCATTTAATAATGACAGTATAATTATAAAATAATTTAGCACTCTAGGACCCAAAGAAAAACAAGAAAGAAAGAGAAATTCCCCCAAATTATAATCAAAACCTTTGCTCACTTAACGGGAAAAAAGACAACATTGTCTTAATCTCATTTAGAAATTTTCTGTCCTTTGACCATTATCTCTTGGTATTTTTTAAAGGGAAACTCTCAAAGCTTCAATCCAAGAGTGAAAGCAATCATGGATTATATTACCTGGTTCCTCTTTGCAAATAAAAGATTCTGGCAGCAGCTGCAATTTTCTCACACTTCTGATCTCATTGTTGATTTTTAGTGTAACTGAAAATAAGCGAAAAAATGATGAAAAAAATGTCACATCACCTGCCTTCATTTTTTAGCATGGACTTACATTTCTTTGGCCCCAATTTACTAAAGAGACTTCTTTTTACAAAACAAACTGCTCTTTGCCTGTTTCATTCCCTCACAGCAAGGTTAAAAGTGTAAACCTGCCATCACATGAAGTAAAATCCCTGTAAAACACCTCCTTTCAAAACTACAGTAAGTATCTTTATATCAAATCCACTAAGTGTTACCAAAAGCAGCTTATTAGTAATTGAAAGACATGTAACAAGGTTAATAGGAGTCAGCTAAACACAATAAAATCCTTATTTCTAACAAGGTCACTAAATACTCCATTTATTTTTTATTTAACCCTTGGCAATGAGTCTTGCCTCATTCATTAAAAGAATCCTGCTAGTTTTCACAGCCTCATCTCTCCCTAGACCCAAATGACTGATATTCTTGACATCACTGGAGGGTTCAATTTTAATCATATATACAAAGGCGCATTTCATCTCATTCCATGAAAGAGCCAGTGATGTGCCTATGCACATGTGCACTAAGCAGGATGCCTTGGGTGAAGGAAAAAGATTCAAGAACACACTGCTTCTTTTCAAAGAATCAAGACTTGAATGGCTGTCTGCCACGCAAGTCTGCAAGCAGCGGAGTTACCAAGAATAGTAAAGGAGCAAAATATCAGAAGCTAAGAAATCAAGATATTTAGCAGCTATTCTCCTTATATTAAGTATCCTGAAACTAATAGAGATTATTATACAAGCGTGGCTAAAGTGCTTTTATAATAAGAAATTGACGCAAAAATGACAACCTCAACATTTACTATCTGCAAGTTATGGCATGATGCAGCAGAATGATTAGATGAAGGCATAAAGTGTTGATGCTCTGTGTACAAGAATACCCAACCAACAGCTACATTTGCTAATTGAGACAAACTGTTGAAAAGACATTGCTAGGTCCTAGTGCCATCAGAAAGTCATGTCCTGACAAATGGGGAGTACCACCAAAGTTGCTAAAACTCAAACTTTGAGACTTTTAAATAAGATTTCTAAGAACTTGGTAAGTAAAAAGAAATAGCAGAAATTATATAATAGGAGACCTAGAACTATCTTTCATTTCAAAAATCAAGACAGCTTAAATCAGTAGCTTTCAAAATTAATTGTAGCAGAAAAAAATCATTTGTTCAAACAAAATCTTACATGGGGCCTCAAAAAATGAAAAGAGAAAAATATTTTGCTGCTCAAAGTGTAAGTAGTGATAGTGATTCCAGCTCAGAAGAAACTGTTTGCAGAACATGTTCAAAGTTACTAACCTAAGACATATCAGATTACCTTTGCTATAAAAAAAGGTGAGCTGTATTGAAAACAAAGCAAAACAAAATGCAGACATTCCAATCTTATCACACTATCTTGTCTAGCTAAAAGGATGAACCTCAAAAAGCAAACAAAAGTGGGAGGCACTGGTCAAACACTCAAATGGATATCCAGAATGGGTGATTATCAGACTACTCCACAGACCACTGGTAGGTGGTACAGACCTCTAAAGTAAAACAAAATGCAAACTTGGAATGTACTGCTATCCGGGTGAAATTTCTTAATATGCAAAAAGGAGAGAAAAAGGAACTCTCTTGGGGCAGGGTTTTAGACAAAGAAACAAAACACACATTAAGGTCTCAGATTCCTTAGCAGTGTTTGTGCATTTCTGTTCACAGAGATGCCAAGCTGGATAAAAATTGAGCCCCAGGTTCCTCAAAAAGCTAAACATATGACCCAGCAATTTCACTCCTAGGTATATTACCCAAGAAAAGTGAAAACATATGTCCACACTTGTACATGAATGTTTACAACATTACTTATCATAGCCAAAAGGTAGAAACAACCCAAATGTCCATCAAGAGATGAAAGGATAAATGAATTGGGTATATATATGTATATTCAGCCATAAAAAAGAGTCAAGTACTGACACATGCTACATCTTGGATGAACCTCAAAAACATGCTAGTGGAAGAAGCCAGATTCATTTCATATGAAATATCCAGAATGTGCAAATCCATAGAGACAGAAAGAGGTAAGTGGTTTCCAGGTGATGGATGGGGGAAGTGGGGAGTGATTACATAACAGGTACAGAGTGTTCTTCGGGGATGAGGAAAAAAATTTGAAACTAGAGAGGTGGTGGTTGCACAACATTAGAAATACACTAAATGCCACAGAATTGTACACTTTAAAATGGTTAACTGTATGTCATGTGAATTGCACTCAAAAAAAAAAAAAAAAAAGTAATCCCTAACTCAATCTCACCCTTTCTCAGCTCAAGATCTGGGATTTACAAAACAAAACAAGTCACCCACAAGCATAAAAAACACATATCCTTCAAAGAGTTCATGTGGAATAGACTTGTCTCCCAAATATTATCACAACTTTATTCCCAGTTGAGAGCTTCTATCTATGGTTTGTATCCATAACAACTTTCCCCCTGGGGCAAAAAAAAAATTACAAGGTTAAAATATTCAAAATATATGGCTGCCCTACGAATAAAGGCAGCTGGCTCAAACATCACCCCATATTCTATAATCTTTCAGACACTGTATCAGTGGTCTACAAATTAAGTAAATAAATAAAGTTGAGAAAGACTCAACTACATTACGATAGCCAATCACTTAAGTGGCTATAAAACATGAGGAGGGGGAAGCGGATGTGGCTCAAGCAGCTAGGCACCCACCTACCACATGGGAGATCCCGGGTTCGGTTCCCAGTGCCTCCTAAAGACGACGAACAAGACAGTGGGCTGATGCAACAGGCTGGCGTGGAGAGCTGACTCAACAAGATGACGCAGCAAAATGACCCAACAAAGAGACACAGTGAGGAAACACAATGAGACACACAACAAGCAGGGAACAGAGGTGACTCAAGTGATTGGGTGCCTTCCTCCTACATGGGAGGTCCTGGGTTCGGTTCCCAGTGCCTCCTAAAAAAAGATGATGAACAGAGAGCAGACAGCAAGTACAAACAATGAGGGGGGGAGGGGGAGAAATAAATAAAATAAATCTTTAAAAAAAAAAAATTAGGAGAGGGGGAGCAGATGTGGCTCAAGTAGTTGAGTATCCACCTCCCACATGGGAGGTCCTGGGTTCAGTTCCCAGTGCCTCATAAAAAAAGACAAACAACGAGCAGACATCGAACAGAAACAGCAGGGGGAATAAAAAAAACACAAGCAAAAAAAAACAGATAAGGGAGGCATGTGGGGCGGGGGGCGGGAGCCCGGGTGGGGAACATTGGGAGGGAAACACTTAAAACTAAGGACCATGACTCTGCGTTCCAATACCGTTTATGACCATCAGGGTTCCCAAAGGCACACAGGTGAGAGCAGCAGAGCCACCGTCACAGAGAGGATGCGTGTACTGCAGCTTGTACACACCACCCCCTTTCCAATTCTCTGGCATGGACACTGCTTTGGCTTCAGTCCCCTGGGAATGAAATGAAAGGGAAACAAATAATGAAGGAAAGGTGTTATTCTCAAAAAGATTAAAAAGCCAAGAGGTCCCTAACTTATCTAGAAATAGCATACTGTACAGTAACCTTTAAAAAAAATCATTAATATTGCTACCAATGGAGGATAATATAATCTAACATTTTTCTATCAAAATTTTTATTCAAATAGGTAAAAGAAAATCATAGAAATAGGGATTAATTTCTCTCTTCAATGACTCACTTCCCTCCTAGCAAAGTCACATTCATTATTCAAGACCCCAGCTCTGAAGGCTTTCTCAAAACTTCCTCTGTGAAGGCTTTCTCAAAACTTTAATTTATCACTGCCTCTCTTTTCCTCCCTAACATTCTGTTCTTGATTCTGTTGTTACACACTTCTATTATGTTATATAACGTAACTCATTATAATCTTTTTATTTCTGTCTCCCACTATAGACTCCTTGAGGATAAGGATTGTCCTAATATCTTTACACCCTGATTCTGAACTCAGTGTGTACCATTCTGCAGGTGTTGGATGGCCACTGAATGAATTACTCTCTATCTGTTACTTATAACATGACCCACAGATCAGAAGCTTGGGTATCGTGTGGAAGTATGCAGAATTGCAGGCTCCATCACAGACTTACTAAATCAGAATCTGCATTTTAATAAGATCCCTAGGTATGCACATTAAATTTTCAGAAATTCTACTCTAGATTTCTCCTCTGTATAGCACTACCATCTATCTGCCCTAGAACGTAACCAATATAGTAATGGTTTGTATAATTGTCTATCTCTCCCAATCCCAGACTATGAACAAACTGAGTGCAGATCTCCCCTCTTCCCCCAATCTATGAGCAACCTGAGGCTAGGGTCAAAACACTGTACATGATGTTGGTGGATCCTATCAGATGGATATGCAATGAATAAATGAATGCGTGAATGATTGAAGGTAAACAACTACAGCAAAGAACAATGCCCCTCTCCCTAACTGAATCTTAAGTTACTAGTATTTCATAAAGCCATTAACACACGCAAAAAAAATCTTAGTGGGCCAGCTATATAGTCATGCCCAATCCATACTCATTAACCACACTTTATCTACACATAATCCTTTGCCTATCTTATCACAGTTTTCATCACTGTACCATACTAAAAACTGAAATGGAGAAATACCCCATTTACTCAAGAAACCTAGTACACCACAACACCCTAATGATATTCACTGATACACCCCCCTTTCACAATGGGACACTGACACCCTAACAAGATGTATGTTTCTTCTTGAGGCCTTACCTGAGGTATATAACCTGACTCCAACATGAGAAGATGGACCAACACTATCAAGGCATCGTTGGCGTTAGCACAGTCAGCTGAATGATACAGGATCTCTAACGAATGGGGCACCTGGCCTTCCACCGCTTCACTGCAGAGCATTGGTTCCGAGGGACGGAAACCTGTGCCCTCTTCCAAATCCACATCTTGAAATGACTCGGCTTCAAAATCTTGACTAGGCCCTGACTGAAAAAGATTTGAAAAACAATGAATTCATTAAGACTTTTATTTTTACACAATATATTTAGTAGACTAAAATCAATATCATAGGGTTCAGAAACAGAAGACGTTTTAAATGAACCAATATAAATAAATGAACTTGCACCTTGCTCCTCCACCCTGAATTCCTTATCTCCTAATTCTACTTAACCAATCTTGACAAAAACCTGGAAATCATCCTAGACTTTCTCTAAGTCCCATCCCCAATCTGATCAGTTTTCAAAGTTCCACTGTAACTATCTTCTAATTATCTCTAAACACGCTTTTCCTGTCCGTTGGTACTGACTTGCTTCAGACTCCATCATTCATCTCCTGACTTACAGCAAAAGCCTCCCTACAAGCATCACTGCCTCCACTTTCTTGTCTTACAATAACTCCACCCACTGCGGTCAGAGTTTTTTTGACAATTAAGAATCCAATCTTGTCCTGTGTCCTTAAAACCCACCAGTATTTCCCCAATGCAGACTTCAGCATTTTCCTAAATTGTGCCTTGTAATGTGGCCCTAGATGTTCTTAAGGAGGGGTTCACAATCAAATGCGTTTGGAAAATGCTACATACAATAGCCATCTGACCTTACTTTCCATAGTCACAAAACCACTTACCATTATAAAAGACTCTGAGAAGTCCCTTAATTTTTTATAAAAAGTATGTGTAACACCTAACCAAGAAATACTACCTTCCTTCTCAACACTTAGCATTTCTCTAACATTTATTTATAATCTTTTGAAACAAAATTTGCATAGAAGATACTCTGAGAAATGCAGGCCCACAAAATAAAGCCCAAGCTCCTAAACTTGTTTGCATACAAGGCCTGTCATCATCTGATCCCTGTATTAAGTTCACTTTCTGCCAGTCCCTTCTTCCCCACTCTAGTATCCAGTATCCCCACCTCTTCTGTAAAGGTAATAGTAATAGTAGCCTCTCTTACTACCACTCTAGTATCCAGTATCCCCACCTCTTGTGTAAAGGTAATAGAGACTACCACTCTGCCTTGCAAAGGCCTTTCTTAACTGCACTTTATCACACTGTCTTGCAATTTTCTGATTACACATCTACATTTCCCCCTGCCTGCAGGATTAGAAAGGACAGCACTATGTGTCATCCATTTTTGTAACCCTAGTACAGTACTTGGCACATAGGAGGTAATCAGTAAATGCTTATTCAACAAGTAATATCTTATAATTTCATAATGTTTTCCTTTTCAAAGTGTTTTCTTATCTGATCCTTACAACAATCCTATAATATCAGCCAGGCAGATAATGTTGCCTTTTTATGGATGATGTAATTGTGGCTTTGGAAAATTAAATAACTCAGTCAAGGTTACCAGCTAATAAAAATTTGAAATTAATCCAGATCTCCATCTCCAGACTCGCAGTTCAGGGCTCTTTTAGACACAATATATTGCTTCAATAAGATTAAGCTATCTATATTGATTTTGCTCAGAAAGTTTGTTTCCTAGGCATGTGCTCAACTCTTAATGCAAAGCATGGTGTGCTTCTTTTAAAGTCCATACTTTCCACTAAAGAAGAGACAGAGGAAATTAAAACATAATATAAAGGACTGGAGGAATGGAAAGGACCCAGAAGTGATAGCCATTCTTCCAAAATTCCTGAGGACCTAAGCTCTGATGGCTAATGGAAAGATCCAAATTCACTTTTAAAATCTACAGGCTCATGACAATACACAGTAACTAAGAAGGAGGTATGGCACAAAATTTGAGAAAATAGAAACCACTGCATTAAAAACCACTTACCAGTTAGCTAAATTATGAAGTATATAGGCTCTTTGCTTCTTTACCAGTTATGCCAAACTTTAGGTCATTTACTACTTATCATCAGCTATATGGCAAAGAATATATATGGACAAAATAAAAAAGAATTAACCTAAACTGATACTGACACGGGAGGGAGATGTCAGAATCCCCTGGTGGGCTTGTCAAATCTCATTCCTACTCCGTGAAAGCCACTGACATTCTCTGAGCCATTTTCTGATATGAATATTGGTCACATTCCTTACATGCGTGGGAATGGAAAAAAAACAAAAAAAAAAAAAAACAAGGCTGAGCAGTACCTCTTTAAACAGATCATTTTACCATATGTCATTTGCAAAAGATTGAAACAAGTGACTAAAATACAGTTTAGAGCTAATACTAGGGCCTGATACCAAATTATTACTGTTTATCATTAAAGACTCAACAGGTACTGGATGAATTCCCAAATACGATGAACTAAGATTAATTTATAAAGTTTTCCTCCTAATGTTTCAAGTTTTACCCATCTATTTTCCTTTTCTAATGCTCTGTTTAACAGATCATACTGTCTCAAGTGTGTACTACATTATTTATGAGATTTCAAGCTCAGTTTCCATATTAAGTTTTTGCAGTCAGCCTATATAAGTCTTAGAATACAAAACACTCTTTTAAGAACTGAAATTACTAAATTGAGGCAGCATTAATTTCTTAATAGTTCCCAAGAGGAAACTAGTAAAACAACTATATATATTCTGAAAAGTGCCATCTTATTGGACAGTTTTTATAGTACACAGAAGCAAAGGGAATAGGCCCCCTATACCAGAAGTTATCTCTGAGTGAGTCTATCAGCAAGACAGATTCAGAAATGTAATTTAAACATATGGCTAAATATTCTTCCTCGTTCCCCAGATTAGGCTTATGAGACAGAAACAAAGAGCAATAATGTCTTTAAAAAAAAAAAAAAAAAAAAAAAAATTACAGAAATATTTTGAACTTTATAAAAAAATTTTCTACCTTGCTTACTTCTCTTGATATTATTACTAAAAATAAATTAAAATCTATATATCCAGACATGAATAATTTTCACCACTTATCAATCTGTCAAAAGTGTTTTTAGTACCTCTGTACTTAATAAGATGCCCAGGTATTCATATGCACGTTGAAGTTTGAGAAGCTCTACTCTAGGTGTTCTCCTTTGTGACTCTCTAGCATCCCACATGTGCATATAAGGACCATGAATACTTAAAAATGTTTAAGGCCCACAAGAAAATTAAGCTGCAGTGAAAAGTATACACACAAAACAACTAAGATGATGACATGTATTGGTATTACAAAAGTAACTAATAAAAATGATCACCTGTGCCATACAAGAACTTAAAAAACAAAGGTGCTTATAAAGCAATAAAGCTCATCAATACAAGAAATTAAAGAAAATTCCTGGGCTTGAGTTGACAAGAGCCTTGGAAAGATGGGTAGAAATACAGATAGGAAGGGGAGGAAAGGTAGTGAGCTGCAGGCTGGGTGAAGACAAAAGCAAAGGCATGGAGCAGTCACTAAGCTGTTGTGTGCATGGTACATGGGAGCCTGGGCATGTGTGAGCCTGTGCATGTGTTTGCTGGTAGACGGAAAATGATAAGGAGTCTGGTCTGACAGGAGATGACAGTTTATAGGAAAAAAGAGCAGAAAATAGCCCTGGAGAGGTTGGGTGGGGCAAATTTTTACAAAGCCTTGAAAACTAGATAGAAGGTGATAGGGAACATTTTCCTCCTCTGTAAAATGAAAGGGTTGAACTAAGATATTTGGTCTTTTTCAGTGCAAAAGTTATGAGCACAGATATGTCTATAGATATACCTGTTACTAAAGAGCAAGGGAACAACAATCAAAGACATATGCAAGAAAGCTGAACCTAGAAGGTAGAATGTAAAAGAGAGACACTAGAAGCCTGGAACGGAAAGAAAAACTTGACAGGGCTTCTTAATGTGTTGGATATAACAAAGGAGTCAAAAATCACTCCAAGGTTTTGGGCTCAGGAAAACAGAATTGCCACTGACAGAAAAGATAGCTAGTTTAGAAGATTGGTTCACATATTTCCAAACTTACGTTGGGAACATAGAGACTGAGGTACAATTTTTAAAAATCCAGTGTAAACATCCTGCAATCATTTGGATAGAGTGGGAATACAGAGAGAGGCAACAACAAAAGCCAAGGGATAATTTATCTGAAGGCATGTCAGAACAAAAAAAATGGGTAAAAATTGTGTACTTAGGAACGCCAAACCAATATTGGTCCAGACTTTTAGCAGAAGGGAAAATGTTCTATAAGGATATTATCTGCAATCTATTGATGACAATTATCCTGACTGATACAGAATTGAACTGAGGTGTTCGATACGCTTTATCAACTACCCTATTTCGTGCCTCGGTCTTTAATACCCACCATACTGTCATCATTCCAGACATCAGATTGGGCTGCCTGTCCCTGGAATGAATCATTCAGTTGTTCATCTTGTATGCTGGACTGGTTGGAGCTGGCAGCCAAAGAAGATGGGTCATTACTCTGAAGTGAGGGATGCTCTGAATCTGTGGATGAAGGTAAGTTAGGTGCTGGAATGGTATCTTCAAGAATCAAACATATCAAGTCCCCAGAAACAATCCCATATGAAGCCAAAGTCTCTTCATCGCCAATGAGGGCATCCTTCTTGTTCAACGTAATTGCAAACCGGGTATCAGAACTGCCAAGAAAGATGGATAAGGACAGTAAGAGCTACCTATTCTCATTACTCTCAATAATAAGTACATTTAAACACATATAAGGCATATGGCATGCCCCTAGAAGAACTAAGTAACAAAAACAAAATTTAAAAAAAGGGGGGGGGAGAGAGGCAAAACTGTGAGAAAACTATCAAAATTATTTGTTCTTATCACCAAATACCTAAGTTATAGATTTCTAATGGCTATCCCAGGATACAATAATTTTCTACCTTTTTTTTTTTTCCATTTTACCAGGAAGTCCGGGGGATCGAACCCAGGTCCTTCTATATGGGAGACGGATGCCCAACCATTTGAGCCAAATCCATCCCCAATTTTCTACCATTAATCCATATTTTCATCGATTCTAAGATGTATACTTTCTTACTTTTTGACATCCTTGAAATCGAGCACTTCTTAAAACCAATGGCATATCAAGTTAATTGGCAGCATTTTTTCCCTAGTGTTAGATAAAACATGCATCTTAGGATTAATGGCAACTCCAATTCATGAAATATGTTTTTTTAAAAATGGAAACCATATTGCATCATTCCTCTCCTCAAAATACTCCAATGGCTTCTAACTTTACTTGGAATAGAATCCTTAGCATGGCCTCCAAAGCCTAATGTGACTGAATCCCTACCCACTTCTACCTCACCCTGGTGCCATATATCTATCCTCTCACTCAGTGTTCTCTATTCATAGGAGCTTTCTATCTGTTTCTCAAAACAGAAAAAAAAAAAAAAAAACTCATTATAGCCTGTGGGTCTTTGCATTTGTTCTTACAGATCTTCAAAGGACTGACTCCTTCCTTCTTATCATTCAAATGTCACATCTTCAGGGATGCCTTCCACCCGGCTTCTATCATTAGTCCATTCTCGTGTTTTAGTTTTATTGTAATACCACTCTAAGAAAGCATATTTATCTGTTTGTTGTCTGTCTTCTCTACCCCACCACTAGAAAATGTTCCATAAGATCAGGATCTGGTCTAATTGAACCCTGTATCTCCAGCACTTGGCAAGTAGTACGTGCTCTTTCAGTATCTGTGGAATAAATGACCACCAAAAGTTAATTGGAAAAATCGTGATGAGACTGAAATCAGGGCTGCCTTAATTCAATGATCTTACAGGACAGTTAGCATATTTGGGTTCCAAAATACTAGATCCATGTTTTAAGTAGATATTCATAATCAAAACACGTAAGTATATCTATATGACTGAGTACAAAATCACCCCTCCTACTGAGGATTATCATAAGTCCACTCTTCCACTGATGATGAGTTGTGATGTCTTTTATATGGAAGACAATACAAATCCAAAAATCTACTGCTAAACAACCTAAAAGTCTGCAGCAATGAACTCCCATATTTTCTGCATCACAGAATAACCATCATCTCATCACACAGTGGTGAAAAATAATTAACAAAAGTGTATAATATTTTATAAGACATTTATATTCAATAATGCTGCTCTTATTAACTTTTTGAGAGGTCAAAAAAGCTTGAAAATCCTGTTCAGTTTATTCTTTCTTCCAATGCAGCATTTTTTTCAAGTGCTCAAAACAATTGATTTATGCTTTTCTTTCACACATAAATATATTTTTTTCTTACCAATCAAAGTGTCTTTGGTAGAGAAATTACTAGAAATTTTCTAGTTACTAGTAAGTTAGTAACTTACTAAGCTTATTAATTACTAGCAGTTTTGTTAGAAACTACTCCTGCTTCTCCAAAAACAAGCGTCTCTGCTGCTGTTTTCAAAATGTTAAGATAAACAAAATGTTGAAAATCTGCCAACTGTCCATAAAAACACCATCCCAAATTTGGCTGAAAAAAATAAAAACATCTCAAATGAACTATTATGTGTTTATGGCTCATTTGTCACAGCAAAAGTCTTCTAACAGCACAATGCATGTTCAAACATCTATTTGTAGAAAAGGTAAAGAACTGTCCCTTAATAAAAATGCCAGCCTCCCCTCTCCCTTTGAAAAAGGGAAAAGCTACTGCTCAATATGTAGTTTTCCAGAAGGAGGATTAAAAATAGTTCTGTTTTCTGAAATGGTGAATAGACATTATGAAGAGAAAATTTTTCACTGAAATTTTTTTAAGTTAATCTAGAAACGAAATCCTAGAAACTCCAGCCTTTTTCAAAATATTTAATGACAATTCCAGATCCAATTGCTCAGTAAAGATACATTAAAAATAACAATGCCATATATACATGTTTTAACACTGTCCATTTATTATAAAATGAACACATACTTCCAAGGAATGAATTTACTTTCACAAGCTGCAGCTTGAATTCCTTCCTGTCAACCAGGCCCAATAGAGAAAACAAACCTGAAAGTGAAACTAAGGCTCTTAGGCAAAGTCATATTGATTTCACATCTTTCAAGATTGTCCTACCTAATTAAAAGATAAAATACCTATACATATATAGAAAAGTTAAAAAAGAGAAGTTCATTCTGAAAATGTATGATGGGGTAATGACAGCAGCGAACAAAATACTTTGGTTCAATACCAAGAAATAACAATGGGCATGTCACTTAACATGTTAAAAAGAAGTTATTTCAATACCTCTTTTTTTTTTTTTAATTTGGAGGAAAACGGGCTTACTTTTAATCTAATAATGCCTTAACCTGGAATGAATGCGTGAAGTTCATAAGGCCTCATTTTACTAAATTCCCTAAAAATAAACTAGAAGCTTATAAAAGTCTCATAAAAGGAACCACTTCAATTAAATTAACATAAACGTTTTCTTTTGAAGAATTCACCTAAAAAATCCCCCAAGGAAAATCTTTTCAATTTTTTTTAGCATACTCATAAATTTCAAATTCACTAGTTCAATATTCGAAAAGAAGCCCCCTTACTTTTTCGCTCTATGCCTAGAATCATTGCCAAAAAAATAAAATAAAATACCTCTATGGAAACAAAATAGCAGCCCTATAAATTAGTAACAAAATTTCATCCCAACTTTTCGCTGTCCCAAAGCTGAAAGCTCCGCAGGGTCATCCTAAGGCCAAAGTTTACCTCAGCTGGAGCAAACAAGCAACACCTCCCCCAGGAAAATTAAATGATTTGAAATAGGCCTGCAGGGTGTGCTTTTTAAAACTCTACAGCGGAGAAGCGAAGGCGCTCACAGATGCTCAACCTACTCTTAAAAAAAAAAATTATTGCAGCTTCACAGCAACGGTACAAGAGGTGACTTACGATGGAAGACAGATTTTTTTATTTCTACCAGCAATTCCCAAACATTTTCACCGCAATACCCCAACAGCTGAAGAAGTGAGCTGTTAACCGAATCTAAGCTAAGAATTTCCATCTTAAATGTAACACTCGCGCGCATTTTGCCTTCTCTCCTGGCCCTGTTCCGTTTACTGTACACACGGGATCGATTCCTTACCCTGGAGGGGCTCCGAGTCCCGGCGAGGCTGCGCCATGAACCCCTGGAGCCGGAACCCCCGGCCAGCAGCAGCCCCAGCGGCCGGCTCACTACCCTGCGCGCAAGCCCCCGCCCGAGCCCGGCCTCGGCGCACTCGCCCGGGGCCTGCGCGCGTCACAGAGGCAGATACGCCCGGGCGCGGTCACGCCCCCGGACCGCCGAGCCCTGACGCGACCGCACGGGTCATGCCCGCACCTCCGCCGGGCAGTCAGCGTCGCCCGGCGACAACGCAGATTAGCACAGCGCCACGCACGCACGCTCTCCCGCACGCAAATCCCCAAGTGGCACTATCACTCTCCCCACAGCACACATCCCCGTCGCGCCCGGGACCCCACCCCCGCATACCTGTACCCCAGAGTGGGCAGAAGGGCCTGGCCCAGGTGCGCGCGCAGCTGCCCCAGCGTCGGCTCCGCTTCCGGGATCTCTAGCGGCCAGGTCCGCTTCTGAAGCCGCACTCGCAGCTTCATGGCGGCGGCGGGAGCCCCGAGGGGACTAGACCCGGAGGCGGCGACGGTGGCGTCAGCGGGGCCGAGCAGTTCCCTCCTCAAAAGGCGCCCCCGGAGCGGTGACTACCGGAGCTGCAGGGGTGCTGAGGTGTAACGCGAGCAAAGCGCCGCCACGGCGGACGCCCTGCGGGCCTATTAGAAACGTGGACGCTCCGCCCCTTTCATACGGGCGCCCCCTGGAGCCGACCCGAAGAGCCGGCGGATGGCGGCCTGCGCCCAGCGGGCCGGCGGATGGCGGCCTGCGCCCAGCGGGCCGGCTCCGGGACTTCCGATCGATGACTCCGCGCGCAACAGCGCGACCTGGGAGGAGCTCATTGCGCACGCGCCCAAGCTGCGGGGAGGCACTGGGATGCCGGCTCATTTGAGCCGGAGGTGGTTCCAACTCTTACCAGAAGTGCCTAACAAAACTTTAGTGGTAAGGATGATGCTGAAGGCAGTATAACTCGCCACTCCCCAAGGCCATGTATACCTGGTTCTTACTTCATTTCCTGTATGGCAAACTCCTACCAGTTCTTAAACGCCCATTTCCCGTAGCACCTGCTTGAAAATATTTAGGGTGAAACTATGAATCTTTCTCCGCCTGTGTGTTCGCATCGCATTGTTCCTAAAGAATTAAATGGAATAATGTATGTCCAGCCCTGAATATTGTCATAATTTGTCTCCCCAGTTACTGCTGTATCACGCTGTTTGTTTCCGTAGTACTTAACCGTCTGAAATTTTCTAATTGGCTAATTTCTGTATTGTCTGCCTTTCACACAAGAACATGAGTTCTGTAGGTCAAGTGACTTGTTCACCACCTAGCCCAGCTCCTGGCATGTATTATACCATAAATAAATATATTTTTTTAAAGTAGTATGAATTTAGGCCCTGTTATATAATGCCCTTCCGGCCCTGTGGAATTCAAAAGATTAAGGCAGGTGCCCTGCCCTCTAAGGTTAGGTAATAACCAAATAGAAAACAAATGTTAAGGTGCATGTGTTAAGTGCAATAGCAGAAATATGTACAAGATACAGAAGTAGTTAACTGGAACTTCAGGGGTTAGCAAGTGAATTTAAACTGCATTTTAAAGTATAAATAGAAATTTTCTAAAATTACATAAGTAAGGGCAGGCAATATATATAGAGAGAACAGTGTATACAAAGATGGGGAAAGGTCGAATGGTATACATATTCAGGGTAGCTGTAAGAAGTCCAGTATTACAAAGCTTAAAATTCATGGGATAAGGGGGACACTGTATTGTAATCATTGGATTACTTGTTCCTCATTAGATTATAGGCATCTGAGATTGAGGACTTTGAATCTCAGCCCTAACACAGCATCTGGGCTTGGAAGATGCTCAGTAAATGCATGTTGAATGAAGGAAAGAATTACTGAATCCAGGCAAATGGTTTTTATGCCTAGGAAGTTAATTAAACCAAAGCTTATATGAAAGTACAACATATACAACAGATAAATGCTGTAAGAGATGATGGGCTGAAATACACTGCCTTACTTTCCAAGTGCTCTGCCCAGCACAGTTTGAAATCTGGGGATCTGACTCCCTCATTTTCCACATGCAGGTCCACCTTCACAGTCTCAGTGTTATGGAGAAAGCAGCAATACCAATCATACAGTACAGTGGGATAAAACTCTCAAATTGTTTTCAATCTATAGATTCTTTAGTCTATAGATTGACCATCTCTTCCTTTCTCAGTTGCTACAACAAAAAACTGCAGCAGCATTAGCAGGCTGGATTGCAGTTTTCATGGACCACTAATAAAGAGTTTCTTGAAAGCTTCCTGTGTGCCAAGTTCTATGCTGGATGATTTGCACACATAATTTCATTTAGTCTTCGTGGTTCTGAGAGATGGCTGTTCTTGACTCAGTTTTTCAGTTGGAGAAATTGAGGCTTGGATAGCTTAAGGACACTGGTAGCAGTATTGCCAGGGTCAAAATAGAACAGGTGCTTCTACCCACTATGCTAAGTGTCTTCCATGATATTAAACGATAGAGCTTATTCCTTTTTTTTTTTTTTTTTTTAATGAAGAATGTTTTATTATGAAGGCTGTGGAATAAAGCAAGTGAATAAAAACCTTCCAATGCAGTTTAGAAATCAAAGGATCTTTGATATCTGAAACTTAAATCCAAAATCACTGAACACCCTGGGGGCCCCATTGTTAGTGGGCACACACTAAGTTACCTAAGAAGAATGTTCTTACCCAAGAAAACTAGATTGCTATAGTTCTCCGAAATCACATCTCTGTATAAGATCTTTTGAGTAGGATTCAATAGCTGCCTCTCCTCCAAGGTGAAATCCACAGTCACGTCCTCAAATGATATCTGTTGGTTGATCATTTTCTGTTGCTCTTTGGGACACCTGCTCCATTCTGTGAGTTCTCCTTGTCCTGATGCTCTGTAGAGAGGCTGTGGTCAAAGGTCTGTGAACTGAATATGCATTCGCAGCCCTGAGTCTTCTCTCTCATCTCATACGAATTGTCTTGTTCCTGAGCACCATGACCGCTCCAGACCACAGCGCCGAGGCAGACGCGGCCCCACAGAGGAAGTGCCTGCACAGAACTACCCAGCTTATTGCTTTAAACAAAAGTTCATCATCAGAAAATTGGTTTGATTATGGTATATCTGTACAGTGGCAATCTATGAAGCTAATAAAACATTGACGTAGGCCAATATGTACTGATAGATATGTAAGATACAATATACAATGATTCTGCAATTTTCTTAACATACAAAAATTGCTGAACCGAAAATTGCAGAACCATTGTATGATATTATTGCCTTCGTGTTTTTATGGGTACATGTAAGTATATATTTATTTATGTATGCATATAAAATTTCTAGAAGGGTTTTTTTTAACCTGAGTATCTGAAAGGGGAAATGACTTTCTGGCAGTGGAGTTCTTTGATTTCCAGTGCGGTGGAAACAACCTTCCAGGTTCTTGGAAAGTTTATTAGCAAAGGGGTGGCAGTAATAGTATGAGCCTGAAATGTCTTAGTAAATGGGCACTCTTCCTCTACATAGGGGCATAATTGTATACCAACAGTTCCCCATAAATAGACTTAACAAAGCTGTCATAAATTATTTGAGCTCTTTCCTTCAATTTCATACAGGCTTTTACAGTTTCCAAAGAAAATTCACATAGTTTCTCTTTTGATCTTCATACTATTCCTATGAATTAGGTAAAATATATTGTCCTCATTTCAACAGATGTAAAGAAACTAGGGGTCGTGAGGGCGATCTGGCTGCAACATCTGTCACCCCATTGATCTCCAGGGTTGATTCAGCTGATCTGGCTGGCTAGACAGGTGTCCCCTTCCTCCCTCACCACTCCATGTGCGTCCCTCCGGAGGTCGAAGAGGACGACCTTCCCCGCTAGAGGAGAACTGTTTTTCAGTCAAGGGTATACGAGTAGCTGCGCTCCCCTGCTAGAACCTCCAAACAAGCTCCCAAGGAACTAGGGTTCAGAGATGCTAAGAAAGTGGCACAAAGGATGTACATCTAATTAGGGGCAATAAAGAAGATTCAGACTTAAGGTGTATACCTGAAAGTCAAACTCATCTAAGGAAAACATGTGGAAATAGCTCAGGAAGAAGACCTAAAACTTTGTGCAAACTTGATCAAGTGTCTCTGAAACCATAAGCCAATAAATTCCTATTAAAAAAAAAAAAAAAAAAAAAAAACTTGATCAAGCAGTAAATAATTAATGACTTATAGAAAACAGATTATAACAGCAAAATGTCAAAGAGTTTGTAATCCGTAATCTATGTTAAAGGGTAAATTAGTAATCTATTACTGTGTAATCACCCCAAAGAGTAACAGCTTAAAACAACAAACATCACCTCACAGTTGCCATGGACAGGAATTTGGGGGTGGCTTAGCTAGATGATTCTGACTCAGGGTCTCTCATGAGATTGCAGCCAAAATGCAGGCCAGAGCTGCAGTCATCTTAAGTCTCAACTCAGGCTGGAGGATCCACTTCCAAGATGTCTCACTTAACGTGGCTCTTGGCAGGAGGCCTCAGGTTCTCAATACATGAACCCCTCCACAGGGCTGTTTGAGTTTCCCCATGATACGGCAGCTGGCCTCCCTCAGCCCAAGTACTCCAAGAGAGAGACCAGGGCAGAAGCCACAATGTCTTTTATGACCTAGTCTTGGAAGTCATATACCATCATTCTGTCACATTGTATTGGTCACATAGGCCAACCATCAGTGTGGGAAGGACAGCCCAAAGGCAGGAATACCAATAGACAGGGATCATTGCAGGCCATCTTGGAGACTGGCCACCAGGTGAGGGAGAGAGTATCATCAAGTTTCACCTTTGCATGAAAGCCATTGTCCAAAACATTATGAAAGAGTCAAATAAGGTTTCTCCCTATAGATGGCAGCACTTGTCCACATCTTGCCATTCACTCACTAAGCATGTATTGATCACCTACTTTGTGCCAGATTATCATCCCAGCTGCAGACTCAAAGAAAAAAAAGACATGTTCCTGACCTTATGGAGCTTATATTTGAGTAAATCAACTTGAAGGAGAGCCAAAAAAGTGTCTTGTTTATGATAGGGATAAATACAGTCTGAAGATTGGGGTACTTGAAGGTTGCTGTGCCCGTAGGGGTCTTTGGTGGTGAGCAGTAGAAATGACTAATGTGAGCAAAAAGGAATTCTCTGGAAGGAAGTGAGAGAACTCACAGACATGAAGGGAGGATGGAGCACTAGGCTTTAGCAGTCTAGAAGCATGCAACCACCTCAGGAACAAGTACTGCTACCCTGTACAGCTCAGAGGCTGCCCCTGGAACAAACGAATCCAGGCTTCTGTGACTCAGGCTAAGTAGGCATTACTTACATGGAAAAGGTAGGCATGGAAGGAGACTGTTCTATGTGAATTTTTATGGGAAGGAATATGGAGTTGAGGAAGCATGTCAGGATCAGGGTGGCTCTGTGTGATGAAAGTAAAAGACAGAAGTGAGTGTAGTCCAAATAAGGAAGAGCTTTAGGCTAAGAAAGGATTTGGGACACATCCCAGAATTTATGGGCAGCCACTGGAGAGTATCAAGCAGGGGAGTCTTTATCCATGAGGGTGCTTAGTTTTGACCAATAGAAGCTGACTCTGGCTGATTAAGTGGAAAAAGTAAATTAAAAGGATACTGGAGGGGGCGGATGTGGCTCAACTGGTTGGGCGTCCGTCTCCCATATGGAGGGACCTGGGTTCGATCCCCGGGACCTCCCGGTAAAATAAAAATAAATAAATAAATAAATAAATAAATAAATAAATAATAAAAGGATACTGGATAGCTTAGGGAACTCTAGGGAGGACTGGAGAAGTGACCCCCGGCTGATCTTCCAAGAATGAAGCTCAGAACCACACTGAAGAACAAGCTTGATGAGGAAACTGTCAGCAGGTATTGCTACTGCCTCTGCCAGTGGCACCATCAAGTGCGACATGACTTTGCAGTCTCCTGCACCAACAAAGCACCAAGTTCCCAGCAGAGCCTGATTCCTCACACTGCCCATTTTCAAATCAAAGTCTCATACAGATGCATCTGGCTGAGGTAGCTCGGGTCCTTTGCCTGAGTCCGGGCTGCTATAGATACTGGGGATTGTTGTCCTAACTGGAGTTAGGATGGGACTAAAAATATTGGAATTTCCCCAAAATATAGGAAAGCTATTCAAAAGATGATAGGAAATTTAACCAAGGAGGTGAAAGACTTGTACAATGAAAACTACAAAATGTTCCTGAAAGAAAATAAAGCCATAAATAAATGGAAAGACATCTGTGTTCATGGGTTGAAAGACTTACTATTTTAAGATGGCAACACCATCCAAAGCAATTTACAGGTTCAGTGCAATTCTGATCAAAATCTCAATGGCCTATTTTTTGAAGAAATGAAAAGGCCAATTCTCAGATCCATATGGAATTGCAAGAGGCCCTGAATAGCCAAAACAATCTTGAAAAGGTAAAGCAAAGTTGGAGGGCTACCACTTCCTAACTTTGAAACTTACTACAAAGCTCTCATAATCAAAACCACATGGTACTGGTATAAGGACAGATATATAAACTAATGGAATAGATTTGAGAATCCAGAGGTAAGCCCTCATATCTATGGCCAATTGATTTTTTTTAGGGTGGGCAAGGAAGTAAAGAGTTTACTAAGAAACGAGGAAAGCACATGGTCCAAGGCATGGACCACAGGCATACTGCAGGGTGAGTTGTGCCCAATTGATTTCTAACAGTGATGCCAAGTCCGTTCAATGGGAGAAAGAATAGTCTTTTCAACAAATGGTGCTGGGACAATTGGATTTCCACATGCAAAAGAATTATATTGGACCTCTACCTCACACCATATACAAAAAGTAATTCAAAATGGGTCAAATACCTAAATACAAGAGCTAAAGCTATCAAACTCTTAGACTAGAACATAGGAGAAAATTTTAAGAATCTTGTATTTGGCAATGAATTCTTGGACATGACACTAAAAGCATGAGCAACAAAAGAAAAAATAAGATAAGTTAGACTTCATCAAAATTAAAAGCTTTGTACATCAAAGGACATTATCAAGAAAGTGAAAAAAGCCTACAGAATGGGAAAAATATTTGGAAACTATATATGTGCTAAAGGCTTATTATCCAGAATATATAAAGAACTCCTACAACTCAACAACAAAAAAGACAAAATAAACCAATTTTTTAAAAAATGGGCCAAAGACTTGAACAGATATTTCTCCAAAGAAGACATAAAAAATGGCCATTAAGTACATGAAAAGATGCTAAACCTCAGTCATTAGGGAAATGTAAATCAAAACCACAATGAAATACCACCTCATACCCAGTAGGATTATTAAAAAAAAAAAAACCAGAAAATAGCAAGGTGATGAGAATATGGAGAAATATGGAACTTTATGCATTGTAGGCAGGAATGTAAAATGGTGCACCTGCTGTAGAAAAAAGTTTGGCATTTCCTCAAAACACTAATCACAGAATTGCCATATGATCTGACAATTCCACTTCTAGGTATTCATGCAAAAACATTCAAAGCAGGGACTCAAACAGACACTTATACACCAATGTTCATGATAGCATTGTTCACAATAGCTAAAAGGTGGAAACAACCCAAGAGTCCATCGAAAGACAAATGGATAAACAAATGTGGTATATACATACAATGGAATATAATTCATCCATGAAAAGAAAGGAAGTCCTGATTTTTGCGGCAACATGGATGAACCTTGAAAACATTATGCTGAGTTAACTAAGCCAGACAAAAAACTGACAAATATTGTATGATTCCATTTACATAAAATATCTAGAATAAGTAAATTCATAGAGACAGAATGTAGATTAGAAGGGCTGGGTGTTGGGGGGCAAGGAATGGGAAGTTATAGCTTAATGGGTGCAGAGTTTCTTTCTTTTTTTTTTTTTTAAAGATTTTTATTTATTTATTCATTTATCCCCCCCTTGCTGCCTGTGCTCGCCGGGTCAGCCAACCACGCCATGCAGGCGGGCTCTCCTTCACCAGGAGGCCCCGGGAACCGAACCCGGGGCCCCCCACATGGCAAACGGGAGCCCCACTGATTGAGCCACAGCCGCTTCCCAATGGGTGCAGAGTTTCTGCTATGGATAATGAAAAATTTTTGGTAATGGATGGTGTTAATGGTAGCACACATTGTTAATATAATTAATTCCACTGAATTGTACACTTAAAAATGGTTAAAATGAAAACTTTTATGTTGCATATATGTTGACACAATAAAAAAAATTTTTAAGACTAATCCATATCATTCTGTAGCTTGATAGATCATTTCTTTTTATCACTGAATAACATTCCACTGTATGGATGTACCACAATTTGTTTATCCATTTATCTATTGAAGGACATCTTGGTTGCTTCTAGTTTGGGTCAATTATAAATAAAGCTATTATAAACACTTGTGTACAGGGTTTTATGTGAATATAAGTTTTCAAACAAATTGGATAAACACCTAGGAGCACCATTGCTGTATCATATGGTAAGACTATGTTCAGTTTTAATAGAAAGTACCAAACTGTCTTCCAAAGTGGCTGTACCATTTTGCATTTCCACCACCAAGTGAGAGTTCCTGTTGCTCCACATCCTCACCAGCAGTTTGCATTGTCAGATTTTTGGATTTTAGCCATTCTAGCATGTAGTGATACCTCATTGTTTAATTTGGCAATCTCCTAATGACAAATAATGTTGAGCATATTTTCACATGCTTATTTGTCATCTATATATCTTCTTTGGTGAGGTGTCTGTTCAGATCTTTTGCCCATTTTTTTAGTTGGGTGGTTTATTTTCTTCCCATTAAATTTCCTTTTGTTTTCTGGATAAAATTCAAATATATTTGCATGACCAAAAAAAGCAATCTTCCATAATCCAGCTGGAAGCCAATTTTTTTCAATCTCCCCAATAACCCCTACAGACTACTCATACTGCATTCCTCCAAAATGTCATTCCCTCTGCCCACGTCCATTCACCCACCAAACAGGTTTTGTGTGTTTCTGCCTGGAATATCTTCCCTTCCCTTCTTCCAAGCAGAGTTAGTTGCTTCTTCCTCTGCTCCAAGAGCTTTTGTTGTTGTTGTTTTTTATGATGGATTTGGCCAAGATGATTCCTTGAACAAATAGGAAGGCTAATTAGCCTGATTTCTAAGTCCCCTTCCAAATGAAATTTAAAAATCTAGCTACACTTCCTTTTTGGATCTTTGTTTCCTAAACTCCATTTACTTGAGACCCTTTTTCAAAAGTTTTTCTGTGTCCTATATGAGTTCTGCTCAATCCACTTCTTAAAATTTATATACATTTATTTAAAAGGGGAAATTACATGGAGGAAAAAATCTCATTGCTTTCCAAATAGAGGGTAATTGTAAAAAATAAATACCATGAAAATTAAACATTATATATATCTTAAAAAATAAAAAAATTAAAATTTAATTATCTTTTAAATTATACATTTAAAATAAAAATAGAGAAAATATAGTAATGCAGGTAATTACTGACACTGTATAAAGAAATCAATATTTGGGAGTAAATATGGTTCCCACTCTTACAGATTATGGCTCCAAGACCCAGAGGAGTGAGGTAAATTACCCAAGTTCCCGTAGCCAGGGCAGCAGGGCAAGTCCTAGTGAGGCATGAGCCCATAAAGACAGGACAGAGTTCTCTACATTTCTCACTCTCTCTTCACCCCTCATCCAGTTCATCTTCTCAGAGAACTCTCCCCAAATCCTATAGCAAAGACCCAGGATACATAATGAAGCCAAGATATAGTTAGACTTCCAGGCCTTTTGTGAAAGGAAAAAAAATTCAATTATTCATGTCAAGGAAAGATACTATTCTATTTACGATTTTCGGCTTCCTTCTAAGGCAATCAGATCCTAAGCAGCTAGTTGGCAGATGTGAGATGTAAATTAGAGTCTGAGCAAGATCCAAATCTTTCAGAGAAAAGTATTGGAGGAGTGGAGCTAGTAAAGGTGAAGTTGGGGTTCAGGGGAGGAACCTGGAGCCAAGAAGCTACTCTGGGAGAGAGAGAGAGAGAGGAAACTGGTGCTGTAACTTAGGGAAGAGTTTAGAGAAAGGACAGAAATATTTAAAGGTACTTCAGGATATTTTTTCCATGTGCTGTGCAGTGTCATTCATTTTCTTTCATACCTGGTTCTGTGACTTTTTCTAGCACACTAAAAACAATCCCAATACCATTTAAAATGTTTCCCTGTGTAGCACCGGAAAGTACCTCACATACCTCCACTAGCATATGCAGCATGGGGAAATGCCTCAGATGAGTCCATCCACTGGTGTGGCTTTAATTCCACCTCTAAGACGGCGACTTGAAATTTCACGTTTCTGCCTGGCGTCTCCTTTGAACTCTGACCACCCCTTTGGCATGGCAATTTGCATGTCTAATACTGTGATTTCCACCCTCAGTTCATTCCGGACACACTGGCCTTTGCTGTTTCCTCCAGCAATCCCTTCAGCACTTTGCCTGCCTCACTTCCAATCATCAGATCTCAGAGAAGCATTCCTGGACCACACTAACCAAGTAAGCACCCCTCCCCAAATGACATCACCGTAGCAATGACAAGACCCCCCCCCAATCATATCCCCTTAATTCCTCCATAGCACATGTCATAATCTATACGTTTGTGTTAATTTCATTGTTTGCTTGTTTATTATCTCTCTCCACCCCTAGAACATACAAAGACAGGGACTCTGCCTGTTTTGCTGAAGGAGACTTGGTACATAGTAGATGCTTAAGAAATACTGGTTCATTGAATGGATGGATTAATCTATGATGCCTGACTGAATAAATGATCCTACTATGAGGAGCATATAGACTCATATCACCACTGATATGGTCACATGGTACTGAATAAAATTTTACAGCTCTTCACAGTTTTCAAGGCATTCTCATACATTATCAATATTTTTCTTCACCAGCACCTAGTGAAGTAGATATTATTTTTATCCCCACTTTAGTCCTATGGAAACTCAGGTAAAATAGGTAAATATAACTTAAGATACACCACAGAAAAGCCTAAAAAGCTGTCAGAAGTGTGGACAATGACAAGTGAGCGAGCCTGTCGCCCTTACTGGGAGCCTGTCGCCCTTACCTTCCTGGTCTGCCTGGGATTGTCCTGGTTTTACTACTGAACCTCCTGCATCCAGGATCCCCCAGTCCTAGGCAAACCCAGCGAGTTGGTCACCCTGTCTTACCCAGAAAACTGTAACTAAGATATCAGATTCTTCATGAAACGAGATCCCTGCCCTCTAAATGCAATGCCTAAAGCTTGGGGGTGGAGATGGGGATGGGGTTTAGAACCAGACATACTGAGTTACTAACAGTGGATGAGCCCACCCAACTTTCTTCAGAGGAAAGCTGGGAGAGGATGCCAGTAATACCATTCTGAAAAGGAGCGGACATTTAGATGCCATCTGCAGTCCTACTCTGAGAAACAAAGATGGAAACTACATTGCCCTGGTTATCCAGACTCATGCTTTCAGACAATGTGCTGTCCCAGCAGAAGTCCAAAAGGCGTTCTGGGCAGTAACTGAGCCACCCACTGCAAGCACTCTGACCAGAAAGATCTGGTTTATGGTCCCAGGGAGAAAAAGTCTTCCTCTTCCAGTTCCATATAATTTAATGACACTCTTCCAATACAGTGGAAGCCTTGACTGAAATCGATTTGATAAAGGAACCATAACAATTTCACAAGTGTGTGATTGTGTGTGTGTTGCATGGGGTAATTATTACATGGGCAGCTTTGCCTGCCCATCTAGGTAAAGACTGCAGTGTTCATTCATGCCATTGGGTAATTGTGGTGAAGCAATTTTGTATCACATTTTGAAAGAGCCTTTTAAAAAAATCCACCACTGAGATGATTCAGACTTAATTATCTTGGCTTTGCAGCAGCTGAGTTCAAGGCACAAGGTGAAGAACACAAGGCTTCAAAGGCTGAGAGAATCGAAGGCACTCACCCGCTTTGGACACTTCCTCTGCTTGAGGTAAGAACCATGAGCAAACTTCAGGACTTTGCCAGCACACCATCTCGAAGAGGGATTTCCCTCTCTCTGGAGATGTCCCTGATGCGGTAGGATACCTTCAACAATCAGCTATTACGACTCCTGAGTTATTATTATTAATATTATTGTTATTATTATCTGCCTAGATTTTTCTATGTTTTGTTTATTTGTTTGTTCACTGTTTATATCACTCCTCCCCACCTGGAGGCTTCTTAGGCAAAAGGTTTAGTGAAGATTTTGAACAGATCTAAGAAAGAGAGAAGAATGGATTTGGACAACACGTTTAGTTTTGCATTATTAAAGTGATGTTAAGAGGGTCACTCAGTGGCCTGGACTTATTTTTCCCTCCAGTTTAGTAGGGAAAACCAGCACAGTGGCAGAAAATTCTCTTGACTGTCAGGCAGCGTGGTTAGAATTAAGGAGCTGCGGTGATCTCAGTGCTTCCGGCCAGGTCTTAAATCACACCCGTGACCCAGAGCCTTGCATAGCAAAACTTCCCACTGGCCTGAATTGCTTAACTTGTTGGTGTCAAGCGTGGAGTTCAAGGAGGAAAGATTTGGAGTGAATTTTCAAGGTCTTTGTCATCAGATATATTGCTATAAAATCAAAGGAATTCCTTGAAATGGTCTCCAATTTTGCCCATATTCCATACATGTTGATTTAGACTTCTTACATACATTTTCTCATAACAGATATGTTGGAATATCCTTATAGTTGAGGCCTCTTTAAATCCATTGAATTTGCTTTTTAAACTGTGCTTCTGTTTTGAAGGCTACATATCTTTCACTTCTCACTCCCTTAAACAAATTTTCCAGAGGCTGTCAAAGGTTTCCTCTGTGAACAGAAGGATCATCTGTGAGTCTCAGGAAATTTTGTAATTCATACTGGAGTTTTCTTATCCTTAGTTTCTGGGATGGCTCAGGCAAGGACCATTTAATTTAGCTTTATTCTGTCCATACATTGGTGTGGAAACGTAATGACAGCTGAGGTCTTGGATCCTGGAAAGAAGCAATTCCTCAGAAGCAACAAAATAGGTAACTTGCTGACAAGATTTGTAAATCATCTTGGGTTCTTTCTTTTAACAGGCAGCTCACCGTGCCCTTACTTGTCAGCCAAATTACTTAACATTTGAGGAGTCACCCCCTTGCTTGACAAGTTTCCTTTCCATACCTGCCTATAAATTATAATCCAAACAATTCAACTGAAAGATACGTACAAGCTATCACTTTATATCTGAGTCATTTCATTCACTCACAAAATTTGGGGAGGAAAAATATTTACTAACTGTAATTTTGGATTCCTGGCTCTCCACCAAAATATACTATTTCAGAAACTTCCTTTATTAAGGGAAAACAGGTTTTTCTGCTGGAAGAGAACTTAAAACTTCATTTGTGCCCAAGAAAATACAAAGGGATTTGCACTTTGATACTTGAAAATGCCCGATGCTTAAGGAATTTTTCCACATAGAAGATGGCATTTATAAACTTCTTTTTGAAATTCTAAGATGAAAATGAAAAACCTAGAGCTTATCAAGTGTTTTAATGAAAAGAAAAAAAAAAGATTCTATAAACACTAGAATTAGGAGACAGAAGAACCAAGTTTGTTTTCCAGGTACTTGACTTACTATGTAATCATGGACAAGCTATTCAGACCCTCTAAACCTCAGTGTCTACATGTCTACACTTGCAGTATGGTAATAGTAATGCCTGTCTTAAAGAATTGTTACGACTTACGGTAAGGCAATGCAAATTTATTATTTTAGTTGTTAATCCATTAGTGAATAATATCTCTAGTTTGGTTTATTGGGCTTTTTCGGTGGGGAAATGGAGAGCTGGATATGCAATAGAGTGTTTTTCATTTTTCCCCAAACTTTTCTAGAGCCTTACTTAGTTAATCAGAACCTTATAAGCCAGTCAGTTGGTCAGTCAACAAATATTTATTATTGGGGTCCTGCTATGTGCCAGGCAGAGATAAGGATATAATTTCTGCCTTCAATCTGCAGACAGTCTAATGGATTTAGACTGCTTGGTCTAATATTGTCTGCCAATGCTTCCCATTGCTATAGAAATGTTCTCCTCTTTTAAAAAGTCCCTTTGATGCCTTCCTTGGCATGACCCATCCATTTACAATTCTTTACCTACAGTGATATCAGCATGACTACATATCAGTATGGCCTCACCATTTGTTAAAACACGGAAATACTTCTATGCCAATTGGTAAATAGCCACCACCCTGGATGCTGGGAGTGTCTCTCACTTCCATGGTCCTGTCCTGGCACAGCAGGGAGCCAGCTGGGCCTCGCCCCCCCAGGAGGAAACTACATCCATTCTAATTGGGTGGCAGAGAGTATTAGGTAGATCTCACCCTGCCTGCCAGGATGTGGAGGACTTCACACTTCCTCCAACCCTCCCGTCACTCATTGCTCATTGATCACCTCAAGAGATGGAAAGGAGATTAGCTCTGCTTAGGAAAGTCAGGATGGGCTTCAGAAAGAAGGATGTGTATGAAATGGAGATTCAGGATGCAGACCTAAATGGATAGCGAACAGAATAAGCAAAGGAGTTAGGTGGGAAACATGGTGTTCATTTAGGGACCAGGAGTTCCTCTGGCTGGGTGGTGGAGTACACAAGCTGGATACACTAGTGTGGGGTTTTCCTAGAGTGCTTTCCACTGCCCTGCTGAGTGCCAGCAGAGTTGGGTCTCTCCAGAGGGGTACCTCTTACCATTTTGCACAAAAGCCCAAGAAAGGCCAGCAACAGCCCTGCTTAGACAATCCCTTCCCTGATCAGACTGCTCTGTTCCTTTCAAGCAAATCCCCTTTGTCAGTCTCACATCGGCCAGTGAGGCAGGGGCTGTGTGAGCCAGGAATGTGTGTTAAGGAATGAGGTCAATAAGGGAGCAGAGATGTGGGACGGGGAGGGCCTTTCGCAGGTGGAGTGGCCCTGGCGTCTACACTAAGATGGAGAGCCACTGGAGGGCTTTTAGCAAGGATTGGCCTGACCTGATTTTCATTTTAAAACGCCTACTCTGGCCACGGCATGGAGAATAGGAGAAGGAGCAAGGGTGAAAGCAGGGAGACCAGTTAGGAAGGAACTGCAAAAATCTCTGTGAGAGATGACATTGGCTTGGATCTGGTGTCGTGGTGGAAACCATGAGACATGTATGAAAGCGGATAAGGTCATGTGCCAAACGCTCAAATGGATGCACATGCATTTTACAAAGTGAAGAGGAAGCATGGAGGAGAGCGGGCCAGCCCAATGTGAAATGAAATAGTGGGGGGAGTTGTCACAGAAGGGACATTGCATCCCTGAAGGATGCTTTCATCCAGAAAAATGTGGGAGTGTGACCCAGAGGCACAGAGAGAGAGAGAAAGAGAAAGAGAACATGCATGTGTGTTCATATTGGAAAGGTCGAACAAAAAGCCCCCAAGCCTGAGAGAACTGGGAAATTGAGGAGGAGCAAATGCTCCCAGTGGCCGGCCCAGAGCACTACTACTTGGACAGATGGGAAGGCACAAGCTAGGAAGAAGTTTGGAGCCAGTTGTGAAAGGCTTTGTTAGTCATGTTAAGAGCATAAACCCCATCCTGTGGGCAAAGAGGAGTCATCTGTGGTCCTTAAGCAGAGGAGTGATTACCTCAGAGCCACTAAGACCACCTTACTAAACTACTGAGGGAAGAAATTGGCCCCTGTATCTTCCCAGGGCATATCCCAATCCCTGCAAGGTTTTTGTTATCAGTTTTACTGCATTGCATTGTGTTGTATTCTGTTATTTTGGGTTATCCTCAGCACCTAGAAGAGTACTATTGTGTTCAATAAGTGATTGCTGAATGAGTGAATGAGTGAATGAACAGGTAAATGAATGAAGCAAGGTCTGGAAGTGAGCAATGAAAATGAGAAACCCTAGAAATGCTGGATGGAATTGACCAATGAGAAAGTCAAAAATAATAAAGGAACCATAAATGTTGGTTAATTTCAGATGCATGCAAAGACGGTCCCAGTGCTCTGGGGCTGTTTCCTCCTGTGGAATCTCTACGCCTCTTCTTCCCAGACCATGTACCCTGGAATCAAGGCGAGGGCTACTCAGAGGCTGCTGGACTATGGTGAGTGGATGTGTTCAGAAACCAGGCTGCAACTCACCTAGGTGGGGTCTATGACCCAAACCCAGCAGCTCACAACCTGAGCTGTCACATGACTAAGACAGGTCTACTGTGGGGTGATCCAGTGTGCCTTGTGCAGAAGTTGCTAAGATGCCTGGGAAGAAAGTGTTGCCTCAAAATAGTCGCTTTGATGGGAGGCAAACATATCTACAGATTCTCTCTCTCTCCTTCCCACACATATACACAATGAACACCTTGGAGTTTTATAGAAGAATACATTAGAGGATAGAGGGAAGGAAGTAAAAGTAACACCTTAGAGCTTCAGAAAGGACTTTATTTTGAAAGGGACTTAGAATCTCCTAAAAATGTGTTCAGAATTTAACGTGGATGATGCTTGTGCATTTTTCTTGAGAGAGTTTCTGTAGCATTTATTAAATGAACAAAGGAGTCTGAGACACTGAAGCATCAAGAACCACTCCTTTAGAAGGTGTTTATAAACACGAGGAAGGGGAAATGTTTGAATGTGATTTTCCTTATGCTAAGTTGGAAGGGGGCAGCTTGTTGAGAGAAAATGAGCTGCAACATCGAAGAATCTGGGCCTGTTTTTCTCCTGTAAATTTTCACCTAAGATTAGCTGAATGTAGATTGACAACTTTTTCCCAATCCTCCTTAACTAAAGCAGTCAGCCCAAGCACTGCTAGCCTAACCAAGAAATAGTTAACCAAGTCTGACCAAGAAATGCCTCTCCTGCTACAAAGAAAAGAAATAGAGAAAAGAGGGGAGGGAAGAATTTAATTAGTTTGGTCTTTGGACAACAATTTGTCTTTTCCCAGTTTGTCATCTGGTGCAAGGAATATAAAATTGATCCATCTTGCACATTTGTTATGTAACCTCCAATGTATTTTTCTACATTTATCATACCTATATCAGGGATATATGTATGTGTGTGTGTATAAATATATACATATATTTGTTGTATATCTTGTTACTGTATTGATGTGAGAAATACATATCAGAAATAGATACCATGTAACATTAAGGTTACAGAAACAGTTTATTCCACCCACCTTAGAAGAGCTTTAAATAAAGGTCGGAAGCTAGTCCATATGAGTGTGAATCTCAATATTGCCCCTTTTCCTAGTTATATGACTGCAGCCAAGTCAGTTTACTCATCTGGAAAGGAGGATGAGGATAATAATGCTGTCTACATCTAGAATTGATGTGAGGATCAAATGAGATCATCTTTGTAAAAGTAGCATGGAGTGATGGAGAGCAGGCTCTGAAGTCAGAGTCCTATCTCGAATGCCTGCCATGACCAGGCTCTGTGGTATGTGTTTTATACGCCCTGTGTTGATTTAATTCCAACAACAACCCTACAAAGAAGGTGCTGAAATTTTAGAGGAGGAATTTGAATCTCAAAGGGACTGAGCTAAGTTTTCCAAGTCACACACCAGTAGGGGGCCGAGATGAGACATGGCCTTAGGTCTGCTCTGCCTGACCCCAAAATCTCTGCTCTGGCATCTACTCCCCAGCCCTCTGAGCCCCAGATAATCATGTACATCAGCTACGGGCTCTTGGGCAAGGTAGTGAACCTCCCTGAGCCTCAGCTGCTCCTATATGAAATAAGGATAATAATACCTCTGTTATTGGATTGCTGTGAGGATCAGAAGAGAGAACATGTGTAGACTGTAAGCAACCCTGGCACATAAAAATGTTCAATACAAATTAGCTATGATTATATTTATTTCATCAATTATTGATGCCCCCATATTTTTCCAGAAAAAAAAAAAGACTTGCTGTGGCTATTATCAATAGTATCTACAAGATATTTAGTAAAATGGAGATAATAATGGTAGTACCTACCCATGGGAATGAATAGGGTCTGGTGATACTGTTATTTCCACATGTGTGAGCAGATCCCTCCACAGATATTACCATCTCCATATTAAAGGTAAGGAAAGAGAGGGTCAGAGAGGTTCTGGAACTTGCAGGCTCACACAGACTAGTAAGTGCTGAGAATCAAATCTAAGCTGTCTGATAGTGCCTGGGCTCTACTTTACATCCTTTACAGTCTACCTTTACATCCCCATGGTATAATATTGCTCATGGCATATAGAAGATAAAACCTGCTCTTCTTCAACTCCAACAAGGATGGAATAAATGGAAATGAGCCTAAGCTGCCAAGTAAGGGATTGAAGGCAATAGTTTCCCCTTAAGAAGGATCAATCTTCATTACTTTCCTCAAGCCCTTTAATGTGGGAGAGGGCTCTTTTCCGCCACAAGCTCAGAGAAATGAGTTCTGTGTTGCTACAATATAAAGAAGCTGATAGCCTATCCCGAGATTAAACAAAATCAGTGATTCTTAAACTTTGTGAAGTCCTGGGATTCTCTGACAGGCTGATGAAAATGTGGATCCTCTGCCCATGAAAAATGAAATCCATATGCACAGGCCCCCTCCCCACAAAACCCACTCATGGTCTTTAATTAGAATTTCAGGGAGCTCAAGAGTTCCCTAGCACCTGTGGACAACAGGCCAGAAATTCCTGTGCTAAAGGAATCCAGAAGGAAAGGAGATGGTAGAATCTGTGAATTCTGGAACTGGTTAGAATTCACAGATTCTGGAGCTAAACTGCCTGGATTTGACTATCTGCACTGCCCTGTACAGGTACTTAGCTGTGTGACTGATGAGAATCACTCTCTCTGAGGCTCATTTTCTTCATGTGTAAAACGTGGCTGATGAAAATAATTGTATCCTTTGAAGAATATTTTGTACTTTTCTTTTCACATTCTCTTGGCCACATAATAAAAACTTCTCATCATGGTCTTGGGCAAGTTACTTTGGTTCTCAGGTGATGAGTTTTTTCACCTGTAAAATAGGACAGTTGAGACCCACTCTGTAGAACTGGTGTTTTCTAAGTACCTAAGCACATGCCTGACTCAGCAAATTGTACTTGTGTGGCTAATGACATCATCACCTTTGTGTGGCTAATGACATCAT
>JAKSZT010054303.1:4475852-4596853 GCA_026826555.1 Tolypeutes matacus | reverse complement strand
CCTTTGTGTGGCTAATGACATCATCTCCTTTGTGTGGCTAATGACAACATCACCTTTGTGTGGCTAATGACATCATCTCCTTTGTTATTATGAATAGACTCCATCTTTGTTTCCTTCACAGGCGTTCAAGTTGGAATGGAGACAATTGGGCAAATGTTAAAGGAAAGGGACATCCCAGATTTAAATGGTTCTGAGTCTCTTGAATTTTTGAAGATGGATTATGTGGACTACAATTTTTCAAAGTAAGTGAAAGAGAAGAGCCTTTTCAGCAGTACCATTAATCTTTAAAATCTCAAGTCCTGGATATGGTACTGTGTGGTCTGGTATGAGGCCTGCACCTGCAGGGTAGAAATTAACCTTTGGTGAGAGACTTGTCAGCTGACTGACATGATAAAGAGCCCAGGAGAGGGGGGTCATGAGGTTGACAAAGAGTGTAGTATTTGGGTCTGAACACCTGGGTCCAAGTCACATCTCTGCCATGTACTCCAGGCATATCTGCACTGAGCCTCAATGTCCTCGCCTCTAAAGTGGAAACTCCAGTTCCACACTGATGTCAGCTAGGGCCACCCTGCCCCTTGAATACTAAATGAAATCTTTGTTCATTCCAACCCCACCCACCCCATCCCCATCCCCCATAAACCTGGATTCAGAATTCAATCATGGTCTCAAAAAGATGTCTACTTTCATCAATCTTGTCTTATTTCAGTAAAACTTGGTCAAAATTTCAGAGGCCATAGGAATGGATCACAGGGAACATGGCTCTCTGCCCCCTTGTTGGCTAGGCTCCCCCACTTTCATCTCTCATATTTTACCTCTCCTTCTCTGGAGCAACTAAAATTTCTCCCACTGCTCGCATGCAAAGCCATTCCACTCACTCCTGGGCAACATGAGTTTCTCCCCTCCTACCCTAATTGCTTTTCGATGTAATTTCCCAACCAATAATGTTCTTTTCCTAAGAAGAATTCTGGTGATGGATATAATCTTTGTTACCATGCTACAGTAATAAAATCAAAAATAAAAATCAGTAAATAGCAAAACAGTAAAAGCCAAATGAAGTAACAAAGGTGAAGACACTTTATAAAATCGAAATTGCTATATAAGAGTGAGTTGATATCTATAGTGATAACATAAGGCCATCATCAGAAGAATAATGGAAATACTACATTGATTCAGATCCTTGTTCAACCAGTCCAGAACTTTGATATTATATCAATTAGGAAATTTATTATGGTGGTTTTGATATAATAAGGGTTCATTTTTCTCACACATATAAGAAGCTCAAAGGAAGCAATCCAGGGATCCTATGGAAGCCTCACAATCAGAATCCAGCCTCCTTCTCTTTTTCTGTTCAACCATCCTTAATGCTGACTTCTAGTCTCAAGGTTGCCTCATAGCCCAATATGGGCACTGCAGCTCCAGAAATCAAATCCATGTTTCAGGCAGTAGGAAAGAGGAAGAGGTAAGGGTAATAGGCTCTTATAAGTCGAGTCACTCTCCTCTTTAATAAGAGGTTTTTTTTTTTTTCCCTGAAGCTCAAACCTAATAATATTCTACCCACATAAAGAAAAAGAAAAAAAAAATGGACAGAGCTTAGTCATATGGCATACTTATTTGCAAGGGAGACTGGGGAATTCCTTTTCCAGCTTGACAACTTTGTGAATCCCGAGAAATTCATGGACAGTTTAGAAAAGGAGAGATGGATGTTCAAACAGCAACTCGTCACCTCTTTCACAGTTACCAACAAGAGCCCCAAAGACAGTGCAGGGAGAGGATTCCTTGTCCACCTTGAACACAACTTTAAAGGTTAGGAGAGAGCCAAGCTTTTATAAGGAGTTTTCAGAGACCGTGATTCATAATCTGCCCCAACGCTTTATCAATCCAGTGATAATTCCCTGCCGCTCCAACTTGGAGTAGTAATTTTCCTGATGTCAAGGTTAACGTTCTGTACAGCCAAGAGTGTGTTGATGGGTGATCCGGGGAAAGCCCCAGTAAAGTCAGCCACCTAACCAGTCCTTACTGATCACGTGCTAGTGCACCAGGCTCTGTTCTAGGGATAGGGGGTCTTGGAGTGAACAACACACATAGCCCTTGCCCTCAGTGCTCAGTGCAGAGCTGGAGAGGAGATCGGTCTCCATAAAACTAACTATTTAGTTACCATGATAATAACGCCACAGCAAAAAAATACAGGGGAAATTGAGCAACGGTAACTGCAGGTAAAGACAAGGAGAAACAGGTCATCTCATGCCTTGCTGGTGGGGATAGATAAACTGGTACAGTAATTTTAGCTGGCACTGTCCCAACAGTAGCCACTAGCTACACGTGCCTAGTGATCACTTGAAAAGTGACTAGCACGGTGGAAGAACTAAAATTTTAATTAATTTAATTTTAACTAATTTTAATTTAGAAACCGACACTCGATTCAGTTATTGGAAAACTTTTAAGTATGTTTGGAACAATTTGGGAGTGTGGATTTATTTTTTAAAACTGTAAATTTTATAAAGTCTAAATATAGATCAAGATTTTCCAATGAAAACTCAATGTCCAAATTGAGATGTAACGTAAGTGTAAAATACATACCAGATTTTGAAGACTTATTTTGGAAAAAAATCAAGTTATAATTTTATTGATTATATGTTGAAATGATACTATTTTGGATATATTGGGTTAAAAATATATAAATAAAATTAATTTTGTCATATTTTAAAGTGAATACTAGAAATTTTTTAATTCCATGTGTGGCTCTCATATTTCTACTGTATAGTGCTGTTTTGGAAGCTGATTTACAACTCTCTTTTTTTTTTTTTAATATCCAGGCCCTTTGACCCAAGAGTTCCACTTTTCAGCATCTTCCTTAGAGAAATCTTGCACATAAGCAGCATGTGTGAGGATGTTCAGTGTGGCATTGTTTATATAACAGAAATATTGGAAACAACCTAGATGTCCATTAACAAGAGAATGATTTTTAAAATGGCAACAGTTATAAAGACTACTCTGCAGCAGTTATAAAGAATGAGTTGGATCTATATGCATCAAAATAAAATATTTTCAAGAGCTATTAAATGAATCTCTGCCATCCTCTTCCCATAGTGGGACTTGGGGTGTGGGCGAGAATAGGTAGGAAAGGATGCATGAGAGGGGAAATAGCAAATAACCGTTTCTTATCAGTTATCACATTTATGTTTAAAACTTTTCCTAATCTTAGTTCACAGTGATGCCTTTCTTCTGTGCAGCACTTGTACACAGACGACTCATTGTTTCTTCCCAATGTACCCATGAGTAACCCTTCTTTGGGGTGATTGACTGAAAGAGGTGAAGTGCCTTGCCCAAGGTTGCACAGCTGGTACAAACCTTGGCTCCAAGTCCAGGGCTCTTTGTCTAATACATGAAGTAGCACAGCCTCAAGGTTAAGAGCAAGTCTGGACACAGACTAAGGAGGTTCCAGGTCTGGTTCTACCACGTTTGTGTGACCTCAGCCAAGTTTCTCATCTCCCCATCTCTGATTTGGAGATTGCAAAAGCTACCTCATAGAGTTGTTATGCGGGTTACCATGAGCTAATGCATGTAAAGTGCTTACCACTATGCCTGGTAGGTAATAATCGCCCAATAGATGTTAATTTATCATCATGCATGTGGTCATCTATCTAGATAGATTATATGCAACCCTTTGTCTCCTAGTTAACCTGTTTTGACAGTCTAGCTGGCATCTGGAGACAGGAGGGGGCATGTTTTTGATTGTCTCAATGACTGGGATGAGAGGACAAAGCTGGCATTTAGCTGGCGAAACTGCCAAATGTCCTGCAATGTATGGGATAGTCCTCTAAAAAAAAATAGTTTATAGCGCCACAAATACTAATATCTCTCTCTCTCTCACACACACACACACACACACACACCATGAGAAACACTGGAACAACGAAAAGAAATAATGATGGCAATGTTGTGTACCTCCTTTTGTCTTTAAAGAAATTAAAGAAGTAGATTATTTGATCATTTGCAAATTTATTTCTTAAACTTGCTCCTTCTCCCCTTCTACTAGCCAAGAGTGGCTTCCTGCCACTCTTGAGGGGTTTGAGGGGAGGTAGAAGGAGTACGCAGAGACAGCCCTGCAGGCATGCTTTGAGTTTCCTTCATCTACAGGAATCCACCACTGTCTGTCTGGAGTTTGACCACCACTGTTTCTGAATTTGCTTTACTTAGAGATGTGCTAGGAGAGTTGCACTAACTCCTCTGTTTCTTGTTTTGCAGCATAAAAATCAATGCCTTTTCATTTCCCAATTCTTCATTGGCCTTTGTACCCGGCGCAGGAATCAAAGTGCTGACCAATCACGGCACTGCCAACATCAGCACAGACTGGGAGATCACGTCTCCACTGTTGTGAGTAGTCTGCTGAAAAGTCTGCTGAGCTCCCAGGGAAAATGGGGCAAAAATGGAAATGGCATAAACTCACCAGTGTTTTCAGTACAGGGCTCCTTTCTCTCAGTCATTAACCATCTTTCTCAAGAGCATTTTTCCCAGAAGAGATTTAATTCAGGATATCCCTGCTGGGTGGTGGGGGTTGAACAAATCCTTCTCTTAAAGGCAGAGCAACTGATCAAATTGTCATTTAAGATTCCCTAAGAGCTAGAAGTCCCCTGACCGTCCGAGGAGCGGACAGGTGCTCAACATTTTAGAGCCAGCAACGAAACACTGAATGGTCTTGAGCTAGCCATTTTACATACTTCCCGATCTATAGGGGCAACTGATGGAAAAGAGAGTCTTCCTACTTCACAAAGAGGTTGGAGGTTAGTTGTCAGCTTGAGCCCAATTTCCCCCCTACCTAAAGGCCTTTTACACTTTCAAATAGAAGAAAGGGATCAAATTCCAGGAACGCTGATAAACCACCTACTATGTGCAGGTCCTGTCTTAGGTGTAATGTTTAGTTTTGCCCTGGTTGGTTCCCCAGATTAACACATTCATTCATCCACTTGGTCATTCAACAACCATTTATTGAGTGACTACTGTGTACCATTTATCCCCATCTGTACATTGTAGAGAAATGACATTTGACCCCATAAACAACATGTATTTATGTATTCATTCATTCATTCATTTATTCACCAAGTCATCAACCATCAATTGAGTACATATTCTGAGTGTATATTCTGAGTGCCAAGTCCTGGGGACACGAAGATGAATAGTATACAGTCCATTCCCTCAAAGAGTTCACAGAAGTCATCTAGATGTCACTTTCCCCATCTAGTTTTGCCCCTCCTGAATAAGGTGCTGCCAACATTCTGTCCACACAAGCATTGTATATGAATGATGCTCAGTTCATGCTCAACTGCTACCAAGGGCAGAAGACTCAAGATGAAATAACCATTCCAGGGTCCCTATTCATTGCTCCATTTTTTCATTAAATATTCATTCATTGCCTACTCAGAGCCAGACCCTGTTGTGGGTATCAGGAATCCAAAGGTAAACATGACAAAGTTGCTGCCTTCAAGGAGCTTAGATTCTGGGGCTAATCAAAGAAACAAAATCTATCCCCAACCCTGTCCAAGCTTGACAAACTTCCCACCTTTTCTCTGCACAGCCAAGATGCAGGAGGAGCTAATTTGTTTCTCTCTGGGGGCTTCTTCACCGGTATCATTATCCTGTCCCGAAATAACTTTGGTCACCCAACCCTGACACTCCAAGACTGCTATGCTCAAGTGAGCCATGCCCACGTCTCCTTTTCTGGAGAACTCAGGTATGTGAGAGTGCCCTGGTGGGCAACGGCTAGGCTGGGGTTGGGATCTCGGGCAGGGCCTAGGCAGAGGCTTATAACCAGCAGATGACGGTCCCTTTTTCTTTCTTTTTCCCTAGTGTTCTGTATAACTCCTTTGCTGGGGCCATGGAGAAGCCCATTTTAAAGCATTTAAATGAAATGGTAAGTCATTAGGGGTTAGATGACCACAGTAAAATGCCATCAGTGCAATTCTCCCACCCTTAATCAATTCTTAGTCAATAATCCTTTATTGAGCACCTACTGCATTCTAGGCACCATCCTAAGTGTTTTATACATACATTATCCTTTACATCTTCATAACAGTTCCTCAAGTGTCTACTGTGTGCCAAGCAGGGGGTACATGCTGCGGATGCAGAGATAAAGCAACATTCCTTCCCTCAAGTTGTTCACCACAGGGTGGGCAAGCAATTAATAAAAATGCATTTACTGTGTACCTACTATGTGACCAGCATTGATATAGGGTCTGTTGGACATATGAAAGAGGAATAAGTCTGTCATCTATTTAGGAAATACAACCTCGAGCTTATGAAACAATAACTGAAGGAATCCTTGAATTTAGTATATGTTGACATGATCATTGATTGATCAGAGGAATTGAAAATTAAAGAAATAGGGCCCCAAGGTCTATTTTTAGAGGACTTGAACTGAGCCTCAATGTATTGGTAAGGTTGGGATAGTTAAGGAGTAGGGAAGAAGGATGGATATTTCCAGAAAATAGAAACAATGTAAGTTAAGATGCCTTCCAAAACCATACTTATCCTGATTCTAGAAGTCAGTGGTTGAGGAAGGGTAGAAATGGAATTGTCCATGTGCCCTCTTTTCAATCCTGACCACACCTTCCCTGAACCCTTTAGCCAAATTTAAGAGGAGACAAGGACAGAGATGAGGAGAACTGGGAAAGGGCAAGGACCGTGTGTATCTCCATTTCTCTAGTGCTCAGCTCACTGCTTGACAGACAGCGGGTGCTTAATGAAAGTCAGTGCGGAAATCAACACTCAGAATTACTAAGCAGCTTGTCCAAGGCGTTTGCACCTCTAGTAAGGGTACTCTAAAGCATCACGATCTTTCTCTGTCCTTACCTGACAGGTGCTGAGTGTCAGTGAATGTGCCTGTTAAAGACTGGCTGAGAAACTGGCTGTTACCTTTGAGGACCCTACACTCAGTCATTCCTCTGTTTGAAATGTGTGTGGCTCTTTGGCCTCTGACAGGAAGCCAATGCAGAATAAATTCTGTCACAGAAGCCGATAGTTAAGTTTGCCTGGAATTTATACATGGCTTAGAGATAATAGATGCTTGCCTTCTATAATTCTATCTGTGGCACTGGAAAGCAAAAAAGAATGCTCAGACCATACTGCTCAGCTATGTCAGACCAGATTCAAATCCTAGCTATGTAACTCTTGGCAACTCACTTCTCTAAGCTTCCTTTCTCTCTTCTGCAAATAGGAGAAGGTAGTACCTACTTCTCAAGGCTGTAATGAGCATGAAATGAGGTTAAAACAACACTAGCTAACATTTAGTGCATGATTCCTATGAGCTGGACACTTTTACATGGGTTACCTCAATTTCTACTCAAAGCAACCATATGGCTGATGAGGAAGGTGAGGACAGAGAGTACAAATAACTTGTCAAGGGATTTAACCCCAGGCAGCCATATCCTGAGTCCCTGCTCCCCGCTCTCTGCTCACAGCTGAGTACACGTGCCACACCCAGCACACGGCAGGTGCATCAAGGGATGCTGGCATTTGGCCAAGAGTAATTTTCTCATTTCAGAGAGCGGAAGCTACAAAATGGTTATCTTTTTTTTTAGCTCTTGTTGTCTAGTGGGTTCTCAAACTAACTCAGGGGAAAGTGAAGTTTCCAGCTCTAACCACTCCAGGCAGGTGGGGAGCTGCAGACAGAAGAGCTGGGAGGTGGGTGGCACCTCCAGCAGGCAGGTAAGGGACAGTCATTCCAGCAGCAGGTTCCTCAGGTACAGCGACAGTAGACTGACTGGGGCACATGTCCTGTCATGCCACAGAGAAAAAAGCGAAGGGCTGGCCATTTTATGAGGCTAGCTGGGTGTGGTACCCGATGCTATGAAGGTTATTAGCATTCAATGACGTGCAGCCCACACGCCAGTAACTGAGGGTTCATTGTCATCAATTAACTGAAGGAAAGGTCTTAGTGACCAAAAGGAGACTGTCTCCTAACCAGATGACCATTATTTTCAGGGCTAGGCCTATATATAGGGGTAACCAGTACAATAAAATGACCTGCATTTTTAAATTCCTTTTGTGGCCAGCTCTGTCCCATTATCGTGAATGAAGTTGGAGTACTAAATGCCAATCTCAGCATGCTGGAGGGTGAGTCTTAAAACTGTCCCTTCTGGATGGTTCTCCACTGCTCTCCAGGTTTGCTTTTCAATGCAGTACAGCCCCAGCTCTTATTCTGCTTTACCTTCTGCAAATTGGAGCCACAGGAAGAGGTCTGGGGAGGACATGCCTGTGTCTGGGGGGTGCTCTCATCAGCCACTAACTGACTTGACTGCTGCAGGAGGGGTAGCTCCAGGGCACTACTTGCAGGTCAGGGAATTAAACCCTCCCGAGCTTTAATCTCAGCTCTGGTAGGAAATCCAGCCTCTTTGGTATGATTCAGGCTAATCTGACTGGGTTATTACCCTGCTCTGTCCCCTGCAGCAGCTCCTCACTGCCTTCAGGTTCAAGTGCCTGAACATGGACTAGGAAACGCAGCATGCTCTGGCTCCTGCTTACCTCTCTCTGCTTCATCTTGCACATTTCTCTGCTCCATCAATCAAACACCCCTTGCCTTGGATCATGCTATCCTCTCTGGCTGGAAGAACCTTCCCCTCCATTCATTTATTCATTTAATGGATATTTATTGAGTGCCTACTTCTTTATCAGCTCTGTGCTTAGCCCTGTAGGACACAATCCCTTCTTTCCCTACCCTTCAAGTCTTCCCTTTTCCCATCCACTCCTCTTTATCTTTGACAATTCAGCTCTGGCATAGTCTCTGACAAGAAATTTTACCTGGCAACCCACATCCCACAGTGACGCCTTATCCATGCTTACACAGTACTTTGCACACATCTCTCTTTCCACTCCGGGCCTTCATCCACCAGTGGTCCTCTGAGCACTTCTAACAGGCTGAGCACTGTTCTTGGTGCTGGGGATACAGCAGCTAACCCAGGAGGCAAAAAATCCCTGCCCTCCTAGGACTAGTGAGAAGAGACAGACAACAGGCAAGATAAGTAACTAAAACCTGCAGTCTGATAGTGATAAATGCTAAGAAGAAAAATAAAACCAAGGAGGAGCTGCGGAAGAGTTTCCATTTTAGATCGTGTGGCCAGGAGAGGGACCAGTGAGCAAATGACATTACAGTGAGAACCTAAAGGAGCTAGGGAGTGAGATGCTCCCAGAAATTGATGGAGAACATTCCAGGTGGAAGAAACCACAAGCACAGAGGCCCTGAAGCCAGAGCCTGCCAAGTGTGTTGGGAACTGTGAGAAAGCCAGTAGTGGGAGCTAAGGGAGTAAGGGGGAGAGTAGCTGGGGATGAGGTCAGAGAGGGATGGGAAAAGGGGATGGTCTTCAGGCTCTTAGTCTGAGTAAGATCAGAAGCCTTTGGAGGGTTCTGAGCAAGGCCTGGAATAATCTGACTTGCATTTTAACAAGATCACTAAGGCTTCTGTTAACAAAAGATAGGAAGGGGTAGGGGGCAAAGGTGGAAGCAGAGAGACCACTTAAGGTATTACTGCAGCAATCCATTTGTGCAATGATGGGGGCTGGCCTGGGGTAGAGTGGTGAAGACAGTAAGAAAAGTTCAGATTCTGGATAAACTATGAAGACAGAGATAGTGGTATTTGCTGACAGATTCAATGTGGTTGTGAAAAGAGTCAAGGATATTAGATTGTGAAGGGAGTCGAGGAGTTGGGTTTTACTCTGAGCAACCAGAAGATTGTGAGACAGGAATTACCATCTACAAGATGTGGAAGCTCACTTTAGATTTGCTCCTACTATGCTGCTCTGCAATTGCATCTTCATATGTCTGACTCCTCCACCAGACTATGAGTCCCCAAAGGGCAGGGATTTTGTGTGCCACATCTCCGTGTCCCTTGCACCAGGAACGAAACCAGCCCATGCTAGGTTTCATAAATATTGGCTTGATGGATGGAGGGAAAGATGGGTGGCTGGATAGATGGATTGATGAATGGACAAAAGAAAATGAATGGATTGGGGAGGAAGGGAGAGAGAAAGAAGATGCAGGGAGGAAAGAAGTCGACAAGGATTCCCATGTCCTAACTTGTCTTGGGCAAGTTTTTTTACCTCTGGGAGCCTCACTCTCCTTACCTGTGAAGTGGATACTCCTTCCTTCCCTCACAGAGTGGTGATGAGAGTCTGCTGAGATTGTGAATTTGAAAACATTCTAAAAACTACAGCATGGCAAGCGGGTGTAGCTCATGGATGAACACCTGCTTCCCATGTACAAGGTCCTGGGTTTAATCCCCGGTACCTCCCCCCCAAAAAAAACCTACAGCAACATGAGGTAACATCCCTTAGCTCGTCAAGTCACTTCATCTCTTCTTGCTTCTCATCGCCATCACATTGAATAACCTAAACATGACATGCAAGAAGAGAAGATGTGATACTCAGGCACCTTCCTCTAGAACAGGGAGAAAGTCTTCATCTCACAGAAGGTGTAGTGGTGATCAGGAAAGCAGCTCTCCCCAGGCTGTCAGAAGCCTGAGTGTCACACTGCTCATATGTTCTCTCTCTCAGACCCTGAATTCATGCACCCATGCTTCCTGAGAATGCCATTCACTGTCCTCTGGTCCCCTTGCCATCTGCTTTGCTCTGAAATTGATAACACAAGAAATGACTTGAATTAGTATCACTGCACATGAGAATTTCCTTGGCTTGTCGAATTTAGTGGATTTTATTCTCTCTCTCTCTCTCCCCCCCACCTTCCTCTCTCCTTTTCTCCTTCCTTCCCTCTTCTCTCTCTCCCCCTTCCCTCCTGCTCTCCTTTTCTCCCTCCCTCCCTCTCACATGTCTCTTTTTTAACATTATTTCTAATTATAACGATAATACATAGTCATGGTAACTAAAAAAGTTCTAATTACCTACAAATCTCTAAAATATAGATAAATCCCTCATTATACCAGCCCAATATATATGACTTAATATTGATAAGGGACTTTTGTTTCTTTGTGTTAATTTTCTTTTAAAAAGAACCATTATGCATTGTGTATGTGAGTGTTTGTGCTGCTAAGGGTATAACAAAAAAATTTACTGATGCTTCTCTCAGGGTAAAATGATTGAGAAGGATTTTTACTTTATTCTTTTGGCTTATCTATTTCTCCTGGGTTTTCAAAAGCGAGCATGTATCACTGATGAAATAGGAAAACTGAGATTTTAAACAGAATTCAAAATTATATTGTTCTGGATAGGCATTCATATATCATACACACTTTTAATTAACGTAGATTTTCTTTTTTCTCTGTTGGCTGTTTAGTTTTAACCAAGATTGACAAGTATACTCTGCTGGATTTTTCCCTAATCGATTCTCCAGTTATTCATGAGAACTACATTGACCTGAATTTGAAGGTAACTTTTGTTGCCATCAGAATCCTCATCCTGGCTATCAACAACCAGTATTTGGGAAAAAAATATTACGTGCAGAAGAAAATATACATAATGCTCTTCAAATAATTTAATTTCCTTTCAAGCAATTCCTTCATGTTTACACTCTTTCAAAAGACTCTTAAAGAGTCTCTTGAATGGTAAGCGATTGCTCTGAATGTACAACGAACGCCTGCCTTTCTCAGGAGAAGTATCATGATGTCTTTGCTCCTAGGAGTAGGTTTGAGGCTAGATGGCAGCAAGTAGAGGAGTCTGCATTACTAGAAGTTGACACATTATGCTGAGCCTTCTTTCATTAACTCTTAGGTTAGTTGATCTAACTGAGTGCTGCTGACCGTTATCAAGGCCATCAGCACATGAAAATGGTGTTGGCTGATTCTGGCAAAGTGATAAATTATCCTTAGCTTTAGTCATGCACGCAAAGCTAATGTCCTTGTTGTTTTTGTTGTTGTTATTTTAAAAAAGCATATTGGCTTACAGTTCACTCATTCAGAGTCATTCAAACCCATTAAATGTTACACGAGGCAGCATTTTACAATAACACTTTCTAACTAATGAGGAACATCACAGAAATGCTCTAAACCGTTAGGAGTCTCAGTCTTGGACTCTCCAGGTGCTTAGCCCTCGTGGTTTTGAAGGTCTGCAGCCACTCAAGAGCAATTCAGAACCCGCCCCCCCCCCCAGCCCCAGTTAAATGCATCTGCCTTCCTTTCTCTGAGGAAGCTCCAGCAAGGAACGGCTCTGGGTTGCACCCCACGGTGTATAGACATGCCCAAATATGCTCAAGAAGCCAACAGAGCATTTAAACTAGTCACTGGTCAAGGAGTCAGAAGGCCACAGCGTTTCTTCATGCCAACTGAGTTTCCAGATTTTTCTTGATTCTGACTTGAGAGGGTGTCCGCCTTCTTTAGTCACTCACATTTGGGTTTTCCTTACACACTAGTCTTTCTCTCTGTTTTCCCACAGGGCACAGTCTATCCACTGGACAATCTCACCGACCCCCCCTTCTCACCTGTCCCTTTCGTGCTCCCAGAATTCACTGACTCAATGCTCTACCTTGGAATCTCCGAGTATTTCTTCAGATCCGCATCCCTCGCTTATTTCACAGCTGGGGCTTTCAACGTCACTTTCTCCACAAGAGAGGTAAGTAGGGTTGATGGATGGTTGTTACATGTACCCTTTTCATAAGGCTCCCACTTTGAGATTTTTATGTTACAATGTCTACTCCTAGTAGGACAATGAATTAAGGAATTTTGGAATGAACATTGTTATTAGTTGGGAATTTATCAGGTTTCTAATTCTGCTCATTTCAGTTTTTGGAATGATGCCGGCCTACAGTCCTAGATTGATCTCAAATAATCACAAGAGCACCCCTCCACCACTTTTTACCTGTGACCTCGGGAAATTTCAACTTATTTGACTTCTCTGTGCCACAGTTTCCTCATTCAGAAAATGGGGATAATAATAGTTTCACTCTCATAGATTTGATGTGGGCATTAAAGAGATGTAAATACATGTAAAGCATTCAGACCAATGCCTTGCAAATAAAAAGTGCCATCTAAGTGTTGCTTACCATCAGCATCATTATTATTCCTTGTGTTATGACACCGTAAAGATGTCTCCTGTTGGCAATTGGAACAGATTGATCTACAATGGCCAGCGATAGAAGATTAACTGATTCATTTTGCAATGTGCCTCCCTTTTATAAAGTACACTCTCCAGCCAACAGCATTTATTAATGATTCTTTTCATTCTCTAGCTCTTAATTAGACAAGTAGTTATAAATCTTATGTTCAAAGAGCTGAGTGTGGCAGTACCAGCTACCTTACAGAGCTGAGAATTAGACACTTCTAGCTGCAGACTTGAAAACCATTCATCTGTGAATGTAAACTACTAGTATCCTGTCTCAGTAATCCCTGAAAATGAGTACAATAATATAAGAATTATTGTTAATGACTGTAGAATGTTTACATCTGGACCATACATATATGACATGTACAGTGTTCCCAAGGTTAAAAGGCACTTACTCAAAAGGAATGTAACTTCCTTTGTGTTTGGGCAAGTCATTTCACTTCTCCGAGTCTCATATTTCCTGGGGTAGGTCACCTTCAAACACTAAACATCTTAAGGAGTAACAATTTCATAATTCATGAAATTATAGGGAACACGATATTTTTTCTAAAAAGACAACCCAGGTAAAAACCTTACACTGACAAGACGGTCTTTATTTTCCAGCTTTCCAGCCATTTCTTTCAAAACTCTCCAGGCCTTGGCAGTGTGCTTTCCCAGGTGAGTGTCCAGGGTTTGACTCCATGATGGTGTAGTTTCATCACAGATACTTCTGGAAGACCTGTGGGCTCATTTTTACATTAAGAGGTTTTTTTCCCTTTTAATAAAATATTAACAAATCTTTCCTGAACAGTACAAGTTACCAGTAAAGGAGCTATGAGATCACAAAATAAATCAACTGGTCTTCCAGAAGATTCCACTACCCTTGAAATAATTATTTTAAAGGAGAAATGAAGGAATGGTACCCACAGCTGTGACTTTATTAAAGCAACTCTTAATATTCTGTCATCATAGCACTGTTGGATGTAATGTACCAAGGGGGCACAGGTTTTGCCTTGAAGGACAGGGAGATAGATGCTCATGGCACACCTTCATTTTAGAGCAAGGGTCTCGAGTAGGATAGACCTGGATTTGAATCCCACTTCTACAATTTGCTCACTTGGAACCTTGAGAAAAAAAAATGTCTTAACCTCTCTAAGACTCACGCCCTTCAGTTGTAAAGTGGGCATTCTGCTAGAACCTACCTCACAGGAATTTTGCAATGGTTAAATGAAGATAATACATAAAGTCCCTGACTTGGTGCCCAGCACACAGTATGCGTTTAATAAATGCCAGCTGTTATTATTGTGGGTTTTGTGTGTATTTCTGTTATTGTTATTAAAGGATCCCTTTCTATTCTGACTCCAAATAATAGTTCTTCTTCTCTATGATGTAAGACTTAATCACCACAGGCCACCCACCCCAGATTCGTGATTTCTCCTTCTCACTCACTCATAACTCCTGCTCTCCATTTTCTTTCCCTGATGTGGGCAGATTGCTGAGCTCTACATCTTTTCCCAGCCCTTCATGATACAGATCATGGCAACGGAGCCTCCTGTGATCAAGTTACTCAAGGGTAACTTCACCCTGGACATCCCTGCCTCCATCGTGATGTTCACCCAATCCAAGAACTCAACGGCTGAAGCCATTGTTTCCATGGACTTTGTAAGTATACGGTTCCAGGAGGCAGTCTGTGGGTGCCAATGCCATTCATGCTATGGCCATTACCAGTAGCTTCTAAATGTGTGGAAGGTTAGGGGTGATATATCAGTTAAGAGTGAGAAGGGTAGAGCGGGTGGAGTTCAGTGGTTGAGCACCTGCTCTGCATGTACAAGGTCCTGGTTCAATCCCTGGTACCGCAAAAAAAAAAAAAAAAGTGAGAGAGATAAGGTTGAGGATGGGGAGCTCATATCCCCATATATTGTAAAATGTTTCTCTCATTCTTCTCCCTTTCCAGTGCACTCTTCCCACTGCCTTCAGTGACGTTGGTAGCCAAATTACTTTGTTCCTCAAAATGAGTCAATGCAGGTGGAACTCAAATGTTTTGGAACAGATGAAGGCCAAATGCAATCTAATGAAACAATGAACCTAAGCAAAAGATATCTCACACTTACACACATGTACACATACATGCACATATACACAGGTGGTTTGTAGAGAAGAGAGCAGGGAAAAAGAAAAAAATGTTTAAAGGAGATTTTCAAACAAAAAATCTTTACAGTCAGTTTCCTTATCTGAAAGACAGCATTTTCAGAGCGATTTCTTTCCAATATTTCTTAGAATGAGAGGAAAAATGAGGCTCAGGATATTTCTACTACAGGAAATAAAAGTTGTGGCCAAAATGGGCAGATTCAGTCATTTTAGTAATGAATGCTTTTGTTGTCTGCAGGTTGCTAGTACCAGTGTTGGTCTGGTTATATTGGGACAAAGACTGATCTGCTCCTTGTCTCTGAACAGGTAAGAACAATTGACTCTAACTGTTGGAAACCTTGGTAATAAGTGAATCAACAGGCCATGGAGACAATGTGACTATTAAGAGAACATGTAAAATTACCATGTATAGAACATGAGTCACTTAATCACTTCTCCTGTAATGGATTAGGTAATTTCAAAGTGTGGGCTTATCAGACTTATGTTGTGTGGTTTTTATTTTCTCTTGCCATTATGGTACTATAGAGATAATATGAGAAACAAAATAATTGTAAATATAATTCTGTAATATGAATTCAATTTCTAATGGCACAGCAATATAAACTAAATTTCTTCTCCAACAAATTCAGAGAACATGCTATTGGGCAACAAACTTTAAGGTTAAAGGACAAAGTTTCTTCAAATCACTGCTCACTGGCTCTATAACCATGATCAACTCTATTAACCTCTTTGAGCCTCAGTTTCCTTGTCAGTAAAAAAATAAGGTTGGACTGAATCATCTTCATGTCATGTCTCCAGTCTGACATTCTCATTCTATTATTAAAACATGGAGTTTAACAAAACCCTGCCCCATAGCCTAGCTGGCTGTCAAATGCAAACCGTGCAGTGTCAAGGATTGCACAGGTCATATGCATACATCAGTGAACACTAATTGCCACTTGGGAAAACTATCTTGCAAGTCCATTTTCCTCAGGCCTATAAAGCTTATAGTTGAAGCCACAAATCAGGCTATCAAGGGGAGGATACAGAGGAAGATCAGGTGGATCAGACTAAATCCACGGAAAGAAGAAGAACAAGCAATAAAACAAAGAAAGCAGAGTCAGAAAAGAATGGAAAACCTACAAGGGGGAAAAGTAAGTCAACTTGATGGCTATAAAGGCTATTGTAGAAACGTGGAAAATGTTTTCAATAAAATAATGTTAACTGCCTCCTGTTGGCTTTGAAGATGGAGGGGGCCATATGGCAGAGCAGTCTCTAGGAGCTGAGACTCCAGGTGATCCAGCAGGTAAACAGGGACTTCCTTTTTACCATCTCAAGGAACTCCAGTAAATCCTGCCAACTTAGAGAAGACCCCAGGCTCCAGGAGCACCTTCAGGCTGTTTGCATGAATGACTCAGTCAAGTTGCAACCAGAAGACACTCAAAGTCGTTTGGGAGAGGCCACCACAGATCTTCCTGTTCCAAGTCAGATGGGAGAGGCCACCTCTGCTTGACATAGTAACCTCTATGTACAGGGGTTGATCTAAAGGACGATATTACAGCTCCAGTGTCCTAAAATCAGGATGAAACCAGATGGGCTCCCTGCAGTAGACACAGTTGGAATCCACATTTGACTCTGGTTTAACCCCATGCAACAAAACAAGAGCCCAACTGGGAGACAGGCTTGGCCAGAAAGGCAGAAGAAGGAGAAGCTGCTTCACTGGCAACCACTTGGTTCTGCCAAAAAGCTCAATATGGAAACCTCGGCTTCATATTGGACCATTGTTTCCTGAGACTGCCATTATTATATCAGCCATATTCATCTTTACTTTACAAGAAATATAGTCTCTCAGCTCAATCACTGTGGTGGCTCGGAGCTACGCTCCCCAGGAAAATATGCTCTTAAACTTAATTCTTTGCTGTGGGTGTGAACCCATTGAAAATAGAAGCCTTTTGAGGAGGTCACTTCAGTTAAGGTGAGGCTCAACTGAATGAGGCTGGGTCTTAATCCTATTACTGGAGTCCTTTATAAGCAGAATGAAAATAAGACACACAGAGAGAGAGCCACACGAAGAAGACAGATGTCAATGGAACTCAGAGAAATCAGGAGAGGCCCCCATGTGCACTGCCATGTGATAGAAAAGCCAAGGACCGAGGATCCCTGGCAGAAAGCCCCCATTTTCAGGGAGAAAGCATCACCTTGATGGCTCCTTGATTTTGGACTTCTCCTAGCCTCAAAACTGTGAGCCAATAAATTCCTAAAGGTTAAGCTAACCCATTGCATGGTATCTGTTTTAGCAGCACAACTAGTAGACTAAAACAATTACCATAAGTAAAACTATTGACTAAAGAGTATAAACATTTGTAATTCTTGGCATTCCTACTTATATTTTACACTATGTATAGGTATATTTGTGTTTTAATAATTTATACTGAGTAGTGATGTTTTAAGATGCCCATGCTTCTATATCCTGAAACGCTAGATGTTAAACATGGTTTTAAATATTTTAAAATTTAATAAATTAAAATATTACCACATTGTTTTCATTTAAATTCCTATAGTTATAATTGATATTGAACATGGTGAAAAAATAATGTTAAATGGAAAAAGTATAATACAAAACTGCGTAAACACGGCATTAGTCAGGTGTGTAAAATAGCTTTATATCTGAACAAGGAAGTAAACCACACAAATGAAGAGAGTTGTGTTAGGATGTGGAATTATGGGCAAGTGGTTTATTCTGTAAAAATATTCTTAGTAATTATATTTTTTCCCCCATAAAAAGGGCAGGAGGAGTAGTATGGTTTCCCAGGGAAAAGACTTCAAGGGCGCATTCCTCAGCTTTACCCAGCCCTTAAAAGCAGAGCCAGCTTCTCCATTAGGCTCAGAAGGCCCAGTGCCTGGGGCCCAGCTCCTTCAGGAGCCCAAGGAAATGTTTCAACATCTCTAAAATAATAAGAAAACAGTGAATGCAACCCAGACAGTATTATATTTATCTTTATAGTAAAGCAATCAAAATATATAACTTTTAGTATTTTTTATGGAGGAAGGGCCCCCACAGGCAAAAGTACCTTGGGTCCGCAGAAGTCCTAACGTGGCCCTATTTATAGGCGATCGAGACTGATGAAAAAGGAACTGTTGGACGGGTAATCTTTGCGATATTAGTTGGAATAGAGTTGGGAGCATGGAAGCCAGAAAGCAGAAGAATGGGGAATGAAAGGATGGGAAGTGAGGAACTGGTAGCATCAGATAGGCCGCTAGGCGAAGGACAGAATTTGGGTTGCAATGTTGCAATTTGCCTGAGCGGCAGGCCTGGGAGTCCAGGTGAGATCTCAGCCAGTTTGAAGGCAGAGGAAAGAGCCAGTGGGAAAGGGGGCGCTGGAAATCTTGAATGACTTGGGGAGAGCAGGAATGGGGCTGCTAACTGGGGCAGCCACCTCCTAGAGGTGGTCAAAGCAATATTTGCGTTTGGGCAGGGGTCTGGTTTCCTGGCGGGATCCAAGGGAAGGATTTTGTAAGGGCTGAATTTCAGGCTTGTGTCAGGCAGACGGGGAAGACCTTAAGGGGCAGGAAAGCAGGCTCACTTCTCGGCTCAAGTTGGGCCTTGGCCCTTACCTCTAAGGCTGCTTCAGTCTGTGTCTTGTTTATTTGTGGGAGCAATTGAAAACGCTGATTTTAATCTGCTAGATTCGCACCACTCAAAGTAATGTGTGCATCCCTGCTCGGGCCTCCTCCAGCCCACGAGAATACTTCAGCTGCACGGCCAGCACCTCCCCAGGGGGCTCCTTTAGATTCTCATGCTGGGGAGACTTTCTGTGCCCCGGCATCTTAGTAGAGTCTGAGAGGGCCAACTACCTAATTTTTGGGACCCACTGCAAAATGAAATTGAGGGGCCCCTAGTTCCATAATTATTAAGAGTTTCAAGAAGGCGCCCGCAGAGCATTATCAAGCCTGGGGTCCTTTGGAGCATGGAGCCCTGTCTGACTGCACAGGTCACACAGGCACTGAGTGAGGGTGGCCCTGGCAGTGGATGTTACAGCAAATCTCAGGCACTGGGGGTACCGTGCATCAGACCCAGAGGTAAGACTGGCGAAGCTGCCAAGGCTGTGCTGAAACAGCAGCAGGAGCTGTAGCCCTCCCTCCCACGCAGGCCACCCAGCCCACTCCTCCACTCCTGGGTTCCACGGGGCTGCACTTCAGGATGAGCTGGTTTGATCTTAGGTGGGGACAGAAAGACATGGCAGGAAAGGGATAAAGTGGGCGGGGATCAGTGAGACATCCCTGAGAAGAGCCAGGGACGCTGAGACTTTGTAACAGGCTCCCCACCGCACCACGGCCTTTCTCACCACTGTCTGCCGGAACGTGTCTCTTCCTGGAGCCACTGTGTAGAAATGAGACGCAGAAGTCAGGGGCAAATCCACTGTGGTGGGTTGAGAGAGGTAGTGAGCTCACAAGCTTTGGAGTCAAACTAGCTGGACTCAGAGCCCAGCTCTGCCAGTGATTCCCTGGGGGGTTTCAGTTAAGTTACTTAACCTCTCTGGGCCTCTTTTTCTTCATCTAAAAAATAATGATATAATAAGATCTGCTTTATGTGATTGTTGTGAGAAATACATGAGTTAGTATCAGTATAGTCATGGTCAAGTGCTCAATAAATGTTGGCTATTACTATTATTTGAAATTTGGGGCTGACCTCAGCCAGGGGAAATAGGTGGTCAGTTAGACAAGATCATTTCAAGAGTCCTACTATTCATAATACACATCACATCCCTGCCTCTTGCCCCGTGATGCCTATGAGAAAAATAGCCTTTTGTCCCTTGATTTATTACTACTCTGTTATGGAGCCTTGTTGTCCACCAAGTCCTGTGCCAAGCGCTTTACAGATATTATTTCATTTAAACCTTACAACACTGAAATAAACCCGGCAAAATGCTCAATAAATGTCTGTAGAATGTGCAAGCAACCGTGGAGGTAGGTATTACTATCCCCATTTTATGGGTCATAGAGATTAAATGTTGTACTCAAGGTCACAAAGCTATTGAACGGTGGAGCCAGAACTTGAGCCTGGGTGAGTCTGTTCTCAAAGCCATGAATGTTTACTTACTGCCTTTGATCTAGTAAAGAGCCAAGCCTTAGAAAATAAGACTTAGACCAAAGACTTCCAAAAGAAGCACCTTGCCTGGAAGAGGAAACTTGTGAGCATGGAGTCATGCTAAGTTGAGACTCACTAGCAGCATGTCTTTTCTCAGCTTTAAGTCTTTTTCTTTAAATTAGACAAGTGGTAGGTTTACAGAAAGATCATGCATAAAATACAGAGTTCCCTTATACCACCCTATTATTAACACCTTGCATTAGTGTGGTACATTTGTTACAATTCATGAGAGAACATTTTTATAAATGGTATTAGGCCCTGATAGAAGAGAGAGACAACTGGCACTGGGTGTCCTGAAATGGGAAAAGCACACAGCCCTTTTCTCATGGCATTAAGGAATCCAGAGGAAGAAAGGATACAGAAAGCAAAAGCCAGAAGTTCTAATAATCAACTTGGCCTCTTTTGGCACTTCTGGTTATGAGCACAGGCTCTGGAGCCAGGCACACCCGGGTTTGGATTTTACCTTGGTCACATGCTACCTGTGTAACCTTGGGCATGTTACCTCCCTAATGATCAGCTTACTCATCAGCAAACCAGAGTACCTCTCCAGAGGATTGTTATATGGGTAGATGAGATAAAGTATGTAAAGCACTTAGCACAATGTCCAGTGTAGAGTCAGTGCTCAAGAAATATGTGTTACTATTAGTAGTATTTCATTCTCTTTCCCCACCCTAGGATCAAAGTTTGACCAAGTAAAAGGGAGAAATTGGTCCCAAGAGATGTCACAGGTTAGGATGGTCATAAAAACTGTGCACTGCACTTGGACCTCAAAGTCACAAGCTAGATTTTTATAGCTCTATCTAAAATTGTTTTTTTCCCCAAACACAGTCCTACTTGGAGGCAACCTTCAATACCGGTTGGCCCATATTATAGAAATTTTTGAGATTAAAGCAGAGGCAAGTTAAATGACACTCTCCCTTCCTTGGTTCGTATACAGATGACTTCATTCAGATCCTTTTTAATCACATGCAAAGCTCAAGGCAATAAACTCTACATTACTGTTGAACCGGTTAAAACTTTGGGATTTTAAAAATTTATTAGAGAAGTTGTAGGTTTACAAAAAAATCATATAGAAAATACAGAGTTCCCATATACCCCTCCCCCATTATTAACACTTTGCATTAGTGTGGTACCTTTGTTTCAGTTGATGAAAGAATATTATTATAATTGTACTAACTATAGTCCATAGTTTACATTAGGGTTTACAGTTTGGTTGTACAGTCCTATATATATATATATATTTTTTTTTTTTCACATTTTTACTCTAGCAATATATATACAACCTAAAATTCTCCCTTTTTAACCACATTCAAATGTGTAATTCAGCACTGTAAATTACATTCATAATGTTGTGCTACCATCACCAAACCAAAACTTTTCCATCACCCCAAATAGAAACTCTTACAATTAACTATTAACTCTCCATTCCCTACCTGCTCCCTGGCCCCTAGTAACCTGTGTTCTAGTTTCTGATTCTATGAATTTGCCCATTCTAATTATTTCACATCACTGAGATCATACAATATGTGTTCTTTTGTGTTTGGCTTATTTCATTCAACATGATGTCCTCAAGGTGCATCCATGTTGCTGCCTGCATCAATTCTTTGCCCCTTTTCATGGCTGAATAATATTCCATTTTGTGGATATACCACATTTGTTTATCCATTCATCTTGTAATGGACTCTTGGGTTATCTTCTATCTTTTGGTTATTGTGACTAATGATGCTATGAATTTTGGTGTGCAAATACTTGTTCGAGTTCCCGCTTTCAATTCTTTTTGATATATACCTAGAAGTGGGATTGCCAGGTCATATGATAACTCTATACTTAATTTTCTGAGGAACTGCTGAGCTGCTTGCCACAACAGCCTCCCCATTTTACATTCCCATCAACAATGAACAAGTGTTAGTAGTTTTCCACTCTCCAACCCTTGTATTTTTCATTTTTAAAATAGTAATAATTCTGGTGGTTGTGAAATGGCATCTCATTGTGGTTTTTGATGTGCATTTCACTAATGGCTAATGATGTTGAACATCTTTTCATGAGTTTTTTTTTTTTTTTTGGCCATTTGCATATCTTCTTTGGAGAAATGTCTATCAAGTCTTTTGCCCATTTTTTTTTTTTTATGGGTAAAAATCAAAATTCTCAGAATACATACAAACATTTGCAAAATGATATATAAATATATATGCATATATGTGTATTTGCTTACAAAAATGTTATTTATATATATATATATATATACATATACATATATTTTAAGAGGTGCTTAGATTACCCAAAATATTACACGGAACCCACTGGGATTCCCATGTTGCCCACCTCCCACACCTCCCACCACATCCCACACAAACATCTCCCACAGTGTGGTCCACCACCCTCAATGAACTTACACATCCTGGAGCCTTGACACCAACCATAGACCACAGTTCACACTGTAGACCACACTCTCTCCCACTCAGTTCTGAGTGGTGTGTGCTGATTTAAAATGGCCTACATCCGTTGCCACAACAGTACTCAGGACAACCTCCAACATCCAAAGAAGCCCCTGTATTTCAACCGCTCATCCCCTCCCTACCCCAAAAGTGTCAAGTGGCCACTGGCTCCACCTCATTGTTACAACTTCTAGCATTGCTAGAATCACCATATGTGAACAAGAGAATACCATCAAATCCACTCTAGTCCATAGTTCTTCCCCCAATCCTGAGGGGACTGGGATGGTGATGTCCACTCCAACTCCAAGTGAGAGAGGGCTTATATCCCATGGATGTGGTGGGTGGGATGATCCTGCCTGCCAATGCAGGCCCTCTCCATTCCCTGTGATGGCCATTGCCCATCGTTGTCTCCTCACCAGGTGACTTGGATGAGTCCATTGAGCTGTAGGGTAGGAGTTGCAGCTCCACCTAGATTTCATGCACACCTGGCACATAGGTAGGCGGGAGGCTCCAGTCTCTGGAAGTATACCTAAAAACTCCAGCATCACATATAGGTTTGAATAGAAGGGACTGATGAACCATGTGCAGGGAGGACTTATTTGAGTCTAATTCTGTCACTCTCAGGAGCACAGATTCCAAAATAGAACCCACTGATAAGGCATCAGTCTCTGGAGCTATCCCCCCTTATATAGGACCAGGGTGTCTCCGGAGCCCTTAGGAACCCCACTGAGTGGGGTGATAGGCACTTAGATGTTCTATGAGCTCCTTCTGAGGTGTGCATAAGAGTTACCTCTGGGATGACCTCCCGACTCTCTTTGAAGTCTCTTAGCCACTTGAACTCATTTGTCTTTACCATTTCCCCCTTTTATTCAAGGTCTTTTTCCAGTTGTGTTGCCAGTTGGCACTTGGGAAAAGTTTTCAATTAGCAATAATCGCGCCTCGGATAAACCTCATTGGCTACTTTTGCCCATTTTTAATTGGGTTGTTCGTCTTTTTGTTAAGTTGTAAGAGTCCTTTATTTATTCTGGGTCTTAAACACTTAACAGATATGTGGTTTCTAAATACTTTCTCCCATTCTGTAGGTTTTCATTTTTCTTTCATGATGAAGTCCTTTGATGCACGTCCTTTGTTGCTCATTCTTTGGGTGTAAAGTCTAAGACATCATTGCCTAACACAAAGTCCTGATGATGTTTCTCTGTGTATGTTTCCCTCTAGGCATTTTGTAGACCTGGTTCTCACAGTTCAGGTTAATTTTTGTGTAGGGGTCCTTCTTTGTTCCTTTCATATGGCTATCCAGTTTTCCCAGCACCATTTGTTGAAAAGAATCTTCATTCCCAATTGAGTCGACTTGGTACCCTTGTCAAAGATCCATTGGTCATAGATGTGAAGGTCTATTTCTGAACTCTCAATTTGGTTCCATTGGCCTATGTCTGGCCTTATGCCAATGCCATGCTGTTTTGACCAGTGTAGTCTTATAATAAGTTTTAAATTGTTCTTTTTAAAGATGTTTTTGACTATTCAGAGCCCCTTACCTTTCCATGTAAATGTGATGATTGGATTTTCCATTCCTGCAAAGAAAACTGTTGGAATTTTGATTGGGATCGCATTGACTCTGTAAATCACTTTTGGTAGAATTAACTTCTTGACAATATGTAGTGTTACGATGCATGAACATGAATGTCCTTCCACTTATGTGGGTCTTCTTTCATTTCTTTTAGCAATGTTGTATAGTTTTCCATGTATAAGTATTTTAAATCCTTGGCTAAATGTATTACTAGATATTTGATACTTTTAGTTATTTAAATGGAATTTTTTCTTAATTTCCTCTTCAGCTTATTCGTTACTAGTGTATAGAAACTTCGCTGAATTTGTCTATTCACTCTAGTAACTTTATTGTGGATTTTTCAGGATTTTCTATATATAAGGTATTTTTTTTTAACATTGCCATGGTTGAGACTTTAGATGCTCCCAAACTGTACCCCAACCCACTACCATCACACCACACACACTCACAGACACACATGCCCTACAACCCCTCCCAAGCAACAGTCAGAGAATGCAAATATAGCTGACACTAAGCAGATGAAATCTCTACCTAACACTACTTCTCACAGCTTAGGCAGATAAAAATTTCTCAATGTGAACCATCTGGAAAGAAACCTGGAAAGGAAAATGGGTCAGAGCAGAATGGAATTCCAGTTTCTATTGGAACCATACTTTGGACAGATGAGCAGAGTTCAAGGTGGCCTCTGGGCTGGTCCCCCCACCCTCCTTCCTCTGAGCTATTGTTGAAGCCAGGGCAGAGAATGTTCCCATGGGGGTGGCCCCCATTGGGGAAGGATACCCCAATTGGATCCTTCTCCCTGACTCGTTAGGGGAATTTCCAGGCTTCAGGAGGCAATGAGGCTAAAACATTGGGAAGCACTTCTTCATAAAGAGGGCTTTTTAATACTGAAATGGATTCAACAAACTCCTCCCCTCAAAACCTTTCATTATTGGATTAAATCTTTAGCCTAGGATTTTTAAGCTCTTCAACTACTTTTTCCCCCAACCTTTTGTCCTCCAGCCCCCCCCAAATGAACGTTCTGCTTCAGATGAGCTCACCCTAAAAATGATCCCAACTCTAACAAACACTCCCCACCCATCTCCTTTATCCGCTCATTTATTCAGGCATCCATTTGGTGAGAATTTATTTAGCTACACATGGTTCTTGACACAGACAGAAGAGAGTCTGGTGAGAGAAATAGTGATATTGACAGGCAGCTACACACACACACACACACACACTGCTCCAGCCCACGCTGGTTTCTTCACCTTTCAGAATTCCCACCACAAGTCTGTGTGGTATGTAAACTCATAAAGGAGCACCTGAATGCACAAGACTTTGCATTGTTTTCTAATTGCTTCCTATACAAGAGGCTTTTCTCCATCCCTCATAAATATAGATATAAACTAGATTCTTCACACCACCCAGCACATTGCTGAGCATACAATGAGCATCTGGGAAGTCTCTTGGCTGCCAATCTCTTCTCCAAGCACAGCCAGAGAGCTCTCTACAAAACAACAGCCCTCATCTCCCTTCGTAAAGACCTGCAAGAGATTTCTTGCTCTTAGCGTAGAGATCAAAATCCTAACCTGGCCTGAGAAGCCCTGCCCTGTCAGCTCCCATCTGCCTCTCCAGCATCATCTTGCTGCACTCCCCACTTAGCACTCTGTCCACGGGGCCTTTGCAGGCCCTGCCTGGTCCCTTCCCCCTTCCTTCCTCATTTTGTCTTCTTAATCCTATTCATCTGTCTTATGTCAGCTTAAGAATCCCTTCCTTGGGAAAGCTTCTTGCACCCATGAGGTTGGATCAGCTTCCTTTGACATTTACCTCAGTCTTTTTTCTTTTCACCAGAGCATGTATCTCCGTTTGTAATTTAACCTTCAGTGGTGGCATTATTTGATTAATGTCTGCCTCTTCACTAGGACATAAGCTAACGAGACCAGTGACTGTGTCTGGTTTGGGTCACAACTGTATCTCCAGCATTTCGCCCAGTGCTGACACATATTAAGTGTTCACTAAATAATTGTTGGATAAATCAATGAATAAATGAACAAGCTCTAAGTTCCTAGAATGTACTTTACCCTGTACTCAATTCTGGTAATTAAGAGGTGATTAGGACTGAATCTGTGCCCCCTAAAAATGTTCACAGTCAGGGGGCAAAGAGATAAACAATTGTGATATGCTGTTGAGTGCTGGGATTGATTTGCAATGTCTGCCATGGTTGTAGGTTTAGCAGAATGACCACGTCAGTGACTATGCTTCATTATATCATATATACCATATTTGCTATCTTAACCTAAATCATGATGTGCTTTTTGCCATGTTTAAGCGTTTGTACTTTAGCTCTGTTTTTTTTTAATCAGAGCAATAAATCTTCTCTGAAACTTTAAACATAGGTCTATTTCTACATCTGCAAGATAAGACTATTTTAGCTCCCTTCTCTCCATTCCCCACTCACCCCCTCCCCCAACTATTCATGCTCCTGTCCTAAAACTACTTCCTAGTATCAGTACCAGGGCTTTACGTAATAGGTCAGGGATTTGGTAGAGGATGAAGAGTCAAAAGACTGAATTCAGACGCCACCTAGTGATCTGAACTGAGTTTTTATGTTTTTCAAATCCAGGGCAGGGAGAGTTTGTTCATTTCTTTTTTATAATTGTGGTAACATATATACAACATAAAAATGCTTATTTTAACCCCTTTTAAGTATACAATTCGACAGAGTTAATTACAGTCACAGTTTTGTACTACCACCATCACCATTCATTACCAAAAACTTTTCCATCACTCCAAACAGAAACTCTGTCCCCATTAAGCAATAACTCCCCAGTCTCTCCCCACCCCACCCCAACCTTTGGTAACTTATAATCTACTCCCTCCTCTACAAATTTCCATATTATAGTTATTTCATATAAGTAAAATCATGCAATATCTGTCCTTTTGTGTCTGGCTTATTTCATTCAACATGATGTCTTCCATGTTCATTCATATGTAGCTTAGAGCTTCATTCCTTTTTATGGCTGAATAATATTCCATTGTATGGCTATACCATATTTTGCTTATCCATTCATCTGTTGATGGACACTTAGGTTGTTTTAACCTTTTGGCACTGTGAATAATACCACTATGAACATTTGTGTGCAAATATCTGATATTTAAATGTGATAGCAGAAAGATTTTGGAAGAGGTAACACTTGAATTGAATCTTAAGCAATGAGTTAACCAGTTGAAGAAGAAGAAGGGCAATTTCAGACAGAGGAAACAGCATCTCCAAAATTATGGAAGCCAAACCCATTATAATATATTCAAGGAAATACCACATGATTGTTTTAAGATCTTTATGACTCTAGATACTCTAATTTTTGGAGACTCCACCCCAAAACGTATGCATATAGTCAAGTGCATTCCATATTAAATATAACATATGAAAAACTATGCATAAGGTTGAGTTGCAGTGACTAGTTCCCATAACGTTACTTTCTGTAGACATTTATTTAAAAAATCATTAATTTCAATTTCTCAAAATCTGGGAGTATGTATTTTGAAACCAATATATTTTCTACTGATAAATAAAACAGCACAACACTCAACAGTTCAAGGTTACTATATATTAAATTCTAGGTAGAGAATGAAAAGAGATGAGGGCAGAAAGGTGGCTAGGAGCCAGATTCAGAAAACCATGTAAGTGACTTGGACTTTACCCCAAGCCATTAAAGATTTTTGAACAGGAAAGTGACTTCAACAAACATTTCTGTAATATAGCTCCCTCTGGGAATGGTATAGAAGATGGATTGGAAGAGTCAAGACTAGAGGTAGGGAGAGCCATCAGAAGGTTGATGCAGAAGTAAGGCTGTAGACCAGAGCAAAAGTGAGCCCCAGAAAGAAAAAGGAGAAAGCAAGACAAGGAAAAATCTATAGTGGAAGGGTGCTCTGGACTAGGCATCAAAAGATTGGAGTTCCAGTACTGCTTCTGCCATTACTGTTTCCCCTCTTTGGACCTTAGATTCCCTGTATATAAAATGAAAGGGTCCCCCTGTTAATTTCTAGTGTTTTATATTCCTATTACTATTGCATAGAAAATCGGGTGTGTAAATTGGAAGGACTACCTAAGGATCAACACTTGCCAAAATTGGGAAAGAAACAATGTTGACAGTTAGCTTTCTTATGGAATTCTCCATAAAATGTCAAATATCCACCACCCTGACCAAGTGTGTGGGGGGCTTCCTGCTACTTGAGCCTACACCAAGCACTTTTATGGTATTAGACAAAGAACATCAAAGGCCTAGCTATCAGCATTTCCACTTCATAATGCTAATGGCTCACATTTAAAAGTGCTAAGGATATGCCAGGGACAGTTCTAAGCATTCGAAATACATTATCTCATTTAATCTTCACTACAGCCCTCAGAGGAAGGTACTATTCTTACTTGTATTTTATAAATGATAAAAACTAGAGAAATTAAGAAAGTCCACATAGTTAGGAAGAGGCAGAAATGGGATGCCAACCCAGGCATTCTGCTAAGAGTCTCTACTCTTTAACAATTACACGGCACTGCCTTTCGTGTCAGATGGCTATCATAGCTCATGTTTCCCTTATGTGTTATAACTGAGCAGCTAAAAAACATGGTACGAGTGATGCGGCCTTCTGACAGAAGCATAGGCTCTGAGAGTCCAGTAGATTGGGCTTTTTCATCTGGATCTATCATTTGCTGGCTCTGTGACTTTGAATAAATTACTTACCATTTTGGAACATCAGTTTCCTCATTTTGCAAAATGGTAGATGATAATTGCATCTATCACATAGGGCTTTTGTGAAGATTAAATTAGAAAATGTTTACAAAACTCCTAGAACAGTGCACGCTGCCCAGTATCATCACTACCATCATCATAGTCATCATCGTTGTCGTCATTGTCATCATCACTGTCATATTTATTAATAAAGGGCCAACCTGGCTCAGGGAAGCTATACAGTCACGTTCAGAGTAGGAAGACCTGAGGGGTCGAATGTGGCTCAACTGGAAGACCTGAAAGCTGTTTCTTAATATTGGTCTGCATTCCAAGTGGCCAGTAGTAACTCCCATATAGCAAATGAGCTTGGGAACCCCATTCTGGTTACAAATCAAAACCTTCTGATCCTCCTCTGCTTCTCAAGCAGCAAACTGTAGGGGCAGAAGATGTAATGGAATGCTATGTCCTTGCAAGTTTGTTTGCATGCATGTTTTTAATAGTCACATTGAGCTAAAGAAAAATCCCTTTCTTTTTGTTCCTTTCTACTAAGGTCGTTGTTCTCTTTTTTAAAATTTACCCTCCTGTAACCTTTTCCTGTTTCCTTTCAGATTCCGCCTCTCTGTGCCAGAGTCCAATCGCAGCAATATTGAGGTAGGAATCGAAGCTCTCAGTTTCCCTGGCAAGAGAAGGTTCAGAATTCTCCTATATGCCTGGTGATGGTTTTCTATGAACTCTGAGTGTTTGATTTCTCCATGGGTGTAGGTTTTGACTTTAAAATTCTTTATGTAGCTACTCCTCTACAGAGCCCGTTAATTATTAGACAAGAGAGGAACTCTCCAACCCACTTTTATCTATGCAGAAAGACTAAAGAAAAAACTCAAAAAATGGTTAAGACATTGGGCAATGCCAGAAAAACAGTAACTGTTGGAGATATTTCATTTTTCAATATAAAATAAGCCCCCACAGTTAAATTTAAGGTCTAGCATCCCAAAGGAAGAGGCTATATATAAATTTTTGGACCATGATTCATTTTGCTCTTCAAAGACTTTCCACCTTTCTCCTAAAATTGGGTCAAGGCTAGTGATGGGGACACCTTTTGCTTGGTGGGGGGATCAGACTAGTGAATTTCTGATTGGAAGACGACCCTCCAACACACAACCTGGAAACCTCCTTCACAACTTGGAAACCTCCTTCCCGCGCTTCAGGAAGATCAGCCAAATCACTTATTGGCATTAGGGTCCAGCTACAGGATGACTTCATTCACTCATAGATGGCACTATCTTCAAAGAGTTACATGCATAGAGTTTGGAATCAGAATGCCTGGGAAGAACAGTGCTGTACCTGGCTCATGGTCACCCTATATTCATGTTAATTATTAATATTACCAATATTCACTCATTTTACAAGGACTTATGAACCAGGTGTTGTTCTAGATAATTAACAAAACAGATAGTGTCCCTAGCCTCATGGTGTTTACATTCTAGAGCACTTGTTCTCAACTAGAGGCCATTTTCCCCCCCAGGGGACACCTGACAATGCTGAAGACAATTTGATTGTCACAACTATGGGGTTGCTATTGGCATCTTATGTGTAGTTGCTGCTAAATCTCTGACAATGCACAGGTCAGGGCCCACAAAGAAAAAAATACCAGCCCAAAATGTCAATAGTGCCACGTTGGGAAACCGTGTATGACTGTGTGTGTGTGTGCGTGTGTGTGTGTGCACGCGCGCGTGAGAGAGAGAGAGAGAAACAGTCAGACAGAAAGAGAGGTAAGAGCGAGAGGAACAGATTGAAGGTGATAGGCAATAAACAAATATATATTGTAGGTGCTGGAAAATGCTATAAAGAAAAATAAAGAGGATAGGTGGTGCAGGTAGGTGTGGAGCTGGAAGACGACAACCTCGGAGTGTTGAGAGGATCAGCTGAGATTATATATGAAATTCACTTAGCACATTGCCCAGTACTACATGGGAAGTATTAAATAAATGGTCATTGCTGTTATATTTATCATAATAAATATTTCAGTTGCTATGACAACTATGTTTAGGAGCAGTATAGGATAATGGTTTCATACACAAACTCGAAAGCCAAACTATATAGAGTCCAGATCCCATTTAGAAAGCTGTGTGGCCTCGGACAAGTCACTTAATCTTTCCCAAGGCAGAGTCATGGGACAGCTATAAGGTGGGAATAGATCTGGGGAAAATAGCCAAGAAGTCAGAGAATTTAGCCAGGATGCTAAATGAGGTGTTTGTTGAATTTTAATTTTGCAGGAGCTTCCTAATTTTCAGACTGGGAAAATTAGGAGCCAGTAGCAATCGTGTTAGTAAGGTGGGAAATAGGTCCTACCTTTCATGCCAGACATTGAGGTCTAAAATATCTGTACTGTCTCCTGCACTGTTGGTTAGCAGCCCCTGGGCTTAGCCATTTGGTAGATAACAGACTATAGTCAGTAAGAATGCATAGCTGACTTCTACCCAAATAGTATCTTGTGAGCCCAAAGAAGGGCAAAATGAATCAATGTTTTCTACGAACACCTAGGTAAACTGCTTAGGTTGGACCACAGAGTGTGCTAATTGTGGCATTTCTGAAAAAAAAAATAGCAATAATAGTATATACCAGGTACCAGTCTAAGCATTTTACATAATATTAACTTTTAAAATGCTGACAACAGCCCTATGTGATTAATACTATTATCTTCACTTTTCAGTTGAGGAAATTGAGGCAGAGAGTGTAACTTTTCCACTACCATATAGTCCATAAGTGGTAAAACCAAGAGGTAAACCTAGTGTACTCTGGCATCAGAGCCAGCATTGCTAAGCTACAAAGAGGTTCTTATGGCTCAGCAAATAAGATGCTCAAAAAGGCATTTGTTGAGTCAATTGATGTTCATCCTAGTCCATTTATTCCCCGCCCCCCCCCAGATGGCTCCCTTGCCTGTTTGCTCATTGTTTGTTCTTTTTAATGATTTCTTTCTTTCTTCCTTCCTTTCTTTCTTTCTCCACCCCCACCCCATTGTTTTGTGCTCATTGTCTGCTCTCTGGGTGTTCTTCTGTGTCTACTTGTATTCTCTTTAGGCAGCACTAGGAACCAATCCTGGGACCTTCTAGAGTGGAGAGAGGCACTCAATCTCTTATGCCACCTCAGCTCCCTGGTCGGCTGCATCTCTTATTGTCTCTCTTCTGTGTCTTTTTTTGTTGCGTCATCTTGCTGCGGCAGCTCTCCACGTAGGCCAGCAGTCTGTATGGGCCAGCACTCTTGCGTAGGCCAGTACTCCACCTGGGCAAGCTCGCCATGTGGGACAGCTTGCCTTTCACCAGGAGGCCCCAGGAATCGAACCCTGGGCCTCCTATAAGGTAGATGGGAGCCCAATTGCTTGAGCCACATCTGCTTCCCTGCTCGTTGTTTTTTGCTCACTGTTTGCACTTGTCTGCTCGTTTTTTGCTCATTGTTTTTTTGCTCGTTGTCTGTTTGTTTTCTCTTTAGATGGCGTGGGGAATCGAACCCAGGACCTCCCATGTGGGAGGCAGGCGCTCAACTGCTTGAGCCATATCCACTCCCTCTTTTTTTTTTTTTTTTTTACAATCCACAAGTCTTTTATTTTATTTACATCTCTTATGCCATGAATTCATAGGGAATAGGTTCCAGTAGCTCAGGCTCTTTTCCATGGGTTCTCACAAAGTGTGCTTCTCTGGGTGGAGCAGGCTGGCGCTTCAGTTGGACCCAGGTACCTTTCTCTTTGGCTTCCTTCTTTTTCTGATCATTTTCCTTCACACGTTTTGGGAAGCTATCTCGGCTCTTAGAGTGCTTAATATGCTCAATGCGTTCATTAATTCTCTTGGCAAGAATCTTGCCCTTAACCTGTTTGTTTACCACTATACCAACAGCATGCTGGGTAACATTGTAGACTCTTCCGGTTTTGCCATGGTAACATTTGTGGGGCATCCCTTTTTGAACAGTGCCCATTCCCTTTATGTCTATGAGATCACCTTTCTTGTAGATTCGCATATATGTGGCCAAAGGAACAATTCCATGTTTTCTAAAAGGCCTAGAAAACATATAGTGGGTTCCTCTCTTCTTTCCCTTTCTGTTCGTCATTTGTGGTGAATTAACTGCAAGATGGAGGTTCCGGCCGAAAGGTCCATTTATTTTTAATCCCTGAATCTTCCCAGGAACCAACCCTTTGCTTAGATTATACAACCACCAAAGTTTATTAAAGTTAAGGTGGGTGTTTTGGTGATGCCCTAAACTTCAGAGCATAATATAATGCAAGGGAACTCCTGTTGCAGGGGTTCCCAATATATAAAGGGAAGACTACTAGTTGGGAAATATACTAGCTGTTCTTGATTGTCTTATTGAGCAGATATCTAAGCTGTTTGTTGCCACCCTACAGAAGTGCCCATAAAGGAGGATAAAAGGTTGGGAAACTGTCATTTGGTTTCCCATAAAATGTTTATCAGTGTCTGGAAAGCTGCTATATCTCCATAGAAGGTTACATTTATTGCTCTCTCTCCTAATAAGGTCTGGGAACACACATGTCAAAACCAGGCATGGTTATTCAAAGAGCCCTGATTTGGTGACTGATTCAGTTTCCCTTTCATTTTAGGTCTTGAGGTTTGAGAATATTCTGTCCACCATTCTTCACTTTGGAGTCTTCCCACTAGCCAATGGTAAGTTTTTAGGAAACAATATGACTCTGATATCGGCTAAACATTGGGGATTTGGAGGGATTTTCCACTTCTAGAGTGTTATTGTGAATCCAGGCCATAGCCAGAATTACAAAGTTTCTGTCATCAAAGACATTGTTGCAAAATTAATTATTCCAGATCCAAGCCGTATTAGCAACTCAATTGGCAGACAGAGCAAGGGCCAAATCTGGTTAAGTTAAGGGGGTTGAAATCACTCTCCTTAGGCAGTAAGGAGACTCCTTCAGGTCAGTGGGTAATGAGATTATTCTCCCTAGGTGGTACAACTGTGGCTCCAGTGCAAGAACCACCACCTGGATAGACACAGTTTTAATGAATGACAATCCTGGGCTTTATCCCTGTACCACAATTGTTTACAAACTGCAGCATCTTGAGTTTGGCTTAGTAAAATATTTTTTATATTAGAGCCTGAATTGTTCTCAGGGTCCACAAATTATATTTTCAAAACATAAATTGGGCAGGTTGCCAGCATTTTTCATCTGTCCAAATGCACATAATTACAGGTGCATTTTTATTAAGCACTGGTTAATTAACAATTCTTCCAGGAAAATGTTAGGCACATATCACTCAGACAGAATGAAAAGATAAATGATTTAAGAGTCTTTTACAAGTTTGCCAAAACTTCTGTGCCCATGAACAATTATTTCACATCATGTTCTATATTTTAGCAAAGCTTCAGCAAGGATTTCCTCTGCCCAACCCACACAAAATCTCATTCGTCAATTCAAATATTGAAGTTCTTGAGGTAAGAAAGCAAATCTCCTCTTAACTGACCCATTTCTTTTCTTAGTATAAGTCTGTTCCTGCTTTGTGTATTCTTATTTTATTTTCTTTTGCTTTATTTTTTCCCAGCCCAAGGAATAGGACCTTTCAAAAAATCTATCTCCCTCCTTTACCCCTCAGCCAAACCCAGGCCTCCTTTGGTTGCAAGTACCCAAAGTCTTACATTATCTTCATTGTTGCATCCTTTTCAGGGTTTCCTTTTGATTTCTACCGACTTGAAGTATGAACCATCCTTCAAGCAGCAGCCCAGTTTCCATGGTTGGGGAAGTCTGAACCTGTTCAATGGGCAGTGGAGGAGGAATCCAACCCCTTGATTGCCTGTTTGCAGTCCACCACAGGGAGTGAATGTCCCTTAATTCTGCAGTAAATCCAAAGGGGGGGGGGGGCAGATGGGGCACACTGGAAGTTGAAAGTCCTTGTGAATTGCTTAGGCAGAAAGCTTTCTCTCTCAAGTTCTCAGAGACCTAAAGTGAGGCAAACCGGGCAGAATAGGGGTTTGTGTGCCTCTGTGTGCTTGAATATGTGCATATGTGCAGTTTGTGGCTGTGTTTAAAAGATTCTAAGGCCAAGAGCTAGGCGCACATGTTTGACGAGATGAATAAGAAACTCTAAAGTATATATTTACACTGATAGTTATCAGTGGAGGTTCTTTCATCTCGCTAGGGTTTTTACCCTCCCAATACATTGGATTTTATATTTTATATTCACTGTTACTCTTTCCTTTATTTAATTAAAATTGTTTTCTATCGATGTCAATTTCTCAAAATAAAAACAATGTAAGTTTGTTTTTACTTGAGAAATTTCCTGCTCCCAATTTATTTTTTAAAAAATAAGACAAGGAGAAGGGAAAAGTAGTTAGTGTCTTTAATGTTATTGAAAACTGAGATTAAACAGATTTCAAGACTTCATTTAAAGGGGAATTCTTTATATTAAAAAAAAAGGGGGGGGGTGATTCCTTGCCTCTTGAATTTTTCCAGAAACAGGGTGATAGCAAGAAGCTCTGAATGTTGTATCACTTCTGCAGTGTTCTTTTTAAGTTTTGGATATGTTTTCCTCCACAGATGAAATGAAATGGTAGTTCAGAGTACTAAACCTAGATAATTCATAGTCAGTGGTGATTTTTATGTTGCTAGAGCACCTATCAGTGGGGGTGAAACTGGGACGGGGAAGAGAAAGAAAACCAGTACAGTTAAAGAAAAAACTGAATTGAAACCACAAACTTTGCTTTTGCAGAGCTTATGGTCTAGTGGAGGAGTGGAAGAGTGATGTTTCCAGAGTGCTTACTATAGGCCGAGCCCTGTGCTGGTTACTCCATGAGTGTTAGCATGTTTAATCCTCACAACCACTCTGGGAAGAATTATGATCCCATTTTATAGATGAGGCATCAGAGGCCCAGAGGGGTTAATCATGCAGAACTACTAAGCGGCAGAGGTAGATATTGAATCCAAGCTTTTCTGATTCCAAAGTTGTTATTCTTTACACAAGATGGGGCTAGAAACTGAAATCACGTGAAGTTCACGTATAGACTCTGAACAAGAGGCACTGAATATAAAACCTTGATCAGAGAGGACTTACTCATCAAAGAAGGCTAGACTGGGAGGTCCTGGGATCCAAAGGCACTGCGATTTAGTCATCTTTGTAGCATAGACCTGGCCATAATAGATGCACCCTCCCCCACCCCACTCCAAAGTGTTTGTTGAAATAAATGAATGATAAACTGTCATGTTTCATTCTTCGGGATACCTTTTTTCCTGACAAAATTTATTAAATACACACATACATATTTATTCGGAAGCATTACCATTTTTCAGTTGCGGTATTTATTTAAGCATGTTTGTCTTTCTGGGTGCAAGCACATCTTTTTCCTGTCACTGCTGGGCAGCGCCTGCTAGAGATGATGTATCCACTAAAGCAGGTGGACGTGACCCAAATTCAATGTGCTTGCACGAGCTGCTGAAAAGCACTTCCAAAACGAAGAATAACTAGAGAATACTAATAACTGCTGATTTAGCTCACCTTTATAGTCTGGAACAACTAGTCTAGAGATTCCAAAAGATAAACACTAGAGGGCGGTTGAATTTAACAAGAGGAACGCGATCGACGCGAAGCCTTTCGAGCCCCTGCGCTTGCCGTCGCCCCGCCTCTCCGCGGAGCCGACCACGCCTGCGCGTTGAGTCCAGAAAGCAGCGTTTGGCGTGGGGGCCAACGCGGCATCTGCTCTTCAAAGCGGTGCTCGGAGGCTCCGCCGCTTTGGTCGCCGCCATGAGTCGCAACTACAATGATGAGCTGCAGTTCTTGGAAAAGATCAACAAAAACTGCTGGAGGATCAAGAAGGGCTTCGTGCCCAACATGCAGGTGAGGCGGGGCAGCGGGACCCAGCAGCGAGGCCTTCCCAGCTCAGGGTCCGCGGCGCCTTCCGCGCTCCCCGGAGCCCTCCCGGGAACTGGTCTGGCCTCTGCCCCCCGCAGGCCCCTTCCGGGTCTCTGGACAGTCCGCTCTTCCCGCGGGAGCTATCCCCCAACCACGAGGACAAGTAAAGCGGGATATGCTTTGGGAATTTAAGTAGATACGAAATTGGTGTTTGCAAAGCGTTTTCAACACAAATCAGTTCAGTCTCATAAACTCACCGTGAGATGTGTGATGTTCCTGAGCCTCAGAGACACTGTGCTCTTTTTCAAGGTGGCACAGCCAGCCCTGCTTAGAGCTGCTGGGATTGGAACTCAGTCCTCTGAGTCATACTGGTCATTTATATGACACTTAAATACCTGTATTTGCTGAACCAAGTTTTTAGCATTCACTACTCCATGTTGGTTTTTAATGAAAGGATTTTGTTCCTGGAAACAGCCCAGAGGATTAACAGGGCAAGGGTTGATTTTTCTTTCTTTTTTAAGTACTAACTTAGGAGAAGAAGGACTCTGAGGGTCAGGTCAGTGACAGAGCTTCCTCTACCCACCTAGTAAGAAGGTCAGCCAGCACCCCATTCCCAGTTCAACTATTGTCCCCTGATGCGATGATATATCCCAGATGGACACTTGGGATCACAAGACCAGAGAGTTTAAAAGCCTGGGTTCACTGTATCACTTGGGCTTCATAGCTTTTTGTTTCAGTATATTAAAGCATTTGTGAGGTTTTGGTGCATATGTTGTTAAATGACCTTTGAGGTTCTTTAAGGTGTCATGCATGTGCACTGAAGGTTTGCAATCCTGTGTCTTGGTTTAAAAAAGAAAAAAACAGTTCCTTATAGCCCACTCCATCCTTTTCTTCAATATCAAAGCTTATGAAATATCCCCTATGAGCAAAGCACTGAGCTAAATATGGAGAGAAGAAAGAAGCAGTGATAACATTCCTTTCTGCTAGGTTTTCCATTTGGCCAAACAGTTCTGTGTATGGAAACTGGGTCCATGAGGGAAGGAGTAGAGAATAAGAAACACCATGGAATTATCATCTTAAGGGGATAACACCCTGTCATTGTCTAGCAGCAATTTTGGCTTTATTTGATGCACACACTACTAATTCTGTCTAACAGCAAGTGTAATTTTACTAGGCAATCCCCGATTAAGTATGTGTACAGGACCAACTCTTACCACCATTTCCTTGGACATAGAAAATGAAATATTGACGTATTGCTTTTAAAAAGTTACTGATGGGGAGCACATGTAGCTCAAGTGGTTGAGTGCCTGCTTCCCACGTACAAGGTCCCGGGTTCAAACTCTGGTACCTCCTAAAAGCAAAAACATGAAAAAACCAACTCATTGGGGAGCAGATACAGTTCAGCAGCTGAGCGCCTGCTTCCCATCTTCAAGGTCCTAAGTTCAGTCCCTGGTACCTCCTTTTTTTAAAAAAGTTACTGGTTTCACTTCTAAGCCTGAATTCTGTTCCTATCCTCATGAGAACAGTGAATTTACATACTCAAAATTGTTCTTCAAACTTATTCTTAAGATCCACATGCTACATTAAATTTTTCCTTGTTCCCTAGAAACACTCCACTCTGTCTTCATATCAATTTTGTGCTCAATTCCTGCATGTTCTGTTGTTCTAACAATGTCTTAAAACAGCCAACAGAAACAGAATGTCCATGAAGACTTCCCCTACTCCCTAGACTGTTTAGCCACTACCTAATTGGATTCTTCCATACCACTGCAGAAGTGATGAAGTGATCTTCCTCTTAAGAGAAATAAATTTACTTTCCAGATGATTATATATTAAGTCTTTGGTTCTCCATTTCTGGACAGCTCTCTGATAGAAATGTTCTGGCTTTTGGTGTTACATAGTTATGTCTTTCATTGCCTTCTGTGTACCTCCTTTATCCTCTTAACTGGAGTAGGTTATAGAACAGCACACAATTGCTTGTTAAATTCTTTTTTACTTATTTGTGGAAGTATAGATTTATAAATCAGCATAGGCCACAATAAAGTGTAATTTCTTTTGTTCTAAACATGGGGAAAAAAACAGCACTAAAGACAGATGACTACATTTGTGTATGTAGAAGTTGAATTGTATGATTCTTCTGATTTTCAAAACCCATTGAGGGAAGCGGCTGTGGCTCAATCAGTAGGGCTCCCGTTTACCATATGGGAGGCCCCGGGTTCGGTTCCCGGGGGCCTCCTGGTGAAGGCAGGCCCGCCCGCACGGCGTGGTTGGCTGACCCGGCGAGCACGAGCAGCAAGGGGGGGATAAATGAATGAATAAATAAAATCCTTTTAAAAAAAAAAAAAAAAAAAACCCATTGATGTTTTAGAACCATAAGAGCACTGAGGCCTTTGGCCTTTATTAGAACGTAATTGGAAGACTTCTTTATCACAAAGAAAAAAAACTTGTCCTTTTCTTTGTTATAAGTTCTTAAATGTGGCTTTGATAAGAATAACAATTGTGAACCTTGTAAAATACATTTTTAAGGCGCATTTAAAGATGTAAGTATCCAGTAGTCTTTGAAAGTAAGTTCTTTGCTTAAGGTAATGAGAAAGTGTTTTCTAAGTAACAAAGTAAAGTAAATATTGCATGCAGTGTTTTGTTATATCGCGTGTCTTTAAATCACATACATATGCTCAAATATAGCTTTTCCTTTTGTTTGGTACCAGGTTGAAGGAGTTTTCTATGTGAATGATGCTCTGGAAAAGTTAATGTTTGAGGAGTTAAGGAATGCCTGTCGAGGTGGTGGTAAGTACATTAGAGTTTCACTGGGTACAATTGGTGTCTTCCTGTGGCCTGAGAAAATAGTAATGCAAATAATTGTAATTTAAAAATACAAAAATTTTGTCAGTGAAGGATCAAGACTTGAGATGAAAGAAACTTATTCATAATCATATTCAGTTAGTCATGTGGCCTTGTGGAAAGGATTTAGAGCTGAGTGGAACTATCTCAGCTGATGTTGGATATGGACGTTGCATTTTATTGAGCATTTGCTATGTTCCAGGACCTTACTAAGTGCTTTAGATACATTAGCTGATGTAATACTTAGAGTAAATAAGAGGAAAATGTTATTTCCATTTTACAGATGCAGAAGTCAAGACTCAGTGAGATTAAATTGCCCAAGATCGGACAACTTCTTGGCGAAAGAGCCGGAATTCAGATCCAGAACGTCCGATTCCAAAGCCAGTTTTCTTAGCCAGTGCATTAACCTCACTGAGCTTCAGTGATCTCATCTGTAAATAGGGGTTATTACACCTACCTTGTAGAGCTGCAGTGAAGTTTAGAGATAAGTGACTAAAGCTCTAATGTAATGCTTTAATAGTAGTGGTGCAATAGAAATCTTCTAGGTTTAACCTTTTTCATTTTTTAGGTCAGCAGACGGATCTCCCATCCCCCTCACCTGTGTGCTCACTTGTCTAAAATGACATAGCTACCAAGTTGACAGAGCTGGGACTGGAGCCCCTATCCCCTGAAACTCAATCCAATGTTTCCTCTGTTCTGCCACATTGCCTTCCTTTGTCATTTAGAATAAAACCACCACTGACTTTTTAAAAAAATAATTTGAACTATTGAAAGAATACATTTTTTGTATTGACAACATAAAGTTTAATAGTTATGTTTTACGTCTCCAGTATAACATTTTCAAACCACCTCTTCATTGTTTGCCCAGAATGCTGACATGTTTGTAATTAGTCTGGTTGCCCTTACTACCTTTCCAGGGCATGTGCTTCCTCCTTGAAGAAGCTCTCCTCCTGCTTCCTTCCCAAACGTCCTTTTATGCTTTGTTGTTTTAGTAGCTCTAACCACTCCCCCTTCATTTAATGCAATCTAGAAATATATGAATATACTTAATGCAAAAAATCAAATATGTCATCTTTTCTTATACTGAATTTTTATCTTCAGGTGTTGGTGGCTTCCTGCCAGCCATGAAGCAGATCGGCAACGTGGCTGCCCTGCCTGGGATTGTTCATGTGAGTCATGTTCAGTGCTTGAGTCATTTATATTTCCTCTTATTCTGAAAGTGTGGAATGGATGAATGACCACACCTCCCTGATAGTGTTATCATTTAGATAGTGACCTTAGAGCATCTAGAAATAGCCAGGGGTCTTAAATACTTTAGTCTGGATAACAGCTCAGTTTCTGAATTCCTTTGGCTAGAATCCAAAGCTTTCAAGAACCTTTGAGGTAGTGTTTATGTTTCCTTGTTTCTTCATTTTAGTACATGATTATTACTGGATTGGGGCACCACCATCATAGGTTTCCCTCTGGCCCTGTTCAAGAGGAGGGTTAGAGAAGAAATGGGAAGAAGTTTAAGGGTTAGAATTGAGGGGAGGAAGAGAGGTCAGCAGAGCTCTTCTGGACATGATTGAAAAACGAGAGTGGTGGTGATAAAACAGAGATGAAACTGGATGGTGTGAATGGGCCCCCACCACAGTCTAACACTGACATTCTACCATTAGAGGTAAATGTTAAAAACGAATCCATTCAACAAACAGTTTTTGAATTCTTTATGCCATCATGGCTATGCCTTTAAGAAACTCATCATTGGGAAGCGGCTGTGGCTCAATCAGTAGGGCTCCCGTTTACCATATGGGAGGCCCCGGGTTCAGTTCCCAGGGCCTCCTGGTGAAGGCAAGCCCGCCCACACGGTGTGGTTAGCTGACCCAGCGAGCACAAATAAATAAATAAAATATTTAAAAAAAAAAAAAAAAAAAAAACTCATCATTGTCTGGGTGTCTCCATTTGTCCTTACAGTGTTTGAACTGCTTTCTTCCCGGTCAGAATCCTTTTCCAGGCCCCAGATAAAGAAAAAATACGGTATTCATACCGCCCAGTGGATTACATTTGTCTATGATTGCTTGAACAGCTATAAATCTGGTATTTCCCTCTTCTTAAACCACTATGACCACAACTTGTTAATGTCTTAAGATCATCTTTAAATTGTAACAATACATTAAAGTTAGTATGTGGTCCTCCTATATTCTGAGGCTTTCCTGTTTTGGTTTCCTTAATGATCAGGCTTAATAAAAGGTTTCCCTCTCTATATTTAGCTTTGTTAATTAGGAGTTTTCCCACCTGATTTCCACCTATAAAGAAAATTTCGTGAAAACGGAATCTTGTTTGGGGGAATGCTACAGCCTGCAGCCTATTTGAGAATCTATCGGCTCTATCAGGCAACAGAGTGCCAGATTGAGGAAGCTGTATTTTATTTTCTGATTCTCTTTCAGCGATCTATTGGACTTCCTGATGTCCATTCAGGTTATGGGTTTGCTATTGGGAATATGGCAGCTTTTGATATGAATGACCCTGAAGCAGTGGTATCCCCAGGTAAGTCACCGTGTACATCTGTCATCAGGTGTGTGGTTTCTCTCTGTGAATCATAGCCTTTCTGAGATAGAGTGTGACCTCTCTTTTTGTGTGCCTCTTTCAGTGTCATCTTATTATATCATTTCCTTTTTTCTCATTTACTGAGAGACTTGATTATATGTACTGAGACTATTAAAATATCAAGCAAAACACATTTAGTGCAAATTTACTGGGTTCCTATTAAATGCCAAACACTCTTCAGACATGGATACAAAACAAACTGAAATACTTCCCTGGCAAATTATTATCTTCTTTATGTCTTGGTTATCTCATGGCCAAGCTGGGGCTAATAATGATACTTACCACATAACGTTACTGTGAAGATTAAACGAGTTAAATCATGTGAAATACTTAGATGGTGCTAGGCACACAGTATGTACTCCATAATTGTTTGCTCTCATCATCATTTCTATACATCTCTAATCATATACATCTTTACTGTGGGATGCTTTCCCTGAAAACAGTCTACATCAGAACTGATATCTTCACCTTCAAAAAGAATAACTAGAAAGACTGGACAAAATATAAAAACATATGTTTGAAGACCCTGGAAAGCTACCAGGGTAGTGAGAATTTGTGAGGTCAAGATCCAGAGGAAGAGGAAAGCTCAGATGTGTGAGCTTAGCATTTAGCACAGTTTTTTCTTGAGGTAATGGCAAGTTTCAGTAAGTAAGGATGTGTAGAAGATTTAAGCAATACAGTTAACAGACCTGACACCTTGACCTATAATATGTGTGTGGTTGTGTGTACGCGCACATTGCATCACACCCCAAAACTGCAGAATACACATTGTTGTCAGGGGCACTGAGATTGTTTACCCAAATACCCATGTGCCGAGCTGTAAAGTAGACCTCAAATATCAAATCATTGAAATCCTACAGAGTAGGGGTTCTCAAACTTTTTGGACTCAGGAATCACTTTATGCTCTTAAAAATTATTAAGGATTGGGAGCGTATGTGGCTCAAGCAGTTGGGCACTGCCCTCCTTTGTAGGAGATCCCAGGTTCAGGTCCCGGTGCCTCCTGAAAAGAAGACAAGCACACAGTGAACAGACACAGAGCAGACAACAAGTGTAAACAACAGGGGCGGGGTGGGGGGAATAAATAAATAAAATATTTTTTAAAAAATTATTGAGGATTGATCTCAGAAGATTTTTTGTTTATATGAGTTATCTATCAGTGTTTACCTTACTAGAAACTAAAACTGAGATACTTTTAAAACACAGGAATTTGCGAATACGTTTCCTTATCCATTAGCATAGTTGTCACATCATGTAGCCTTTGGAAAACCTCACTGTATCCTCATGAAAGAATGAGGGTGAAAAAGGGCAAATAACATCTTAGTTTTATTATGAAATTAGTGCTAGAGACCTGAACGAGTCTTGCCCCCTCTCTCCCCAGAGGGTTCTGGACCTCTTTAAGAACCACTAATATAGAGGATATTCTCCGAATACTGTGGAATTAAGTTAGAAATCATTAAACAAAAAGGGGGGGGAAGCCTAGAAAACCCCCATATATTTGGAAATTAAACAATATGTGTTAAAAATTACCCATTGGTCAAAGAAGAAATCATAATGGAAATTAAAAGTATTTTTAACATAAATAATACATATATCTAAAAATTGTGCGTTATTGCTAACTGCTAATTTATAGCAGTAAATGCACAAATTAGGAAGGAAAAAGGATATCAAAACATCCATTTCAAAAGAACAACAAATAAGACCCAAAGAAAATAGAAAGATTGAAATGATTAAAAGCAAAATTAATGAAATGAAGATACATAATAGGAAGTATCCACATAGCCTAAAGTTGGTTATTTGAAAAGACTAATATAATTCATAACTTCATCAAGAGTGATTGAGACAAAAAGAGCACATAACTCACATTTATTTTTTATTTTTTTTATTTTTTTATTTTTTTGCCTTTAAAATATATATATATATATATATTCATTTTTATTTCCTTTCTCTCTCCTTTTTTCCCCTTTTTCCTTCCCTTTATCACTGTGTTATCGGATGTCTGGTGTGCCATGACACCTTCCTCCTCTCAATCCCCATTGTCTCCCAATTTTTCATTTGATTTTCAAAGAAGTTTTAGGTCACAGCAAAGTCACACACGGAGTGCCGGAGACTCCCAGATACCAAACCACCCCCGCTTCCCCACCCCATATTAACTCCCCCTCCTTTTTTTTTTTTTTTGGTTGTTAGCATTGTTATAACTGCTATGCAGATAGCAAAATATAGCAACTAAACATTGTCAGTGATTTACAGTATAGTTTACAATTTAGATGATACAGTTAAATAATTTTGATGATATTTACCATGTCCTGTGTCCATTACTGAAAGGTAATGCATTTCCATGACCACCAAACATCCCATTAGATCTTGACTGTTCCCTTCTCCCCAGCCCCCCAGGGCCCATGATACCCCCCTCTCCTAACCCATGGAATGTCAAGATTCACATTTACATGCCCTGGGGATTTGAACCAGCACTTCCTAATCCATCCACCCCCCAGTGCTGTACCACCAAACCCAGGAACACCACCGCTCATCTGCCCCATCCCCCAACATGCAACCACACTCTATCCCTTTACCATAGATTATGTCCATATGGGAGATGGCTCAAAGCCTGCTCTTCTCTTACTCTCCTTTGTTAACCTATCTTTCAGACAATGGTTCTCAGAGACTGCTCACTTTCCTCAGTTCAGATCAGTGAGGTCATATACTGTTCATCCTTCAGTGCCTGGCTTGCTTCACTCAACATAAGGTCTTCAAGATTCATCCACATTATTCCATGTGTTAGCACTTTGTTCCTTCTTACCGCTGAGTAATATTCCATTGTATGTATGTGCCACATTTTGCTTATCCATTCGTCTGTTGATGGGCACCGGGGCTGATTCCAACTTTTGGCAATGGTGAACAATGCCGCTATAAACATTGGTGTGCATATATCTGTTTGTATTTTTGTTTTCAGTTCATCTGGGTATATACCCAGTAGTGGAATTGCTGGATCATACGGAAGATCTATTGCAAGTTTTCTGAGGAATCGCCAAACTGTCCTCCACAGTGGCTGGACCATACTGCAGTCCCACCAGCAGTGGATGAGGGTTCCTATTCCTCCACATCCTCTCCAACATTTAGTGTCTCCTGTTTTTTTAATAGCTGCCATTCTGATGGGTGTAAGATGGTATCTCATTGTAGTTTTGATTTGCATTTCCCTGATAGCAAGCGATGTTGAGCATTTTTTCATGTGCTTTTTAGCCATTTGTATTTCTTCCTTGGAGAAGTGTCTTTTCAGGTCACTTGCCCATTTTTTATATGGGTTGTTTGTCCTTTTATTTTCGAGGTGAAGGATTTCTTTATATATGCAGGATATTAGGCTCCTATCAGATATATGGTTGCCGAATATTTTTTCCCATTGGGTAGGTTGCCTTTTTATTTTCTTAATAACATCCTTAAAGGTGCAGAAGTTTTTAATTTTGAGGAGATCCCATTTATCAATTTTTTCTCTTGCTGCTCGTGCTTTGGCTGTGAAGTTCATGAAAACATTTCCTATTACAAGGTCCTGTAGATGCTTCCCTACATTATCTTCCAAGGTTTTTATGGTTTTGGCTCTTATATTTAGATCTTTGATCCATCTTGAGTTGATTTTTGTATAAGGTGTGAGATGGTATTCTTCTCTCATTCTTTTGGATATGGATATCCAGTTCTCCAAGCACCACTTGTTAAAGAGGCCACTCTCTCCCAGCTGAGTGGGTTTCGTGGCCTTGTCAAATATCAGATGACTGTATATGCGAGGATCTATATCAGAACTCTCAATCCGGTTCCATTGGTCAGTAGGTCTATCCTTGTGCCAATACCATGCAGTTTTGATCACTGTAGCTTTGTAGTATGTTTTAAAGTCAGGTAATGTGATACCTCCAACTTCATTTTTCTTTTTCAAAATATCTTTGGCAATTCGGGGCCTCTTACCTCTCCAAATATATTTTGTGGTTAGTTTTTCCAGTTCCTTAAAAAATATAGTGTTAACTTTTATTGGGATTGCATTAAATCTGTAGATTAGTTTGGGTAGGATAGACATCTTGATGATGTTTAATCTTCCCATCCATGAACAGGGAATATTTTTCCATTTATTTAAGTCTTCTTTGATTTCCTTTAACAGTGTTGTGTAGTTTTCTGTATATAAGTCCTTTACGTCTTTAGTTAAATTTATTCCTAGGTATTTGATTCTTTTGTTTACTATTGTAAATGGTATTTTTTTCCTGATTTCCTCCTCAGTTTGCTGGTTATTGGTGTATAGAAATGCTACTGATTTTTGAGCATTGATCTTATAGCCTGCAACATTACTGAACTCCTTTATAAGTTCTAGAAGCCTTGTTGTCGATTTCTCAGGACTTTCTATGTATAGGATCATGTCATCTGCAAATAATGAAATTTTTACTTCTTCTTTTCCAATCTGGATGCCTTTTATGTCCTTTTCTTGTCTCAGTGCTCGTGCAAGTACTTCTAAGACAATGTTAAATAGGAGCGGTGATAGTGGGCATCCTTGTCTTGTTCCCGATCTCAGAGGGAAGGCTTTTAGGATTTCACCGTTGAAAATGATGTTAGCTTTGGGTTTTTCATATATACCCTTTATCATTTTCAGAAAGTTTCCATCTATTCCTATCTTTTGTAGTGTTTTTATGAGGAAAGAGTGCTGTATTTTGTCGAATGCTTTTTCTGCATCTATAGAGATGATCATGTGATTTTTTCCTTTCAGTTTGTTTATGTGGTGTATTACATTGATTGATTTTCTTATATTGAACCATCCTTGCATACCTGGGATGAAACCCACTTGGTCATGGTGTATAATCCTTTTGATATGTTGTTGAATGCGATTAGCAAGTATTTTGTTAAGGATTTTAGCATCTAGGTTCATTAGAGAAATTGGTCTGTAATTTTCCTTTCTTGTGGTATCTTTATTTGGTTTTGGTATTAGGGTAATGTTGGCATCATAGAATGAGTTAGGTAGTATTCCTTCTACTTCTATTTTTTGGAAGAGCTTAAGTAGAATTGGTGTTAGCTCTTTCCGGAATGTTTGGTAGAATTCAGCTGTGAAGCCATCTGGTCCTGGACTCTTCTTAGTTGGGAGGTTTTTAATGACTGAGTCTATCTCTTTACTTGTAATTGGGCTGTTGAGTTCATCTATTTCTTCTTTCATCAATGTCGGCTGTTTGTGGGTTTCTAGAAACTTGTCCATTTCCTCTAAATTGTCATTCTTGTTGGCATATAATTTTTCAAAGTATCCTCTTATGATACTCTTTATTTCTGTGGGGTCAGTAGTGATATCACCTTGCTCATTCCTTATTTTATGTATTTGCATCTGTTCTCTCTTTTTCTTTGTTAGTCTGGCTAAGGGTTTGTCAATTTTGTTGATATTCTCGAAGAACCAGCTTTTGGTTTTGTTTATTGTTTCCAGTGCTTTCTTATTCTCTATTTCATTTAGTTCTGCTCTAATCTTGGTTATTTCCTGTTTTCTACTTCCTTTAGGTTTAGTTTGTTGTTGTTTTTCCATTTCCTCCAAGTGTGCAGTTAGGTCTTCAATTTTAGCTCTTCTTTTTTAATATATGAATTTATGGCTATGAACTTCCCTCTCAGGACTGCTTTCGCTGCACCCCATAGGTTTTGATATGTTGTGTTGTTCTTTTCATTAGTTTCAAGGTAGTTACTGATTTCTTTTGAAATTTCCTCTTTGACCCACTGTTTGTCTAAGAGTGTGTTGTTTAACTTCCATATCCTTGTGCCTAACCTGTTTCTCTGGCCCTTATTGATTTCCAACTTCATTCTGTTGTGGTCAGAGAAATTACTTTGTATAATCTCAATCTTTCTGAATTCATTGAGTGTTGTTTTGGGGCCTAGCATGTGGTCTATTTTGGAGTATGTTCCATGTGCACTGGAGAAGAATGTAAATCCCGCTGTATTTGGGTGTAGTGTTCTGTATATGTCTATTAAGTCCAAACCTTCTAATGTATTGTTGAGTGCCTTCGTTTCTTTATTGATTCTCTGCCTAGATGTTCTGTCTAATGATGATAGTGGTGTGTTGAAGTCCCCTGCTATAATTGTAGAGGAATTTATTTCTCCTCTTAGTTTTTTCCAGAGTTTGCCGCACGTAATTTGAGGCACCTCGGTTAGGTGCGTAAATGTTGATGATTGTTCTCTCTTCTTGAGAGATTACTCCTTTTACTAATATGTAGTGTCCATCATTGTCTCTTACAATAGTTTTGCATTTAAAGTCTATTTTGTCTGATATTAGAATAGCTACTCCTGCCCTTTTTTGGCTATTGTTAGCTTGTAAAATGGTTTTCCAGCCATTCACTTTCAGCCTCCTTGAATCCCTGGGCCGAAGGTGGGTTTCTTGTAGACAGCATATAGATGGATCATATTTTCTTATCCATTCTGCCAATCTGTGTCTTTTGATTGGTGAATTTAATCCATTAACATTCAGTGTTATTACTCGTAACGAATTTCTTACTTCAGTCATTTTTTCTTTGGGTTAATGTATGTCATATGTTGTTTTGTTTCTCTTTTTGAGTTTTCAGTTGTTTTTAAACTCTCCTCCAACTCTCTCTCCTTTGTTTTTTCCTTTCAATTTGTAGAGATTCCTTTAGTATTTCTTGAAGTGCTGCTTTCTTCTTGACATACTCTCTTAATTGCTGTTTATCTGTGAATATTTTGAACTCTCCATCATTTTTGAATGCCAATTTTGCTGGATAGAGAATTCATGGCTGGAAGTTTTTTTCTTTTAGTATTTTGACTATGTCATACCACTGTCTTCTTGCCTCCATGGTTTCAGCTGAGAAATCAGCACTTAATCTTATTGTGCTTCCCTTGTATGTGATGATTCTCTTTTCTCTTGCTGCCTTGAGTATTTTCTCTTTGTCTTGAGCATTGGACAGTTTGACAAGTATATGTCTTGGAGTTGGCCTGTTGGGATTTATACTATTTGGGGTGCGCTGTGCTTCCTGGATCTGCACATCCATCTCTCTCAATAGAGTTGGGAAGTTTTCAGCCATAACTTCCTTCAACACTCCTTCTGTTCCCTTTCCCTTCTCTTCTCCTTCTGGGATGCCCATAATGCGTATGTTTGTGCGTCTTGCATTATCGGTTAATTCCCTGAGACCATACTGGATTTTTTCTATCTTTTTGTCTATCTTTTCTACAATCTCTTTGATTTCAACTGTATTGTCTTCCATATCACTAATTCTTTCCTCTGCCTGTTCAATTCTGCTGCCATGCGAGTCCAGCGTCTTTTTCATTTCTTGACTTGTGTCTTTGTTCGCCATCATATCCATTACGTTTTTAGGTGTGTTAGTTATTTTTTCAGTATGTTCTCCCAGTGTCTTCTTTATATCCTTAATCTCTTCCTTCAGTTCTTTAAGTTGGTCCATGATATTTGTTTGGATAGCTTTGATTAGTTGTTCGATGTACTGCATTGCTTCCTGGTTTTTATTTTGTGCACTGGACTGGTCCATGTTTTCCAGTTTTTCAGAGTCATTTGTATTTTTCTGTTGCCCTCTGGTCATCATATTATCTTGATGGGTTTGTTCAGTTGATTAGCTTTTCTCTATGCTCTAGGATTTTATTTAGCTGTTGGTTCTGCGTGTGAGTTAAGTTTTCTCTTTGGCAGTTTTTCTTCTTATTTTATTTCCTTACTTCTTTCTATGTTCCCTTGAAGGCAAAAGGTTAGGGCCAGAGGAATCAAAAGATGTAAGGAAGGCAGAAGGATAATAGAAATGTTGATAAAAGTTAGAAGAGGGGCAAAATGAGACTTAATGAGATGAATATTTAACTTGTATAGGCAGTGTAGAGTACTAGGAAAAAATATGGAGTTCCTATAATGGACTGGGAAAACAAATGGAGGAATATATATATATATAGTGATTTAGAAGGCTAGAATTATGAGGAGGTAGAGAAATAGTAGAGAAAGGTCTGAAAGGAAAAAGTTAATACTAATAAAAAAAAAAAAAGAAAAAAGAAGAAGGAAACAAAATAGATGGGATATAAATTGACACCCTTAAGTTGTGGGCCTATGAAAAAATGTTGTCTCTAAGAGCCACAACAGAAAACAGAAGGCAGAAGCATGCAGGAAGGATAAGCGATAGTTTGTAATACAGAATCAATATATACAGCGAGTGGGAAATTACTGAATAAGAAGCCCAGCAAATAAGCGACCAGCTGGCAGCACCTATTTAAAAAAAAAATAGAAGGAAAAAGGAAGGGGGGAGGAAAATGGGAATAATAGCAATAGACCAGAAAGTAACAGAGAGAAACCAATGATCCACACAGGCAAGCAGTCAAACAGAGCTAAGGGGGGTCAATGATTCCCCTAGGGTCCACGTGGATCCTTCCTGCCTACTTGTGTTTATCAATGAATTTCCCCACAGGGTTCTATATATAGGTCCTGAAGCAGCTTTTAGCTATTAAACTAAATTAAAAAGAATTTATATTTCAATTGTTGAGGTGACCTCACTTTTTTTTTTTTTTTTTTTAGCCAAATGCAGGACCCAAAATAATTCCTCTTCTAGACCAACCCCCTTACGGAAGGGACCCTAGCTGGGCTCGTGGAAATTAATCAAGCACGTCCCACTTTCCGGACTCCCCAGGTTATCTGAAGCTCTGATGTTAGTCAGTGAGGAGTGCTAAAGACGGCGGATTCCGCCCCTTCTGGCGCCCAGCTCGAGCTTCACCGGGCTGCTCAGTAAATCAGTTTGAGTGCAGATTCGCGTCTGTTCTCAGCCTGGTGCTGCTTCAGGTCGGCTTATCTGCTCCCCAAAGCTATGGGGCGGTGCAGGCAGCCAGATCGATGTCTAAAAATATAAAATACCCTTCCCTGTCTTCCAACCGACCCCTCCCTTCTTTGGGAAGTGTCCCTTCCTCCTGGCTCCGCAGCGGCCCGGGTCTTATCCCTGGGTGGCTAGGGAAATCAGCTGCGTTCCCTGACCAAAATCTCCCCTCCGGTTCACCGGGTGCTGACTAGCTTGTTTGCTCTGTTCACACAAGGTCCAAGGGGCGCCAGGCAGCCAGCTCCCCAGAAAATAAAACTTTTTCGCCCCCGCCCGCGGCTCCAAATGGCCGTTTTATTTTTTATTTCCGTAACCCCGGGGCTCAGCCGCCTGTGCCAACCTCCACCGGCAGCCTCAAAACTCACGAATCTCCACCGTTCGGTCCACGCCTCCGATCCGCGCAGATAGATGTCCCAAGCCTCTCACTCCACGTGTGCACAGCACAGACCCCCGGGCAGGACCCCGTCCCCAATCCTCCTCGCTCTGGGAGATTGCAGTGTGCGCCCTCCTACACCAACGCCATCTTGCCCATCACCCCCTGTCTCTGTGTATCTACTTCCATAACTCACATTTAGATCTCTGTCCTAGATGTTAATTGTTCATCACTGCCTTCCTGGCCCATATATTATCTTGAGTATATATGTTACTTTAGATGTTTTGGTGTCATCAGACTTTATCCAGCAGAAAAGATACTTGAAAACAGTATCTTTAAGAGAATGGCTCTCTTTTTTAACCCTGTATTAGTCGTGTGAAATCACAGGTAACTGCCCCACCAACTGGTTTTGCTAATATTTAAATAACTTTTCTATATGTTGCAGGGGGTGTCGGATTTGATATCAACTGTGGGGTCCGCTTGCTAAGAACCAATTTAGATGAAAGTGATGTCCAGCCTGTGAAGGAGCAACTTGCCCAAGCTATGTTTGACCACATTCCTGTTGGGGTAGGATCAAAAGGTGTCATCCCAATGAATGCCAAGTAAGAATACAAGTTCCCAATAAATGGGTTGAGAGACATCATGACTGGATGACCCTCACATTGACTTCCAATGTGGGATACTTGGGAGCTGGTGGATTGAAGTAGTAATGAATTGTTTTATATAAGCACCAGGTCCAGCTCATCTATTAGAGACATTCATCACCTGCTGTTCGTTATAATGTCTTTTCACCTATAGTAGTAGTGTTTGTAATAGAGCACTTCCAATACTTAAGGCATTTTGCTATAGTATACATGCATCACATCATCTCATCAACAGAATAACCTCAATATTTAAAAGTAAATAGTTCACAAGTAAAGAAGCTGTGGTTTAGAGAGACAAGAAATTAGCCTAGAGTTGAAATGGTAAGTAAGCTAGTAAGTAAAGTCAGGAATTAAGCCATGAATCCTTTGACGTGAGAAGCTGTATTCTGCCTTTTGTCTTTGAACCTATTATTTACCCAGGACTTTGCTTTCTGAATTACAGCACTGAATGTGTTCTTCAGCTAAGATATATATTTGTAAAGTACAGAATTAAATATAAGGCTATGATGTCACTACCTTTCAGATGACCATTGACTGTACAGTGTCATAAGTAAAACAGTGCACTTTAAACTTTTAATTAACTAATCAAGATTTTTAAAAATTAGAGCACCTGCTAGTTTGCTAAAAATAAAAAACTGGGAACAATATACCACGAATGTGCTGGCTTTTATCATGGGAATTTATTAGGTTAAAAGCTTACAGTTCTGAAAATGTGAAAGTGTCCAAATCAAGGCATCATCAGGATACTGGCTGCCAGCCATCCTGGAGTCCCCTCTTACTTGGCAGGGCACATGGGGGCATCTGCTTTTCAGGGTCTCACTGCTTCAGCGTCTGGCTGCTCCATCCGTGGCTTCCGTTCTCCCAGTTTCCTTTCTGAGCTCCTGGGTTCCTTCTCTCTGTCTCTGTGGCTTTTTCTCTGAGTGTCTACAACTTTTTAGTCCTCTGTTTATAAAGAACTCCAGTAAGAGGATTAGGACACCCCCTGGGTCCCACAGTCTAATCCAGGTTCCGTAACTGAAGTGATCTAATCAAAGGTTCCTTTACTGAATCTAACCAAAAGATTCCACTTAAAATAGATTTACACGCGCAGAAATAGGTTAGCTTAAGAATGTAATTTTCTGGGGTCCACGAAAGATTTAAACCAGCACAAGCAGTTTTAGGTTTACAGAAAAATCAAGCAGAAAGTACATGGTTCCCATATACCCATGCACCCTCACAGCACAGTTTTCCCTATTAATATTTTGCATTCGTGTGGTACCTTTCTTGCAGTTGTTGAAATGATAATTATAGTCCATGGGGTTCACTGTCTTTGTTATATAGCTGTATGGGTTGGTTTTTGTTTTTTCATGTTTGTTTTTTTTTAATTCTGGTAACATATGTACAACTTAAAATTAATAATTTTAACCACTTTCACACCTTAAACTTTGCAGAATCAGTAGAAGAGTTTACCTAACAAGTATGTTTCTTTAACATCTTCTGTTTTATCTTTAAAATTCATGAGAATTATACATTCTATTAAATTTATTTATAAATATAAATAAAAAATGTCTATAACAATTAACTCTTAATGTTACACAACCTCCCCCCCAAAATAAACTTGAAGGGAAATTGAAACTCTTTGAAGATACCTATTCTGTGGCTTTATGTGGTCTCTGACCTACAGCCCCCCTTTGAGAAGCATACATGGAACACATAAGTAAATTCTAAGCATCTTTACAGATGATTTAGATAGGATTTTTTTCCTAATAAAGTATTTGAAATAGGCTGTCATCTGGGGTGGTGGGGAGAGAACACTGAAAATTGTAATCTTTCCTCTTAGTGAATTGGAATAGGACTGGATCTTGGATGAAGGAAAATTGGCATTTTTCCCATTTAAGAGTTTAATCTATGTGTACCTCACCTTCAAAATGAAGGTGCAATAAAGCCATACAGTACTTCTCTCAAGGTGGAAGTACCCATTAAAATTTAACTTGTGGGGAAGCGAATGTGGCTCAAGCGATTGAGCTCCCGCTTACCACATGGGAAGTCCGTGGTTTGGTTCCCAGTGCCTCCTAAAGAAGACAGTGATCTGGTGCACCAGGCAGGTGTGCCAAATTGACATAACAAGAGACACAAGAAGAAAAACATAATGAGAGGCACAACAAAGCAGGGAGCAGAGGTTCCTGATAAGATAAGCAAGACAGCAAGCTGACAGGACAGGCAGACAGGCAGGCACGGCAAGTTGATGTAAAAACAAGATGATGCAACAAGAGACACAAGAAGAAAAGCATAATGAGAGGCACAACAAAAGCAGGGAACGGAGGTGGCTCAAGTGATTAGGCGCCTCTCTCCCACATCAGAGGTCCCGGGTTTGGTTCCCAGTGCCTCCTAAGGAAATAAGGAAGATGAACAGACACAACAAGTGCAAACAAGAGGGGGTGGGGAGAAATAAAATAAATTTAACTTGTGTTCCCTGAGGAAATGTAAATACCTTTATTATTTGACTATAATTTTTCTTGGCCTGCTTAGTAACCACCTCACAGACTTAAGGATCAGAGAAGCAAATCTACTGTCAAAATGCTTTGAAAAGTACAAGAGGCTAAATATCAGATAGAGTAAAATCTTCTCTGAGAGGGCATTTACCATTTTATATTGTAATAATTTATGAGACTACTTCCCTCAAAAAACGAATGCTGCTGAGAGCCTAAACTCTGTGACTAGCCCCTAGCACAATGCCTTGTACATGAGACTTAGTAAATTTAGTATTCTCTGCCTTTTTGTAATGTGGTCATTCTTAGGTTTTGATCTTCCTTTGCTATTAAATAACTCACTCCTTACTACTCATTTCAGAGACTTGGAAGAGGCCTTGGAGATGGGTGTGGACTGGTCCTTAAGAGAAGGCTATGCCTGGGCTGAAGACAAGGAGCACTGTGAGGAGTATGGAAGGATGCTGCAAGCTGACCCCAATAAGGTCTCTGCAAGAGCCAAAAAAAGAGGCCTTCCTCAGGTAACTCTCTGAAGAGGTAACATGTTATTTTTTTAATATTCTGTTCTTCCATTTATCAATCATATGCCCAGGTTTTGTCACAGTATATCAGAAAATGCACATTTATTTATGTTTCATCTTATTCTTAAAAGATCTCAGGAGCTCTAAATATTCATCAAACAAGATATCGTGAATTAGAAGTGGATGAGAGAAACAGGATAGGATAAAAGGTTTACAATATGTGCCAAAATTACTGATGTACATAACTTTGACAATCTACAAATTTAGTTAGCCCAAAGCTTTCTGGCAACTGAGATGAAAAGAGATAGCAGAGAATCTCTTGTCAGTTCACGGTCCATGAGATAAGAATAAACAGCTAATTGCAATGGCTTTGCCACTAGTTCGCTGTGATTTTAGACACATATTTTTACCCTCTCTGAGTCTAGTTTTCTCATCTGAAAATTTGGATAGTTAAAACTAGGCATCCTCTGAAGACTTGCAGCATGGCTGTTCTGTGGCTCTCTGAATCATCCATTAGCCCCAGTTGTAGGATATATTCTTTCATTTTTTTTTTTTTTTTTTTATTCTTTTTTGTTTTGTTTTGTTTTGTTTTGTTTTGTTTGTTAGGATATATTCTTTCAATGACAGATAATGGTAGATGTCAGTGAAGTTTTAGATATTTAAAAAATCCTATTCTCAGACCTTGTCTGAGAATCAGCATTTATTATTCATCAGAGTTCATCCCAAAATTTCACCCTTCTCTTCATGTGCCATTTTAATGACCTGAGTTTGGTTTTTGTTTGTTTGTTTGTTTGTTTTTGTGTGTGTGAAGCATTTTGTATGTGTACCTCAAGTAGATTATGACATAATAATTAACTTGTGGAGCTGGTCCACATTTTATTGTGGGGAATATTGCTCTAAATCAGGGGTTTTTACCAGGGGTTCACACACCCCCAGAGAGTCTGTGGAAAGATTTCAGAGGGCCCATGAGCTTGAATTGAAAAAAATAAACTTATCTTTATTTTTTGTGACCTCTAACTGAAATCTAGCATTTTCTTTACTTACGAATGTATGCAATAAATAAATTAACAGTAGGATTCATTTCACCTGACTGGCAAATGGGTCCATGGAACAATAAAAGGTTAAGAACCCCTGCTCTAAATGAATGGAGCATTTCTGAGGCTTAGAAATTTTTGTTACATAAAACATTGGTGGTGGGTTTTGTTGTTATTGGTTTGTTTTTACCTATTTTGTTTTTTTTTTTTGTTTTTTTTTTCCTTTTTTTTTAACCGGGAGGTCCCGGGGATCGAACCCAGGTCTCTCCATATGGGAGACGGACGCCCAACCAGTTGAGCCACATCCGACCCCAACCTATTTGTTTTTAAATGGATTTTTATTACTTGAATAGAAGTGCTTTTACCAGGCATTCTTATATTTGCAGTTGGGGACCTTGGGAGCAGGCAACCATTATGCAGAAATCCAGGTTGTGGATGAGATTTTCAATGAATATGCAGCTAAGAAAATGGGCATTGACCACAAGGGCCAGGTGTGCGTGATGATCCACAGTGGCAGCAGAGGCTTGGGCCACCAAGTAGCCACAGGTATATGCTAAACCTAATTTTTGGCTTCCTGCTGAACTGTACATATTATAAGGAACAAGAGTAAAGTTTAAGAGAAGCCTTTGCAGCTATACTGCATGGGTTTGTATCCTGGTTCTCCCAACAGTGAGAGAACAAGTTAAATTACTTCACTAGGCCCTAGCTTCCTCATCTGGGAAAAAAAAAAAGGAAATAATTATTCCATATAGTATGTGAAAGAATAAATGAAATAATCTATATATAGCACTTAAGTCAGTGCCTAATACTTAGTAAGTACTCAGTAATTGTTGGCTCCATATGTTGTTATGGTTACTATTACTACCTTGCCAGGAAAAAAAGAAAGAAAATGCTTAAATTGGATAGAGTATGCAGTAGACATTGATCAGCAAACATGTATTGGATGCCTACTATGCATGACATTGAATTATGTGTTACTGTGAACTCAGGGATGAAGTAGACAGGGACTCTGCCCTAAAATTGTCTTATAAAGGACATGTTATGTTCATTAAAAAGAAAAAGTAATCATTGAAGATAGTAATGGACAAAAGACTATATAAGAGAGGCCAAATAAATACAATGTGTTTAGGAAAAATATTTCAAGAATGCCTTCGTGGACATTAATATTTGAGCTGGGCCTTGACATGTATATGAGTTTGAATAATCATGTGCAAAGGACTTTTGGGACAAAAGAGCATAAACAAAAGCAGGAAATAGGGAAATAGAGGCTAGGTCCTTTGAATGGCTCAAAGGTGGGGGGTGTGTGGAAGGATTTATGAATGTATGAAAAGTTAAAGAAATACATGGAGATTACTATAATAAACCCTTCTTGTATGTGTACTTCACTCTATGAGAATATAATAATTTGTGCCAGCCTGGCCCTGTAGAAGATTTAATCTAGCAAATATACGAAGCATTGATTAGTGTTTCTGAACATTCTGTTGAGTAACTGCACTTTCTCATGGATTTAATTTTCTCACAGAAGAGTTAACAATTTGTCTCCAGCTCCAAAAATTATTTTTAGACATAATGGTGATAAAATGTATTTTACGACTTGTATGTTCATTCATTCACATGTGGGAGAGTAGTAACTAAGAGTATGATGTTGCTAATTATGTACCTGTCTCGTTCCCCTTACAAGGCCACAAGGTCCTGGAGGGCAATGTTATTTTTGTGTTGCAGTACTTGGACAGAGAAGATTCTCCATAAATACAGCAACTGAGCAAATAGATGAACTCAGAAACACTTCAAATAGAAAGTTGTATTTTTCTTGATTTTGTCATAGTGTAGGTTTAAATATAGTCTGCCTTTCTGAAATAAATCTAACTGTAAAGAGAAAAGTGGCTGATTTGGGTGTATTGCTCTCCTGTTCCAGATGCACTGGTAGCTATGGAAAAAGCCATGAAGAGAGACAAAATCATAGTCAATGACCGCCAGCTGGCTTGTGCCCGGATCGCTTCTGCCGAGGGTCAGGACTACCTGAAGGGAATGGCAGCGGCTGGGAACTATGCCTGGGTCAACCGCTCTTCCATGACCTTCCTAACCCGTCAGGTACAGTTGAAGTTGCTCTTTTGTTCTGAGTTAGTCAGGTTGAAGTCAAGTGCTTTAAAATATAGTGGAGGGGAAGCAGATGTGGCTCAACTGATTGAGCTCCCACCTACCATATAGGAGGTCCCAGGTTCGGTTCCTAGGGCCCCATGGAGAAGGTGACCGGGCATGATGGGCAGGCATGGTGAGCTGACAAAATGACACAACAAACCCGTGAACTGAGGTGGCTCAAATGGTTGAGCGCCTCTCTCCCACATAGGAGGTCCCAGGTTTGGTTCCTGGTGCCTCCTGAAGAGAAGACAAGCAAACAGCGAGCACAAACAATTGGGGCGGGGGGGAGTAAATAAATCTTTTTAAAAAAAATAGTGGAATCAAATCAGAGTCTGGGATTTAGTTTTGGAATTTTGTGTAACAAGTATTTAGAATATTAGAAAAGAATCCAAGCTTTTGGTGTCTTTTTAAACTAAATTAGTAGAGGGAAGCTGATGTGGCTCAAGCAATTGAGCTCTGCCTATCACCTGGGAGGTCTCAGGTTCGGTTCCCAGTGCCTCCTGGAGAAGACGAGCAAGACAGCGACCTGGCGCAATGGTCAGGCATGGCAAGCTGGCGCAACAGGAAGACACAAAGAAGAAACAGTGAGAGACACAACAAAGAAGGGAGCTGAGGTGACTCAAGCAATTTATCACCTGTCTCCTACTCAGGAGGTCCCAGGTTCAGGTCCCAGTGCCTTCTAAAGAGAAGGCAAGCAGACACAGACAGCACACAGTGAATGGACACAGAGAGTAGTAGGCAGCAAGTGCAAAACAATGGGGGAGGGGGTAAAGCTTTAAAAATAAATAAACTAAATCACTAGAATATCTGGCTTGCAGCATGAGGGAAGAAGTCAAGAATTATTCTTGGGGGCAGATGTGGCTCAACTGGTTGGGCGTCCGTCTCCCATATGGAGGGACTGGGTTCGATCCCTGGAACCTCCCGGTAAAAAAAAAAAGAATTATTCTTAGAATTGGCCTTATGTGGTGAAGTGGGTAGAGGTGCCATTCACTGGGGGTGAGAAGGCTGGGGAAGGAGCATTTCTGGAGGGTGGGATCGTAGCCAGGTGGGAGCGGATGTGGCTCGAGTGGTTGAGCTCCTGCCTCCCACGTGGGAAGTCCTGGGTTTGGGTCCCAGTGCCTCCTGAAAAAAACAATCAACAAAACAAACGAAAAAACCAACTCTGGGAAGATGATATGGCTCAGTGGTCGAGCACTGGCTTCTGACATATGAGGCCCCCGGTTCAATCACTGGTCCCCAGTACCTCAAAAAAAAAAAAAAAAGCCAGGCAACTTTTCAACCAAAGTTGGAATTTATGGAGCCATAAATTCCAACCTGTGTGGTCTAAAAGGCAGTTTATACAAAGATTAATAATACTGCTGTTTTTGAATTCTTATATCCGTCACTCCTTTCAGGAACAGACTAGCTGAAATAAGATGAGCTTGAAAGAGCTGGTTCTGGCTGCTCTTACCTGAAGCTTTTTCTCTTAGGCTTTTGCCAAGGTCTTCAACACAACCCCTGATGACTTGGACCTACACGTGATCTATGATGTTTCTCACAATATTGCCAAAGTAGAGCAGCACGTGGTGGATGGAAAGGAGCGGACACTGTTGGTGCACAGGAAGGGGTCCACCCGTGCGTTCCCTCCTCACCACCCCCTCATTGCTGTCGATTACCAGGTAGGGAGCTCTGCAGCTGTGCTGTTAAGCAGTGGGCACATGGTCTAGATGGTTCTAAATGTGGGCGAATTGGAACAAGAAAGCAGCAAATGTGAAAAGCAGCCATCTGTCACTCTTGAGAGCAGTGATTCCCAGTCTTCTCTGAAGCAGTGACCCCTTCCCCATCATTTGTACTTGGTAATGTGCTCTTTAAAAGTGTTGTATGGAGTATAGTTTACCATGGTAAAAAGAATTAGGATTATCCTTTTGAGGCTTTTGAATTATTAGAGGACATTCTAGATTGTTGCAAAGACAGGATTAAGATGAAACTTGAATTGTCACATTTCTCTTACCCTTTTGGTATCTGACTTTGGTAGAGTCAGAAAAACCTTTATTTTGCTTTGCTCTTACATTCCTTGTGTCTAATGCATCTTTCTTGGTCCTCACATTATCACTTCTCACTCTTTTCTCCCAATTGTCAAAGGAACTTCTTAATACAGTTATAAGAGGCCTAGGTTTCTCCTACAATCCTGCAATGCAAGTGAAAATGTAATCTCAGGTATAGTAAGCTTATGCTTTACTAAATTTTGACCTGTTTGGTTGATGTGCATCCTCAGCTCACGGGACAACCTGTACTCATCGGTGGCACCATGGGAACCTGTAGTTACGTTCTTACTGGCACTGAACAGGGCATGACAGAAACCTTTGGAACAACCTGTCATGGAGCGGTAAGGAAAATGGAACCCTACTTAAAAATGCTCCCTTCAGTTGAGTAGCCATTTTGCACTTTGACATGAACATGCATACCTGACTCAGCACAAACAAAGCTGAGGTTTGGGTCTGTCTTGTATTCTACCTGAACTTATTCCCCAGAATGCATGCTAGTTAGTGAAATGACTGAGGTCATCTAGTGTCTCTTCCTTCGTGGGGTCGTGGTCAGGCCAGGGTCCCTGTTCCTCATCTGCAAGTCCAGAAAATCCAGACTGGAAAATTGTCACACAAGCTGAGCTTACTGTAACTGTTTCTAACTGGCATAACCATAAATACTGCAGATTCACATTACAGCTTAGGTCAGTGATTGACTGGAGCTGGTCATTGGCATAATTTATTTGCTCCTTCCCACCAGCTGGGTCAACTCAAGATTGGGGGGGTTGGGGGGGGATAGGCTCTCTTTGCAAACCAGAGCCCACTATTCATGGATTGCACACCCATTTCAGCACATTGCCTTTCCTCTTCAAAGCCAGGGGTTGGCAAACTTTTTCTGTAAATGGGTAGATAAATATTTTAAGCTTTGTGGGTCACACGGCCTCTGTTGCAGCAGTGCAAAAGCAGCCATAGACAAAATACATCAGTGAATGGGGCTGTGTTCCAGTAAAACTATTTACAGAAGCAGGTGGCGGCCCAGATTTGGCCCATGAGCTGGTTTGTCAGTCCCTGTTCTAAAGTGCTTAGCTAGTTCTGGAGTGGGAAATAGAACCTGCCTGCCTGTAATAGCCTTCTCTCAGGATAGACCCTCAAAAATAACATTCTACCCTACTTTTTTCCTCTTATCTTTTTCATTTCCAGCTGCTTCCCAACTCCTAACTGTATTCTGGGGGTTCTCAGCTGGGGATGATTTGGGGCCTCTTCACCCAAGGATGTTGGACAGTGTCTCTAGACAATTTTGTCACAAATGGGATGCCGCTAGCATCTAAAGGATATAGGGTCAGGGATGCTGCTGAATGTCGTACAATGCACTGGATGCCCCCATGACAAAGAATTACCTGGTTCAAAACAGTAATAGTACCAAGGTTGAGAAACCCCACTTAAATTCCACAAAGAACACAGAGTTTTTGTGATGACAGACATGCTACAGTATTTATAGTTAATAATTTACTGTTATATTTCCATTAAAATTAATTCAGTAACTAGAAACACACAAAGATAAAACATTAAATACCAGATGTTTTGTACAGATAGTTTATTTTCCAAAAGGGTATATTGAGGCTTATATCAAAAGACACATAATAAGGTTGATAAAGTGGTAAAAGAAAGATTTTTTTCCATTAACTTTCTTTTTTCCTTTAAAAAAGATCAAGGAAAAGGCATGTATATTAATCCTAAGGGTTCCGTTAGTTGCTAGAGTCACACATAAAATTTAACTCTGCACTGAAAAAGTAAAGTTCATTCCTTTTCCCATTGTAGGGCCGTGCATTGTCTCGAGCAAAATCTCGACGTAATTTAGATTTCCAGGATGTCTTGGACAAATTGGCAGATATGGGAATTGCAATCCGTGTTGCCTCACCCAAACTGGTTATGGAAGAGGTAAGAGAAATCTTGATAATATTACTTAGCAGAGAACTAGCTATAGTTTAGGCCAGTAGACAGACAACAATTTTTGGTATTACTAGCTTCAAAAAAGTTGCTACTATAAATAAAGTTTTAATAAGTATATTCACAACATGAAGCTTTTTTCCAAATGTTTAATAATTAAAATAAAGTCCCAAAAGTAGAATAACTGAGTCAAAGGATATGAACTTTTATTAAGTTTATTCTTAATAAAATGGAGAAGGCACGGATGCCTCCAGATAGCTGGAGGGGCTAATAATAGTCTCAGGAGAGACCTTGCAGTTAGAACAAGAAAGTGAAGGGAATGTTCAGAGAAGAGGATGACGATAAGGAGAGGGTTTTGCACTTGACCCACTGGAAGAAGTTCCCAAGGCCCCAGTGGAAACGTTTCTGAAATTGGAAGGAATGGGATAGAAAAGGGTATGTACATAGCCCTGTGGGAGTGAGTCTGGGAGGCCTAAGCTGCTTGTGTCATCATAAGATTAGTTCTAATGGTGCTAAGACTGCAGTGAGTGTCGGGTAGGAAGGAGGGCTGGTGGTCTTGCTAGGAACCCACGTAGATAAGCAAAGATAGCTGTGTGTATGCCCATTTATAGGGATAGTTATATATTTGAATGTAATAACTTTCCCTTTTAAAGGAAATACCTGTTAATTGCAGAAATTTTGATAACTGCAGAAATATGTAAAGAAGAATTTAAATTGTCAATAACTCCATCATCCAGAGATCATTACCACTAATGGTATTGGTGTGTATGTTTTATTCAGTAACATTTTCTCTGAAGAAAATTTGGAAAATACAGAAAAAAGAAAGAAAATAAGATGAAGGTGTCTATTTCACTACCCCTTACCAGCATTGAGCGTAATCATTTTTTTAAATCTTTGCTAATTTGATAGACCAAAAAAAAAAAAAAAAAATCAGCATTGTTTTAATTTGCATTCCTTTAATTACAAGTGAAGTATAATGCTTTTCAGGATTCCATTTTAGGTAGACTGTTAAAATGCTTGATCCTCCCCTGCAGGCTCCTGAATCCTACAAGAACGTGACCGATGTGGTCAACACCTGCCACGATGCTGGAATCAGCAAGAAGGCCATCAAACTGCGACCCATTGCTGTTATCAAAGGCTAGGACCTGGAGCGGGGCCGTCAGACCCCACTTGCCCTCACCTGCCCTGACGCGGAAGTAGACAGACACACTCTTCAGGCACCACACGCAAGAGGCCTGACAGGTTCCAAAAGCGTGCAGCTCTAACTGTCCATTCCAAAACGCCTGGCAGGAGGCTGCTGCTTTCAGGAGCTAAAATAACCTTCCTGGAGGAGTCCCATTGCCCCCAGTTGGAAAGAGCTGCTTCCTCCTTGATTGGCCCACAGATTTTTAGGAAAATCTCTTAAGGGTGTGAGGGTGGGTCAAGAAACTGCCTTATTCAGTCATACAACTCTTCAGTCATCAGAATTAATTTCTTTATACCAAGCTCTCTTTACATCCTGAGAGATGTCATGGAAAACATTCTATTAAATAAGAAAAATTTCGAATGTTTCCTTTCTTCCCTCCCTTTGTCCATTCAGGCACCAGTGTACCCACCTACCTCATTCCCCCCACTGAGCAAAACCCTAAATACCTATCTTACTTGGGGATGCATTGAGGAGGAGAGTGTGTGTGAAGGTATAGGAATAGGGGCCCAAAGAGGAAAATAATATTTCATATAACTAGCTGCCTTTCTCATTCTAGATACAAAGCAGAGTTTTGACTTGCAAAATGGTATCTGCTGTTATATGTCATTAATTAGGCCCGACCTCACAAACTTCTAAATAATGCCTTACACAGAGCAGCAGAAAACTCTCACATTACACTGAATATCTTCCCCATTTTTTTATTGAGTTATTATAAAAGCACTAAATGACCACCAATAGATGTTAATGATTTCTCTGTTGGCAGGTCTTGTGCCACCTAATCACATTTCGTGTTACGTAATGTGATACTTAAAAGTTGTTAAAGGTCTATAGTTAAAGGCTACTTGGGCCTTAGCTGAGTCTGATGAGCCAATAAAATAGAAAAATCTAGTAAAGTTCCAATATTTTGTTTATATTTTGTGCTTAATATTTTATAGCTTAAAAAAGTTAGTATTTGTACTTAATTCAGCATTGTGGATGTTGTCTGATTTTCCCCCCAGGTTACCTTTAGAGGCGCAGCCGAAAAAATAGTCTTTCCTAAAACTTATCTTTCAACTTCTAACCAAAACCCGCATTGAACTATCTTTTAAATGCTGCTGTTGGAAGGCTGGGGAAGAGTAGACTTCCTCAGGAAAATGTATGAGATATGAAATAGCAATAACATTTCTTTAATCAAGCATTCAGTAACTTAAATGGGTTGTTTTTTTTTTATGATTGAGTCTGAATGTTATAAAAAACTAGGTTAGGAATCTTAATGTGATCACTCGTGTCTTCAGACTGGACCAGCCACTGTTGTCACAGATGACTAAAGGATGTAAATCTACCAGTGAACACCAGGGGCACTTGAAGATGAGAAACAGGCTTTCAGCAGGGCACTGGGCTCTCTGGAGATGAGGCGAGATTGGATGTCTGGAGACTCAAGTAACTGGGGCTTGCCTCATGGCTCCCAAAGCTACCTGAAGTCAGTACAGGAAGTGCCATAGATCACCTGGAAGGCATAAAATTGAGTTTGATTCTGTTCTTTGAAAGTTACTCTTTCCGGAAGTGAAAGGGAAACAGATGAGGAGGAGAAATAGAATCACGTACACCATGGGGTTTTTTGCTTTAGTAAACTTTTCATTCACCGGTGAATGTGGCCCTATTTGTGACCGTAGAAAGTAATGGTTACTATTTCGCTTTCAAAATGGAAGGTACGAACATCGTTTTCCTTGTTCTAAAGATGTTATTTTCCCATGGGGGAGGAGAGGAATCTACTTGAAAATAAATGCTCAGTTGAAGCTGCAGTAACCAGCTGTTTATATTGCCCTAAGGAAATATGCTCCATGCCTGTGCATCTACACGCAGCCTGGGAAAGCCTTGGAGAGGGCATTGTCTGGGTCCTTCAGTCTCGAAGCATAAGTCTTATTACTATGAGCATCTTGGTCCTTTTAAAGGGCTCAAAAGGTTCTTGGTTTATAACTACTGTTCTTAAAAGGCAATGGCATTAACATTGCGATAAGCTGTATCGTTCTCGTCAGCATGTGGTTGGAAAGAACAATTTATGAAGCATAAGCAAAACCATGGACACTCACTAATTTTCTCATTTTGTGTGAATATTTCCTGGAGCAGCGAGGAAATGAAGATTTAACATTGAATAAAATCTCTTGCAGATTTTAAGATGCTTCCATTTTCGTCTTCAAAGTATACTGTAACCATTAGAAAACTGCAGCATGAGATAACATTTTTCTGGCTTCTCTTATTTTCTGCTTAAAAAGTACACGTTCATTATGAAGTTCTTTTCTCCTGTTTTTGAAAATTCCTTGCAAACATCACCCTTCTTGCTGAAACATTTTCAGCCCTTTGTGCCTGGAATTCCATTGTACAACTCACATGACACATTCTGTCCTTATTACTTATGTCCTGTTCTTCTTGCCTGTGCTCCAGTGCTTGAGTGTATGGGGTTTTTATGTTGTTCAGAGAGCACGAAGAATTTGTCCCTCAGAATCTGATGAGTCTGAAGATGCTGTTACGTATCAGTCAGGCACCTTGGAGTATGCCAAGTTGTTTCAGTAGATTGCATCTTTAAAAGTTCTTGCTCTGCAACTGTGTCTCGGTTTGCCAGGCTGCTTATACAGTGGGTTGCCTTAACAACAGGAGCGTATTGGCTCATGATTTGGAAGGCTCCGTGCACAATCAAGGTGTTGGCAAGGCCGTGCTTTCTCCCCGAAGCCGGTGGCATTCGGGTGCTGATGTTTCACAGTCCTGGGGGTTCCTGTACTTGTCTGCTCTCCAGTTTCTGCTGACTTGTGGCTTCTACTCTTCTCACTGTATCCAAATTTCTATTATAAAGGACTCCAATAATGAGTTAAGGCCCTCCCTGATTTCATTCCAGCCACACCTTAACTAATATCTTCAAAAGGGTCCCATCTACAAATGTGCTCACACCCTCAGGAACATGGCTTAACAGTAAGAAGATGACTTTGTTGGGGTTACATAATTCAATCTACCACAAACTACTAAAATACGAGTCATCTAAGGAGATGGGGGGCAGGGAATGTGTGCATGTTAAAGAGAAGTGAATGGTTATTTAAGTTGAACCTTGCGGATATGTAGTAAATGAAATAAAGTTCTGAGCCCATTGTAGGTGCTTAACACATTAAAAGTTACCATCATTTATGCTTTGCTGTTTACCAGACTTTTTTTTATCAGACATTAAGCATATTTTTTTCTTCCTTAATGATTGAGGAAGGAAGGGAGGATATTATGTGAGCTATTCACAGGAATTTAATGAGGTTGGGAAGGTAGGTATTATCTCTCATGGATTACAACACAGCCTCGGAAAGCTCTAGCAGCTTGCCGAAGGGCACTCAACTGATGGCAAAGCTATATACAGAGAGCCTCATCTTTTGATTACAACTTCAGTCCCTGATGTCACACTGCCTCATTTAACCATTTTGGCTGCTTTTCCTATTCAATACAAGAACCAGAAAAATCCTATCCGAAATGCTTTTAAATAATTCAGAGTGCCTCCCTTAGACCCCCCACCCCCCACACACAATGGGAGCAGCCCTGTTGTTTGGTCTTGTTGAGGCAGGTCAGAGATCCTGACCATCACTGAGGACTCTGGTGCACCTTAAAGATTTCTTCCTGCTCAGTGAATGTGTGCAAAATAGGCCTCCCTTTTTTCCTTGTCTTAAGGTATACAAATCATTTAATTCCAGGTAGCCCTCAAACATGAGGACCCCAAGACCCTGTAACCATTTGCCTCTCTTAGAGAGTTTAAACAGCTTGACAAGGTCTTCTGGAGTTTGACTCACCTCAGTTGCTCTAAGTTTCTTTCCTAGACTGAGAGAAAAACTATAGCCAGTCACAAGACACTGTGACCCTTTGTTCCAGCCTCCTAGTCATTGTTTTATCAATTGACAACTTGTTCTTACTGTGGACAAAGCACTGGGCTAGGTCCTTTTAGGCTTCACAGAAATAAAGTCACACTCTTCTTTCAGGAACATAAAGTCTAATTAGAGATGTGGAGTGGATGTGCATACTCTTAAGACAAAAGCAGTTCGAAGCCATCTGTGTTGATTAATAGGCCCAAGAAATAAATTCTGTAGGGAAAAGCCACTATGAAGTAGGGCATCTTCCCTAGGCAGCCAGGCTATGTCAGGGGGGTATCCTCGCTCAAAACCTCAGTATTTCTTCAGCTCCTGTCCAGCCCTTGATTCTCCTTCACACTGGCTTGTGCTCTTCTCACTTCAGTGAAGCTGCACTCACTGATGTCTCTGGTTATTTTGTAGTTGTTAAAGTAGATGGGCCTACTTTCATTTTATTTGTTTCTGCATTTTTTAATACTCTTAACCACTCACTTGGAATATGCTCTTAAACACATTCACTGGCCTAGGCTCTTGGCACTCTCATCTTGCACATTCTTCATGGCATATTTTCACCCATTTCTATAACTTCCAACTCTCACCTGTGACTGATAGCCCATGTTCATCTGGCTAGCCCACATCCACTGGACATCTCCACTTAAAGATCTCAAACATCTAAGAATCAACACGTGAAATCAACTCATCTTTCCCCCTTTAAAAGCTGTTCCCAGTCTCAGGGGAGGCACTAAACATCTACAGATTACATAAGCCGGAAATTTGTCATCTTTGATTCCTGACTCCCTTGCCCTCCAGAGTCTTGTCGGTTCTGATTCCTAAGTGTGTCTAAAACCTTCCCCTTCTCCATTTGAAAAGTGCCTACACCACTTAGCTGTTCAGATCCTTATCAGTCATCTCTCATGAAGACTATGACCACGCCTCCATAGCTTGTGTCCTACCCAGCATAAATGCTCTCAAATTCCGAAAACCCAACCCCTATGCTTCTTGAGGAACCTCCTTCCCCCAGTCTCAGTTTGTGTGGTTTGGGTGGGCTGACTCCACCCCTGTATGCACAGATACTCAGAGTATCCCACCCCTGGGAACTAACTGGGGGATTGGCACATGAGCTAGTCAGGGAAAGCTAATCCTGGAAGTTTTCTTATGTCACCCAAGAGTAAAGAACTTGTTCTCCCCTGTTGTTGCCAAGAGGCTCTGATGTAGACCTGGAGCTGCTGGCAGCTGTTTTGCCACATGAGCAGATAAAGTTGCCTGAGAATAGAGTCTACATAAAGGAAAACATAGCTGGGGGGTCTGTAATGACATAATTTGTGTTCCTGGACTCATCTGTGCCTGATATCAGGATACCCTTGGGCTTCCCACTTATATGAGGGGGGAAAAATAGTCTGCTTTAACCCAGTTTGAGTTGGGTTTTCTTGCAACCCAAAGATTCTTAGCTGATACAGTGATGAGTTGAGGAAAGTCTGGAAGCAAAGAGGCAAGAGTGAATCTGCGGGGAGTGGGTGTAGCTCAGTAATTGAGCGCTTGCTTCCCATGTACAAGGTCCTGGGTTCAATCCCTGGTACCTCCTAAAAAAAAAAAAAAGTTTGCAGAAATAAAAGGCAAAGATAATTTTTTAAATTAAGTGAATCTGTGCTTTTGAACCTGGTTTTTGAAAGAAGTGTTCCCCTCCCAGAAACATGGAAGTGCTGATGGAAACTGATTTCAAAGAAATTGAGTTTGGAGTTAGATCTGTTGAATTTAGGGTGCCACCAGCCATTCAGGCAGCAACAGAAGATGCATTACGGGAGTTCAGAAGAGACGATCTAAAATGGAGCATCAGATTTCAGGGCAAATGAGATTTGCAAGCTAATCAGTATAAAGAAAGAAGAGCAGAAGGCTGAGAATGAACCTTAGAATATAGCTCTGTTAAGAGGAGGAAGCAGAAAGAGAAGCCAAGGCAAGGACACAGTGGCAGGCAGAACCATTTTTGCAACAATGGCTCATTCGTTCACTCATTCAGCAACTCCTGAACACTACAAAGAGCCAGGCCCTATCCTAAATGCTGGGGCAAGTGACGTGGTCTCTGTCCTCAACGAGCTCAGCCTGGTGTGGCTATGAAGGACCAGATATATAGACTCTTATAAAAGAACGTGGGCATAGGAACGGGAACAAGTTTCTGAAAAAGCCTTGTTCAATGCTTGTTCAGAGAAAAGGAGGAGACCTAAGAAAGGGCCATTGGATTTACTGGTCATCGAATCACTGTTGTAGTTTAGTCGCGTAATTGGGCAAATGGCTATTTTAAATAATAACAACTGCTAATATTACTTAGCATTTATTCTAAGGCTTTTCTACATAGTAACTCAGATCCTCAGAACAGTCCTATGAAGTGGATACTATTATTCCCATTTTGCAAACTACTATTCTTATTCTGCTTGCCCTAAGAGAGCAAATATTCTCCTACCAAATTTTTAGAAGAGCGTGAGTTGAAAAGCTCCTCAAAGTAATGCTCATGTGATTCTCAAATGATGTATGCCCTTAACGATTTCATGTCAGCGCTAACATAGTGAAAAAAGCTCAACTTGCTACATGCAAGTTCAACAAAAGAACCTTTCTTTGGACGTTTGTATTTCCTTACTAATTCCTTAAATGACAAGATTTAGCAAAGAACTTGGAAAGAAATCACCTTGGGTTTGCCAGCTTCACCCCCCTGGTGGTAGAATCCTCGGTGTTGGAAAAGGAAACCACCCATAGGGTGTGCTGCCCTCTTTGGAATCTGTTCACATTCGCAGAGAATCTTACCCAGCCACATCGTGCCCACAGCTCTTCAGAGCCCACCTCAGCCAATCTGAGGAAGACGGCCACTCCTCCACCCAAACCCATCCCCTGGCCTTCTCAGTGGCTCTGGCCCGCGTGAAACAAAAATGGATCGCTGTGAATCTCTCAGCTTATTAGGTAGATACCTCATGAGCGGACCTTGCTACTTTTCTTCTGGACTGAGCCCAGGCCTCCAGCAACCTGGGTCCAACAAGGTGGTTTTATGCAATTATGTCGGAGTCTCATTTCCTGACTCATCTGATGGCTCCCTGTTTGATAGATGTGTAAACAGGCTTATGAAAAGCAAACTACCAACTGGGGAAGCCATGAGATTTAGAACTGCTGATGCCCCCAGTCAATCTACCATTCCTGAATCCACCATTTTCATTACCTTCAATTAGCAGTAACAACTACACCACTGCCTAACACTTCTCGACCACCGTCTAACGGCCAGGCACTTTACAAACTTTATCTCACTAAACCATTACAGCGGCTCTATGGGGTAGATAGTATTCCTAGTCTAGAGATGAGGAAGCCAGCTTAGAGAGGGTACGTAATTTGCTCAAAGTCACACCAGTAAGTGAGAGAGTCAAGATTTGAACTTAGGCATGTTTAAAAGCTCGTGATTTATACTGCACACTATCCCACTTCCTCCAAAAGCCCACGTTCGACGATCATTTCAGTTTTCCCCTTTCAGCTTGGTCCCGTTGACTAACACAATCCACATTATCAGAGAGAGAGAGGACAAACATACAATGAAACAATAATTCATTTTCCTAAAGTGATTTGGATCGAGCCACAAAGTTTTTGAGAAGTGAAGGAAAGTTGTATTTTTATAATATCTGTTATAAAATGTTCCAAAGCCTTTTCCTCACCAAAGCATGGGCACTCTCTCTGCAAGGGACAGTATTTTTCTCTTGGAAGGCTCTCAACCTGGGCTTCAATGGTTCCAGAGACAGGAAAAGAGAACATGTGCTGGCTTGTGAAGCTTCTGCCAGGAGGTGACAAATGTCAATTCCTCTCACATTTCATTGGCCAAAGCCAATCATTGTACCCCCATTGAGTACAACAGGGTGGGGATAGAGTCTCCTGTAGAGAGAGGTGCTGAGGATTTGTGAATAGTAGAATCTATACCACGTTTGTTGTTTGCCTCCAAAGTGATTGTCATAAGGGGTATATTGTTGAAGTATATGTTTAAAACTTGTTACTGGGTGGTATGTGCTGAAGGTGGGAATCAGTGGAGAGGTTAGAGGATGGATTTAGAAGGTTCTGTTTTATTGGTGGGAGTCCACCTAGGAGAAAGTCTACCATGCCTGGTTGCAATAATCACCCTATATGAGTATAATACTTTACTCAGTTCTCTGTGACTGTATTTCCTGATTATCACAGATGTTCCTTACTTCCCCGTTTATGAGGGTCAGATGGTTGGTCAGACCAACCTGTCCTCATTTCCGGGTCTCGAGGTCACAGAAAGGGCATTCCACCTCCTTTTACCCAAAACTCCACCCCAGTGCTCTTTCTGCCATACAATCTATCTGTTAAATCTTCTGCAATATCTGAGAGGGTAAGGCATTGGACCATTGTAGCCAGATTATACAACACCACCATGTGCATTTTTCACCCTAAGTGCAGTGACCAAGCTCAAGAAATTCAACTTTGATATAAAGCTTACAGTCTATATTCCAATTTTTTATATGTCCCAATAATGTCCTTTTGAACCTCCTTTGCTCCCTTATTAGATCTTGTCCAGGGTCATGCATGGCCTTTGATGCCATTGTCTCCTTAATTGCTCTCTTTCTTTCTCTTTTCCCATCCCAACCACTTGCAATCATACCATTCAGTGGGATTAATCACAACTACAATGTTGCAGTAGCCTCATCACCTGCCATTAATACAACTTTCCCATCATCCATTTTGCATTAACTTCCCATCTATCTCTAAATTCTCTTAAGTTTCCTTTAGTGACATTAAATGGGCTTAAGATTTCTGACCAACGAAGCTGCATAGGCCGATACCATGGCCAAATGACCTCATTTTCCCCAGTTTGTATAGTTTGAGGTATAGGTAACAACAGATTATTATTACTTTGCCTTCTAGGTCTGGCTCCCCAGGTCTGTGCACATGCCATTCCCTGTGCTTGGAAGGCTTGGAAGGCCTTCTGGGACTTATATTCCAAGCAACTGCAGATCACCTCTTCTGGGAAGCCTTCTTAGTTATCCTCCTATGGGCTCTCCAACCCATCAGGCTCTGCCCCACTGTGGGGCGGCTGGCCCTTTAACTTATGATCTGTATGCCTGCATTGGCATGCTATCAACATTTCAACTGGAGCAGGGGCTGCAGCTGATGATGATCCCTTATCGCCTTTTACTTGTTCCCTTAAAAGGCTATTCATCCATAAAAAGTCCAAACAACATCCTCATCCATAGCCCAAGACTGCATAAGTTACTGTCCCATCTGGTTCAGTGTGCAGTCATTGGAGTGAGCACAATGCGGCTGGAACTGCTGGGCGAGACACCACGAGGTCTGAGAGCCACGATGTCCACTTTTCCTGGGGAACCACTCTGCCGCTCTTGGGTTTTAACCACTGGTAGGTGTCTCACAGATCCTTTTCCCCACAGATAGTGGCCCACAACAGTTCACTGCTCTTCCAGCACCAGGAATCCACCCCTGGATGGAAATGGCAGTCCTCAGAGCGACCGGACACTATTAGGTTAAACCCTTTACTTGCAACAGGACGTGGTATGTTGCACTGAGTTGCTTTCTAAGGGGCTATATCATACTTTAGCCCCTTTCCACAATTGTGAGACTATTGCCTTTGCCACAAACCTCACCCAAAACCAATATTGGTGCTGGCCACATCCAGTTCACAGGATAAGTCAGGGTCCACCCCCCCTTACTGCGCAAGCCTGTGCTATGGCCCTTTCTACTTCTTAAAAGCAGCTTGCTAGGGGGTCCTCTTTCTCCCATTGCACAACCTTCCCTGATTAACACATGCAATGGTTTTACTTCAGCAACCCTTAAGAATTTGATAGTTGTGATGCTTTTTTTAACATAATGAAACAAAGTAACAGCATATAGTTGTGGGTTTTTTTCCATTTCTCTAAATCCTTGGCTACCAACCCATGATACAACATGGGCTATGTAAATAACCCTGAGACAACACTTGAAAAGTCCGTTGTACATCTGGACATATCCAGCCAGTGCCGCTGCTGCAGGAGTCCGAAACTACAACGAATTCTCCATCTGCTTCAGGAGCATAACCAGAGATATAGTGGATACCTTTATTGTTTTGGGGTCAGTGACTGACCTAGAAGTTTATCTCTTAATTTTCATACACTTTCTAAAACATAGCAAATGAACTTACGTTGCTTTTTACTTCTGCACCTTTACCATGATTACATTAATTAACAGGTATTTTATTTTAGCAGTACAGGTTAAACAATGCTTTTACAAACCTTTTATATCCAAAACCACAAAGCCTATAGTTACTTCATCTCAAGACAAATTTCACCTTTACAAAAGACATTCCCTTACTTAATGCTGCTAATTTACTTTTACAAACCTTTTACTTCTTTCTATATCCGTTATGTCTCATATCCCTCATTCTGTGTCCTTCGGTATGGCTGTTTCCAAGCTCTCCATCATTTCACGTCTCTGATTTTTCACTGCTTCCAAGATGTCCTCTGGAATCAGTGTTGCCAGTAATATGCAAGCTTGTTTTTTGGAAACACTTTTATTAGTAATCAGCAACCAGTTAGGACTTTGTCTCTGCTTGGCACTGACTAGTTTAAGCTCTCTTTCGAGCTCCTCTTTTACCCAGCGACACAGGATTCAGCAGCTCATTGATTATCAGAGCAATCTCCCAAGACTGCTAACAAGGGCCAAGTGGCAGCTACAGCCTCAGCCTGATGTTCTCTAGTTTTTATGAAGACATCTTTTACATTCTTCTCTAACTGTACTAGATTCTTCTCTAACTGTACTAACCTTGCAGGTGTATATGGGGTGTCCCCCAAGTCATGTACAGGACCCCAAATCTGATTTCCTTGGCACAAGCAGACTAGGTTAAACACAACCACATAGAGGAACAGGGCCCAGGATTTCCCCCATAGAGTTCCCAGTAAAGGGTAAGACTCCCCAGGCAGAATTTCCTGTGACTGCTATGCCATCCATGGCTCCCACACTGTTAGGAAACCCGGGAATATCCTGCCAACTACGCCAATTATAACGCAGGAGGTCAAGCCCAGGAAGGTTGACCAAATTCTTTGATATTCCAGAGAAACCACAGGGGAGTCCAGCATCGGCCATGCCCTTATTACTTACAAACATAACCCGGTGGCTGCAGGCTGGGAGGTGCTGCCTCATGCTCGGTGGGTGCTTCGTGCCACGTAACTGACATAGTTGGCCTTTATCAGGTTACAAAGCAGCGGACACAAGGGTTACTAGTTAACAATACCAAACCGCCTGATTATTACCGCAGGTGTTCCTTACCTCCCTGTTTATGAGGGTCAGGTGGCTGGTCAGACCACCCGGTCCTCATTTCAGGGCCTTGGGGCCACGGAAAGGGCATTTCGCCTCCACTTACCCTACAACCCTCCACATGAAGAAATAAATGCCATTGATTTCATAAGAGGGAGCCAGGGGATCACAGGAATAATAATACATTGATTTGGGGTGCTGGAGAGATTCTAAAACTAGATGGTGATGATCTCTCACAGCTCCAAATTAGCTAAAAGTTATTGGGTTGTACACTTAATGGCTTTTATAGCATGTAAATTATACTTCAATAAGGGCATTAAAAGAAAAAAAACATTGGTGTCGCACTTTAAAATTGACTCTAATTCAGAGATTCTCATAATCAGCCAGGCTTAGGGCCAAGGTTCTAGTCCAGGGGTCAGCAAACTAGGCTGGCCAAACTGGGTCTGTGGCCTGTTTTTATATGGCCAGCTGAGCCGTTTTTAAAAAGTAATTTAAGGGGAGGCGGCTGTGGCTCAATCGGTGGGGCTCCCGTTTGCCATGTGGGAGGCCCCGGGTTCGGTTCCCGGGGCCTCCTGGTGGGGGCGGGCCCGCCCGCGCGGCGTGGTTGGCTGACCCGGCGGGCGCGGGCAGCAGGGGGGGGATGAATGAATAAATAAATAAAAATCTTTAAAAAAAATAAAATAAAATAAAATAAAAATAAAAAGTAATTTAAGAAAAGAAGAAAAATTTGCACAAGAGGCTGTATGTGGCCCACAAAGCTAAAACTATTTCCTTTCTGGCTCTTTACAGAACAAGTTTGTGGACCCCTGTAATCTAATCCTCTGTCACTCAAAGAGTGGTCCAGTTTCATGGGCATCACCTGTCAGAAATGCAGATTCCCAGAGCTGCTGAGACAAGATCTGCACTTTTTCAAGATTCCTTGCAAAACTTGAGAAGCCTTGGTCTGGTGCACCAAGTCTGGAGGTCTGGAGGGGCTGTCTGCCACCCATGGAACTGCTATATAAGGTTCCCCCTTGGAAACAGGGCTTGCTTAGGTCTCCTTGACTCTTCAGAGCCAGGCACATGTATCCATGAGGTTACTAAGACGAGAGGCTGCCACTCAGAACAATACTTCTCAAACCCTGCCCTATCAAAGAACACTGCTCCAAAGCTCCACCCAGGAGTTCCACCACTAAAACAGATGAATGGCTGCTTTTCCCCAGGATGAACCCAAAATAAAGTAAAAGGATAGATTTTCCCTAATTACATTCTCTCCCATAATTTTTTTCTTAAACCTTTGATGTGACAAGTGAGGCAGAGGGTGAAGTTAGGCAGCTGCAAGCCAAGGAAGCACCACGGATTGCCAGCCAACCACCAGAAGCTGGGCAGAAACAAGGAAGGCTTCTTCCCTACAGAAACGAAGGAGCACGGCCTGGCCGACACCCTGATTTCATGCTTCTAGCCTCCAGCACTGGGAGACAATACGTTTCTCTTGTTTTAAACCATTCAGTTTGTAGTACTTTTGTTTTTTTATCAATTTTTAAAATAGCTTTATTGAAGTATAATTTACATACCATAAAATTCACCTATTTGAAGGGTACAATTGAATAATTTTTACTAAATTTGCAGAGTTGTGTAGCCATCACCACAATCCAGTATTACTTTTCTAGTACCCCAAGATCCCTTGTAAATGCCATCTTTTAGGGTTCACTGTTTATATTGTACAGTTCTATGGATTTTTAATTTTTTTATTCTGGTAACATATATTCAACCTACAATTTCCCCTTTGAACCTCATTCAAATATACAATTCAGTGATTTAATTACATTCATAATGTTGTGCTTCATGGATAAACAAACTGTGGTCTATTCACACGATGGAATATTATGCAGCTGTAAGAAGAAATGAAGTCATAAAGCATATGGCAACATGGATGAGCCTGGAGGACATTATGTTGAGTGAAGCAAGCCAGACACAAAAGGACAAATACTGTATGAATGCGTTACTATGAACGAAATATATTGTGTAATATATTGTTTGATTAAAAAAAAAAAATTTACATGTATCCATTACATTTAATTGAGAAATGTATATATTTATTCATCTGTGTTTACTTTTTAGTTTTTTATTGCTTATGTTTTCAATTATTAAATGTACAAAATAAAGTAAAAAAAAAACCAAAAACAAAAAACATAATGTTGTGCTACCATTAACACCACTCACCACCAAAACTTTTCCATCACCCCAAACAGAAACTCTGTACAAATTAAGCATTAACTTCCCATTCCCCACCCCACCATTGTCCCTGGTAACCTGTATTCAAGTTTCCAACTCTATAAAATAATATGATATCACTGGTTATTTTATATCAGTGATATCATATTTGTGCTTTTGTGTCTGGCTTATTTCACTCAGCATCATGTCTACAAAGTTCATCCATGTTGTCACATATATCAGAACTTAATTCCTACGTATGGCTGAATAATAAAATGCTGATGGACATGTGGATTGCTTCCATCTTTTGGCAATTGTGAATAGTGCTGCTATGAACATCGGTGTGCAAATATCTGTTTGAGTCCTTGCTTTCAGTTCTTTGGGTGTATCCCTAGAAGTGGGATCGCAGGATCATATGGTAATTCTATACTTAATTTTCTGAGGAACTGCCAAACTGTTTTCCACAATGGCTGCACCACTTTACATTCCCACCGACAATGAACTAGGGTTCCTATTTCCTTTCCAACACTTGTTATTTTCCATTTTTCAAAAAGCAGTCACTTAAAAATTTTTTTTTTATTTTTTTATTTTTTTTAAGATACTTAGATTATACAAATGTCACATAAAAAATATAAGGGATTCCCATATGCCCTGCTGCCCATACCTCCCACATTATCCCACATTAACAACATCCTTCATTAATGTGGTACCTTCATTGCAATTGATAAACACATTTTGGAGCATTGCCACTAAGCATGGATTAAAGGTTACATTGTAGTTTACACTCTCTCCCACTCAATTCTGTAGGTTATGGCAGGAGATATAATGGCCTGTATCTGTCGTTACAATGTCATTCAAGGCAATTCCCAAGTCCCAAAAATGCCCCCATATTACACTGTTTTCCCTCTCTCTGTCCTCAGAATCTCCATTGGCCACTGCCTCTACATCAATGTTGTAATTTCTTCCATTGCTAGAATCATAAGTCTATAGTAGAATACCAGTAAGTCTACTTTAGTCCATAGTTCATTCCCCAATCCTGAGGATTCTGGGATGGTGATTCCCACTCCACCTCTAATTGAGAGGGGCCTCTGATCCCATAGGGCTGATGGACAGGACTTTCTTGCTTGCAGTTGTAGACTCTCTCTGTTCCTTGGGATGGTCATTGTCCATCATCACCTCCATGTTAGTTGTCCTGGGTGAGACCAATAAACTGGAGAGTAGGTGTTGCAACTCCGTTGAGATTCAGGGCCCAGCTGGCACATGGACAGCCCAAAGATTCAAGTCTCTTGAATGTACACCTACCAACTCTAGTACTAATTATAGATCCAAATAGAAGGGGCAGAAGAGCCATGTGAAGGGAAACCACAACTGAGTCCAACTCTGTCACTCTGGGGAGCATAAATTCCAAAGTAGGGCCCACAAGCAGCCCTGGGAAACTAAGACAGCCACTGTTATGCTAACTGATACAAAATTTGTGGCAGAACCTGAAATGCATGGTATTGACTCTGCTCAGGTTCAGTCAGTGTACAGACTGGGAAGTAGATGAACTCTGTTATGCAAGAACAAAGCATTTGGCAACCTTGTAGCCAGCAAGCAGGAGTAACAATAGGGGAAAGTGTGGAGAAGCATGTTGATAATGCTGGGTCCTTCTTGCTGCCTTTAGCCAAGTCCCACAAGTCCTACAAGACCTCAAGCCCACACTAGGGAGCCTGCAGGCAGCGCTGGAAGGAACCACCCAGCTCTGGGGGGCATGATCTACTTGAGGCCTGCAATCTAAATCTAATCTTGATGGCCTTGAAATTGGGAGCTAGCCAGCGTTCAAAAAGCCATTGTTTCTGTACCCCAAACTGAAGCAGTAAAAAGAGGAGGCTGCTAAGTGTTAGCATTAGGAGGAGATAAAATTGATACCTGCCATACAAAAGCAGGAACCCCTGAAGAGATGAGATTAAGAGCTATCCATGCCTTCCTCTCCCCCCAAGCTCATTGTTTCAAATGTCCTCAAGGAATCCACCATTAGTTTGAAGGTAGGGAGATAGGCAGAGCTCAAAAACCATAAGTAAAAGAGTTATCAGGCTTAAAAATTATAAATTGTATCTAGACAAAATATTTAGCTGTGGTTTATTTGTACATGGAACTCATTGGAAACAGATCAGACACTTACTGAGTTTTTGAAGGAATTGTATTGTTAAAGAAACCAGTGAGACTTTGCATTAGTCTGACATTGTTGTGCCCCTAAAACAACCCAATACCCTCAAATCTATACCAGCAGGAAAAAGCTATGAAAACCACCCTAGGGGAGCAGACGTGGCTCGAGCAGTTGAGCACCCACCTCCCACATGGGAGGTCCCAGGTTCGTTCCCAGTGCCTCCTAAAGAAGACAAAACAAACAACAAGCAGACATTGAGCTAAACAATGAGCAGACAACAAGCAAAAACAATGAGCAGACAACCCAAAACAATGAGCAGACAAAAAGAAAAAATGAGCAGACAACAAGCAGACAAAAACAAACGAGCAGGGAGTGGATTGGCTCAAGAAGTTGAGTGCCCACCTCCCACATGCGAGGTCCCTGGTTTGGCTCCCGGTGCCTCTTAAAGATAAAACAGTCAATGAGCAGACAACGAGGAGAAGAGGAAAAAAAAAAAACAAAAATACCCCATCCCCAATAAGGCCCAATATCCAAAGTCCACTTCAGATGTGACCATGGAGGATGATAGATGAGTAAGCATCTCCCAGAGGGCAGAGCCGGGGCTCTGAGGCCAAAGGAGAGAGAGATCATCCCAGAGATCGGAACCAGGGGCTGCTAGAGGAGCCTGCAAGGGGAAGTGGCCTCGCTATTTCTGCCCAGCAGGATCTGACCACTGCTATGGACCAGTGACTGTTCCCGGGTTCCCATTCTGCCTCCTCTTTTCTTCTGAATGAGGTGTGTGTGTGTGTGTGATCACTCACTTCCTATACTCATTATATAGTGTGCCGTGGATGAGGAGAGCTTGTCTTTTGGTTTATAGGCCACCTGGACCCTGTGGGAAGAACAGCACATCCCACATAGAACCTGGACCTCGAGCTGCACCCCGTGCAGATTTCCTGTTTTTTCTCTCCTTTGGTGATGGGGTAAGTTCCATGATTGGGAAGAACAGGCCCATGGAAATTCAGATGGACAAAGGGGATGGACTATGGTCGAGGCCAGCAAGTTTTTCTGTAAAGGGTCAGAGTGTAAACACTTTAGGCTTTGCAGGCCGTGCCATCTCTGTTGCAACTATTTATCTCTTCTATCTGCTGTTGTAGTGCAAAAGCAGCCATAGAGAACATGCGAAGGAACGAGCATGACTGGGTTCCGATAAAACCTTATTTCCTAAAACAGGTGGCAGCTGAATTTGGCCCATGGACCAGGGTTACCAACCACTGAGCTCTGGCCATGACACCTGGTTGTCCCCTGGTCTCCTTCCTACCCTTCCTCCTTAAGGTTATAAGCATCTCTGGGTCTTCTACCCTCCCCACCCTACATCCATTCCATCAGCAAGTCTTGGGGACTCTTCTGCCAAAACGTATTCCAACTCTCCTTGCGGCCCTGCATCTTCATTACCACCTCCTCTTAAATCGTCTCCCCTCCTGCCCTCCCACTATCCCTTCTCCATACAACAGCCTCTGTGTATGTGTGTGTGTGCGCGCACACTCAGAGTAAAACCCAAAGTCCTAGAGGGCCACACCATCTGACTACAGTCTAATTTCTTAAACCACCCCCTTCATCTCCTACTCCCGCCACATTGGCTTTCTTTACCTTCTCATTCGGCCCTAAGTCAGTCCCTTGCAAGTGTAACATCCTCTGTCTGGAACACTTCCCCAGGATGCACAGAGCTTCAGGTCTCAGCTTTAATGTCCCCTCCTAAGACAGGTCTTCCCTGGCTATCCTCTCTACCTAAGCCCCCAGCCACTGTCTAACACAGCCACCACCCTGGGCTCTTGACATGGCACCTCTCATTAGCTGAAAGCTGGTTTGTTTTTCTTTTCCCAGAAGAATGGAAAGGCCCATCCTTTTCACCGTCTTTGCTATATGGCAGGTGCTTTTCTAGGTTCTGGGGATACAGCAGAGAACAAAGTGAGACAAGCCCCTTCTCTCAGAGAGGAAACAGATTTAAATGGTGCTCCCCATTTGTGTGTGAAAACAGGATAAACATTTGAAAAGTCCGAAACACGGGAGCTAAATAAAATAGAGTTATGTAATGTTGACCTTGCAGGGAAGCGAGACAGCCCATAACCCAGCTTCCTGTGAGATGAGGACACAAGGCCCTGAGATCTCAAGTAACTTGTTCAACCTCACACTGTAAATAGCAGAGGACAGGATCATCTCAGGTGTGAAGGACCCGGCACAACATCCAGCTTTCCACCTGACCTGGATGAAGCCACCCACCACCCACAGCGTGGGAGACTATAGCAGCCAGGGCCATCGAAATGATTCCATGGACGACCCCAAGGTGGCCAAGGAGCTGCATTCATAAGAGTTGACAAACCTCCAGCTGGGGCCCAGCAGGAATTAATGCCTGCCTCCTCGCTCTGTTAAAAAAAGAAACAACTTTTCCCCCTTTATCTTTATTTTAATAAGTCTACAGCCCAGCCAGCTGAACTGGAAATTCCCTAGGATATTCGGGATTCAGACTCTGAAGGATTTAGCACCAGAACACAAGAATTCTCCCTACTCATATTAATAATTAATGTTTATTGATACTTTCTTACAAGCTAGAGATTGTTTCAGGTCAGAGTTAACTGAGAGAGCATGGGGGCGAAAGACGCTCCAAGCTACCCAATAATTAGGAACCTGATAAATGGCAGCTCTGAAAGAAAGGGTGGGAATTCGTTGAGGTGTTAATCCGTGGTCCTTAAGCTTCTTGAGGTCAGGAACCGTCTTTGAGAATCTGATGAAAGCGAAGCTGGATTCTCTCCCCAGAGTGAACATCCACACAAAAGCTTGGATGCAGTTCATGGGGTTCACTGACATCGTGGTTAAGTCCGGGCAGCTCACACCATAGGAAAAGTCATAATTCAATTCCCAGCTCTGCCATCTCTAACTGAATCACTTTGGGCAAGTCAGTTTATTCCTGCAATCTCTACAACGGCTTTCTGGAGCTAGGTTGCCAGGGTTCAAATCCTGTATTCTTCACTCACTGCCTGTACAACTTTAGACAAGTTCCTTTACCTTTCTATGACTCAGTTTCCCCCATTTGTAACATGGGGATAATAAAAAAAAGACATCTCAAAACAGGTGTTAAAAGGATTCAATAGGTTAATGCATCTTTTGGTCAGTTTCCTTAGAGGACCCTGAGGTACGGATTCTTACACAAATGATTTAGTGAGAGTTGGCCCTCCGGATTACCTGTAAGGAAATGAGGGAGGTGGAAATGGTGGGGAAGGGAGCCAAGCCAAGTTGTGGGTTCAGCTGAAGTCTAGCTTCAGCAAGAGTAGCTGTCATAGAATCCTTCTACCTTGAGGCCCAAGGGCCAAGATTTGTACCCTAGGATCAACCAATCACTGGCTGGAGGTCAACCCCTCGGTGGAGCCATAACCACCCAGACAGCTCTGGACAAGGCGACTCCCACTGACCAAGGGCAGTTCTCCAGGGAAGAGTGTAAGCTGCACACCTTTTACTTCCAGCACTCCTGGCGGCTGCGTGGCGGGAACACTGGCCTGGGAAGGGGATCTGGGCACAAGCAGCATCTTCAGCATACAGGGAAAGTTCTCAGAACGCTCCAGGCGTGTAGCAAGCACTCAGTAGACGTCAGCAGGTAAAATTACTATTTCTAAAACATCTCTCAGATCTGACATCTGTGATTTTGTGAAACAATCTAAATGTCCAACAATAGGGGAATGGTTCAGTAAATTATGGTTAATCCACATGATAAATTATTACTATGCAGCCGCAAAACTGTAAATACGTGGCTCATTACACAATGAAATGTGTTTTCCCAGGTAATAAGTAAATAATGCCAAAACATATATATTTCCGTGTTTGACTTGTTTTCAAATATGTCCTTTTGATTCTAACAACAATCCCATAGGGCAAGCATCATTCCCTCTTTATGAAGAAGTTAAGTGACTTGGCTGATAGACTCAACTAGTGAACAACAGGGGCATGGCTCAAACCCAGGTTTTCTGATTCCAGACACAATGGTCTTTCAGAAGTAAAACACGAAACCATGTATGCGCTAGATTAAATCTTTTAAGAATTATGTGGATATGAATAAATGCAGGAAGCAAAAAGAAGAAATGAAAATATTTGTCCTATTAGATGTGGGATTATTTATCCGCGCTGTATTATGGTTTTGTGGAAGACACACGTAGCATATCATGCTGTAGACTGGGTGATATCCAGCCAGTCACCATCAGTGCAGCCCAGCTGGTCAATTACTGTCACATTGGGCCTATTAGGTTGGTGTCCATGCTACACCCATCATTAAATATTTTAAATATATCACCCTGCTACAGGCCAATTAAAAGCCTTGAGACACAACCCTTAAGGCAAGTGATATGATGTGTGTGAGTGTGTGCATGTGTGTGTGAGAGAAAGAGTGAGAGTGAGCTCAATGAATGATGGGGATGTGTCAAAAGGAGCCAGCTTGAAGGGGCTCTCCCTGGTCAAATGAGAAGCAATTTGAACATCAAAAGTAACTTGTGATATTAATAGATCACAACCCTTTAAATGAAATAGGAATCAGGAGTCCATGCTGATATAAATAAAGTAATAAATTAGTTAATGGGAGACCAAGAAAAGCTCTTCCTTAGAGGAGAATGCCCATTAATAAATATAAAAAGACTGATGGAAGTAGAGACTCAACCTTTGGCAGCCACTATGGAGGTGATTGATTCAGATGGGCGCTTTCAATGAATACTAAGGCTAGTGGGTAGAAGTTGGATGAAGAACAGAATATTGGAACAATACCTCTCTCCAAAATATTGGAATACCTTTCCCCAAAATACTAAGCAATTACATATGGAAATGGTGAAGGTAAGGTGGAGAAACCTAGCAGACTGCAACCTGACTAGGAGATCAAGGTTAGCGTCACCAACGGTGGGACAAGTCCCCTCTCCAGGTGTGATACGCTGAGAAGAGCACAGCACCATCTTTGTGATGTTCCTCTCAAGAATGCATGACCTGAGACTGGTCCTGAGCAAATATCAGATGGACCTACGCTGAGGGCCATCCCATAGAATGGATGCCCTGTCACTTTAAAACGTCAAGGAATGAAAGGCAGGGAAAGGCTGAGAAACTGGTGCAGACTGAAAGAGTCTGAGAAGACATGACAATTAAAGGCATCATGTAATCATGGATAAGATCCTGGACTAGAAAGGAAAATCTGACACTATTGGGACAGTGAGGGAAAATTGAATAGAATCTGTAAATCAGTCAATAGCGATGTACCAAGGTTGATTTCTTGGTTTGGTGGTTATGTAGGATAGTGTCTTCATTTGGGAGAAACACACACTGGAGTGTTTAAGGGTGATGGGACGTCGTGTTCAAAGATTCAGAAAATGATATTGATACTGGGTATTTAGTGGGTAAAAGAGGAGATGCAGTAAAATACAACAACCAGGGGATGTTCTCTGTACTGTCTGGCAACTTTAATGCAAGTTTGAAATTATTTAAAAATAGAATATTTTAAAAACAAAGAATGACACCTCATATACAAGGTACATGTGGAAGATCATTTGCCAAGATGGCCACAATAATTCCTCCTTTCCCACAGGCCTCTTTCAAGGTGACTTCAGCCCCCTCTCACCAGGAGGCAGTCTTAGCTCGCTTCCCCCTGAACAGGGGCTGGCCTTCAGGCTTGCTTTGACCGAAAGAAGGCCAGGATTGTGTTGCTTCAAAAGGTGTTCGGCCTCCACTCTTGCCCTCTTGTTGGTCTGACATCGTCATGTAAAGAAACCTACATCTCCTTGAGGATAAAAGATCACATGGAGAGAGAATCCAAACCACTTGGACCATCCAGCCTTTCCAGCCCCATCCTGACTGGGGGGGCTGCATACATGAGCCCCAGTGTAGACCAGCAGAAGAGCCAGCCCATCTACAGAATTGTGAGAAGCAAAAAATTGTTGTTGCAAGTTTTGGGGTGGCTTGTTACACAGCATTAGATAACCTAGTATGTTACTATTTCCACTGCTATAATTAAGAATTTAATCAACACTGACTGACTTTATGCCGATGGAATTTTCCTCAGAGCAGATATAGTAGTTGGTTTTCTCACAAAGTTATCCCCATCCACCATTAGAGAATTGATTTTCACATTGATTAAAAGTGATGGCAAATTATACTTCATCGAGATCTTTTATATACATAACCTCATTTTTCCTTCACCACAACCCTGGGAGATGGAATAGGTGTTACTATCCTTAATTTTAGAGATGAGGAAATTGTTCAGAGAGATGACGTCACTTGGCCAAGGAAACACAGCCAGTAAGTGTTGAATTCGGGACCAGAATCCAGGTCCTTTCTACTTTGTCAAGGTGCAGGTAGACTCTTGGGCCTTCTGTAGAGACCACTTTGCTCTCCCTTCTAATTCCAACCCAAAATTATTTCAGGAAATATTCCAAATCAACCTTAGTTGCTGTGAATGTGAATATAGGTTGATGGAGATCTGCTAATCATCCAGGACACCAGATACACTTTATTCTACTTAGCCCCTGTTTTTTACCTGCATATTGAGCTATGAGTATGGTAACCATGGGTCTCAGATTTTCTGGAATATCCAGATTTCAATATTCTGTCATTTCATGAGTACCAGTGTGAGGTTTGGACAATGTAGTTGTCATAGCGATAGGGGAAAAGCTGGACTTTGAGCGGCCTCCTTTTATTCCTTGGTCTCTTTCAGGTTTGTATGACAAAAGTGTGAAAAGGCCAATTAGGATGATCTGATCTTCCATATTAACCAGACCCTTACTAGATATCCTGCTAATTTACTGACGATCATTAAAAGTGGGCATGGAAAAATAAAGAGTCTGGGCAGACCAATGAAGCCTGTTAAATAGATAGGAATAGGCCTCTGGAAAAAAAAAAAGAAGCAAAATTTTCAGTCCAGTGGTCAGCAAACTATGGTCCCTGGGCCAAATCTGGCCACCTCCTGTCTCTGGACAGCTCAGGAGCTAAGAATGGCTTTTCACTATTTTAAATGGTTTGGAAAAAAAAAAAACAAAAGAAGAAATTTATATTAAATTCAAATGTCTGTGTCCATAAATAAGGCTTCTCTGAAACACAGCCATGGTCATTAGTTGACATATTGCCTATGGTTGCTTTCATGCTACAGTGGCAGAGTGGTTGAGACAGAAACAGTATGCCCCAAGAGCCCAAGATGTTTACTCTCTGGCCCTTCATAGAAAAAGTTTTCTGGTCCCTGACTTTAGCCTAAACAATAAGAGCTTATAGAGGGCCTTAATTCAACCTTCAAATATGTCTTTATGATAGAAAATTATCTAGACATTTGAATCTGTACACAACTGAGTCATAGAACAGAGAAAGGAAAAGAGATTTTGGTTGAAAATAAGGTTGAAAAGAAATTGGAATGGCTCAACATCATTAGTCATTAGAGAATGCAAATCAAAATCACAATGAGATACCTCTTCACAGCCACTAGGATGCTAGAATTTAAAAAACAACATCAGAAAATGACAAGTGTTGGCAAGGATGTGGAGAAATTGGAGCCCTCGTACATTGTTGGTGGGAATGTAAAATGATACAGCCACTGTGGAAAGTAGTTTGGTGGTTCATCAAAAAGAGAACTCCCGTGTGACCCAGCAATTCCATTCTTAGATATAGAACCCAAAGAATTGAAAACAGTAATGGAAAGAGATACTTGTATGCCAATGTTCATAGCAGCATTATTCACAATAGCCAAAAGGTAGAAACAACCCAGGTGTCCATCAACAGGTAAATGGATAAATAAAATATGGTAGATCCATACAGTGGAATATTATTCAGCCATAAAAAGGAATGAAGTTCTGACACATTCTACAACCAGGATGAACTTTGAAAAAATTATGCTAAGTGAAATAAACCAGACACAAAAGGACAAATATTGTATGATTCCACTAATATGAATTATTTAGAATAAGCAAATTCACAGAGACAGAAAGTTTATTTGAGGTTACCAGGGGAGAGTGAAGAGGGGAGAATGGGGAGGAGAACAAAGTAATTAGAATGGGTTACTAAAATCCTTGCTTTGTTTTTTTTCCCTTAGGATTTATCACCACCTGAAATATTATATCTTTATGCTTGTTTACTGACTCTCTTCATCTTACTAGAAATAAGCTCCATGTGGGCAATCATTAATATTTGCCGGATGGGTGGATGGATGGATGGATGGATGGACGGACGGACAGACAGAGTAGTGGCTCAGCACATCGGGTTTACAATCATGCAGGGTTTGTATCTTGATGCTACTTCCACTTATCTGTATGATACGTTGCTTCGCTTCTCTCAGCCTCAGTCCCTCCATCTTTAAAATGGAAGCGATGTGAAGCGCTTTGAAGGTCAGATGAGAATGTAAGGGCTAGCCTGGCTCATTCCAGGGCCTTAGGAAATGTTAGCTGGTAGGTCCATCTCTGCCTTTAGAGATCTTTTTAGGAGAGATCAGATATGCTTCTGCTCTGCATGGTTTAATCCTTCACTAAAACCTCCAGGTCAGATCAGGTCATTTCCCAAGGCCCTTTCTACTTCCACAGCTCTGATATAGGATTTCTTCTTCAGAGATTTTTCTTCTTCAGAGATTCAGGAAAATGAGAAACATCTTCAGGAGTGGCCCCCTCGAGGCCCGCTCTGTAGGCAGAAACCAGTTAGGAGAGTTTTACTGTCTGGACACACTTCCCTCTGCGGCATCCGTGGTTTCATTTTGGCCATGGTTAATGACAGTGGGTAACCCAACATGAAAAGGTTGCTGACAGGTCTTCATCAAAGGATGCAGCTAAGCAGCTATGAAAGGATTAAAAATCAATCTCACCATCCAGAGAGGCGGCAAGCAAAACACACATACACAACTCAGTGATAACAATCAAAGAGCTGGAAACAGTTCTATGGTTTCACGGGCCAATAAACAAAAGTAGGAAGCAACTTCAGGCCCTCTGCGCTCTCTCAGCACCCGACGTGGAGCTGAAAGGGCTGGCAATGGCCGATACAGAAGGTGGAGAAAGCTTGCCTACTGGTAGACTCTGCCTTTTCAGAGAGGAGGATTCTGCTGGTCAATGTTTCTATCAAAAATCCCATTCCCAGGGTGACAAGAGGAATTGTCATCCATTTTTAGAGATGACAATGACCTGTTTGGGGAGCTTTATAGAAAAGCTTTGTCTAGACAGAAACAGCTCAGAGAGTTTTGAAATACACCATCCATCTGCAACCTTTATGGAGCTGGTTATAGTTGGGCAATGCTGACTCATCCCATGAAATGCTTCCCCCTACCTGATGGGCCTTTGCTCTCAAATTTAGTTTAAGACTTACAGCACCTGGAGACAGGGGAATGGGAACTGACATTGTAGGAACAGAATTTATGTTGTCCGTGGATCGTAAACTGACTGGGGAAAGCAAAGGACCCCATTTCCAGATCCAGAGGACTGGTGGGCAGCTCAGTTCTACACTCCTGCAAACTCTTCTTTTTTCCCTTAGGTTACTTTATTCCTCTTTCCCTATCCCCAAAAATTCACAAAGGGAAGAAAATAAAGAACTGTCATCTTCTTTCTCTCTATCCCCTGACCCACTGCATTTATTCTGTCCTGATTGCTTTGTTGAAGTTTTTCTATATGAGAAAGGTTTAGGTTCTTTTTACCCCTGAAGACACAGGCTTAAGGAAATTAATAATTTATTGAGCATCTATGATTTGCTGCCAGACTCTTGGGCAAGTGTGTTGCATATATTATCTTATTTGATAAACACTGTAGAACTTTCCAGAGTTACTTATCACCATGAAACTATAAAATATGAAATAAATACGAGTATCATTTTAAATGTTTTGTCATCACAGAGGAGATTGAGGTGGAACCTAATCCAATATGACTGGTACCCATATAATGACAGGAAATTTGGACACAGAGACAGAGAAAGAGATAGCCATGTGACAGAGGGAGAGATTGAGTTATGCTGCCACAACCCAGGGAATGCCAGGGGTTTCCAGACATCTACCCGAAGGCAGGGGAGAGTCATGGAACAGGCTTAGCGTGCTTACCCTTTAAGAGTAAATCGATACCCTGATTTTGGATGGCCATCCTGCAGCACCAGGAGACAGTACATTTCTACTGTTTAAGTCAACCAGTCTGTGACGTTTGTTAGAGCGGCGCTGGCAGGTTAGGACCTCTTCCCTTTCGTTCCTTCTGCCTCTACCTTAGTTGAGGCCCTGACTTCCTCTCCCTTAATTATTCAGTACCCTATTGATCTGCTGCTTCCTGCCACCCCAGTGATCCTTAACCAGAGTCCTGTACTTTCCACCCTCTCCCAAACAACCACACACACACACCTTTTTTTTTCAATAATTCTCCATTACCTACCAAATAAAGTTCAGACTTTTTAGCCTGCTTTCAATGCCTTCCAGAATCTTGTCCCAGCCGTCATTGCTGGTCTCCTAGTACTCAGTCTCTCGTCTCCAAACACAGTGCCTGCCTTCTCAGGTCTTTGGTCCTCTTGTGCCCTCTGCCTTGAAGTCTCATTCTTTTCTCACCTGCCGAATGCTGCTTCCCTATTAAGCCTTTCCTCCTTGTTCTCTACTCATTTGAAGCTGCAACAAATACTCCTTTCTCTGTACCCTTATTTTTTTTTCATTTTGGACAACAGTTATACCACTTATATTATTTTACTCATATTGAGGTGAAATGGGTCCATTTTCCCACCAGATTGTACATTCTTCAAGTTCTATTTGATGAAAAGCTATGAAACTTGCATCTTTAAAATTAGGCATCATAAGAGCAACTAGGACTGAAATAGGAGTAAGCTGCAGCCCCAGAACTGGATGGTTCTAGTGGAGGTAGAAGAATACAGGAACAGACAGCTGCTGTACTGTGTGATGGGAAATGGGCATGTCTTATTTATGTTTATTTCCCTCAGCCTAGGACTTTGCACATGTTCACCGAATGGCATTTTAGAGCTGGAGGAGCCTAAACGGCCATGTAAACCAATCTCCACGTGTCCTTGCAAAGAAAGCCGAGACCAGAGAAGTTAGAACTTGCCAAGGTCATCAGGTCGATGAATGGCAGAGCTGGAGCAAGCTCTAGATCTGCTGACTCCATGCCAGGGAACACCCACCCCCTTCTTTGTACATGCCAGTGGGGGTGGGGCTGTCACAGCAATTAATCAGGGTTATGCACCGCAGAAGTATTATAAAAGCAATAAAGCATAATCAGTGGATTTGTCTTGGCTGAATGGCCAAAAACATAAGGAAGATCTTAAAGGACATGTAACATTTTTTGTCTTCCATGAATACCTCATATCTATAAAACTCTCTTTACTCCATTGCTTCTATATAAATCATTGGTAATTTATTTTGTTCTTTATGAGAGTCAAATGGTTTTACAGCTGTGTTCACTCACAGGAAAAGAGAGAACTAAACATTTTTAAAGGTCTCATTCTTGGATTGGCATTTCTCCTGTAAGCCAGCAGGAAGATTCCAGAAAAACTGCCTGATTGTTTTTCTCTAAAAGTTATATGATTGACCCCATCCCAATCAAAATGGCGGAGTAAGAAGCTTCAGGGCTCCATTTGCACCCCATTGCCCACCCTATATAAGCTTTGAACAACTAGCAAGAAAAGGCAGAAATATCGTTCTCAAAGCTGCAGAGCACAGTTAAAGGACACAGTAACAGACAGAGTGCTAAATCAATAATAATAATAATAATAATAATAATAATAATAATAATAAAGCTACTTAAAAGCAGCAGGATCTCATGGCTCTAGCTGGCCCCTTTCTCCACCATTCTCCGGCTCAGCAAGGAGCCAGCCAGCGTTCCCAGTGCAGATCCCTAGTCCCAGTTCCAGACAGAGCAGAGTAACCCTTGTGGCCATACTAGGAGCATGTATGTCTGGCCCAATCTGTCTGGTGGTTGCCTGAGGGACTTGCTGTCCCAGAACTTGCCCTGTGTGTAAAAGGGAGCTTACAGAGCTCTCCTGGAGAACACTGTGGGACAGCAGTCAAATAGTGCTGCCTGGGGCAAGGGATTGCTGGGAGCAGGACACACAGTGCAGTGCCCAAACATTTGTATCCATGTAAATGGGGGAATTCCTAGGGCCAAACAAGCATGCATAAAACAAGACCTTATGCACAGAAAGGATCAGGGAGTCCTCTACGTTTTGGCCTGGATCTGTTTTCCCACAACCCATTGTATGGATAAGCCCTGAAGGCACAAGCCAAACAGCAAAAACTGTGAAAGATGTTTTCTTTTTTCCTCCCCGCCCCCACCCCTTCCTCCTCCTCTGTCTTCTTTTTCTTAACTCCTGGTATTCAAGAAAAATTCCTGTCATAACTGTAGCTGGGTACAAGCGTAAGGAACTCAGAGTCTAAACCCATCAATAACACATTAAAATATCAAAATGTCCAGGTTTCAACAAAAGATTACAAAACATACAAAGAAACAGGATAAGGTTAATGCAGCTGAAACCATCAATGAGAAGGACCAGACCCGGAACATACCAGACAAAGACTTTTTTTAAAATGGTCCTAAAATGCTCAAAGAGCTAAAGGAAAACAGGGCCAAAAAATTCAAAGAAATCAGGGAAAAAATAGATGAACAAAAAGAGAACATCAATAGAGTAAAATTATGAAAAGTAACCAAACAGAGCTGAAGGCCACAGTAACCTAAATTAAGAATTCCTTAGAGGAGTTCAACAGCAAATTGGAGCTGGCAGAAGAAAGAATCAGAGTACTTGAAGAAAAGATAATTGGAATCACTCAGTCTGAAGAGCAGAAAGAAAAAAGTGAGCAGAGCCTGAGGAGCCTGTGGGACGCCATCACGCAAACCAATATTCACATTGTGGTTGTCACAGAAGGAGAAGAAAGACAGAAAGGGGCAGAGAGATCAAAGAAACAATGGCAGAAAACTTCGCAACTTTAACAAAAGACACAAATATACACATCCAAGATGCTCAACAAATTCCAAACAGGATAAACCCAAATAGACACCATAGCATGCTATAATCAAACTATTGAATGCCAAAGATAAAAAGAGAATTCTGGGGAGCAGATGTGGCTCAAGCAGTTGAGCGCCTGCTTCCCACATGGGAAGGTCCCGGATTCAGTTCCCAGTGCCTCCAAGGGGCAAAAAAGCAAACAACAAACAGACGAGGAAGCCAGCTCAGGGAAGCCAGTGTGGCTCAGTGGTTGAGCACCGGCTTCCCACATACAAGGTCCTGGGTTCAATCCCCAGCCATGGTACCTCAAAAAAAAAAAAAGAATTCTGAAAGCCGAAGAGAGAAGCAACATGACACATACAGGGGAGCCTCTATAAGATTAAGTACCAATTTCACATCAGAAACCCTGGAGAAAAGAAGGCAATGGGAAGATATATTTAAAGTGCTAAAAGCAAAAAGAATGCCAACCAAGACTTCTGTATTCAGCAAAACTATCTTTCAAAAATGAGGGAGGAATTAAGAACTTCCCAGATAAACAAAAGCCAAGGGAGTTCATCACCACTAGACTGGCCCTACAAGAGATGCTAAAGAGAGTTCTGCAGGTTGAAAGGAAAGGGTTATAGACAATAGATCTAAGTCACATGGAGAAATAGAGATCCCTGGTAAATATAAATGCTAGCACTAATGTATTTTTTTTTTGTTTGTAACTCCACTTTTTACTTCCTACAAGATCTAAAAGGCAAATGCATAAATCAGTGGTTTGGGATCCATAATACACAAACATCTAATTTGTGACAACTACTACATAAACATGGGGGGACTAAGGGGTGAAGGAACATAGTGTGTGCATACTACTGACATGAAGTTGGTACCAAAGCAAATGAGATTTTATGGATTTAGGATGTTAAATTTAAACCCTATGTTAACCACAAGGAAAATATCAGAGAATATGCAAGCTCATAGAGTTAGAAATTAGAATACAGGTTGCCAGGGGCAGGGAGGTAATGCATAATGGGTACAGGGTTTCTGTTTGAGGAGATGAGAAAGTTTTAGTAATGGAAGTTAGGGTGAGTAGTGCCATACCGTGAATGTGATTAATCCCATTGTATGATATGCTTGGGAGGGGTTGAGATGGGAAAGTTTTTGTTGTATATATGTTCTCATGATTAAAAGAAAGAAAAAGCAACTAAATAGGCAATGGCAATTAAATGCAATACATGATATTGGATGGAATCTAACAAAAGAGGAGAAAAGGTTCAAAGGGACATTATTGTGACATATGCAAAAACTGGAATATAGACTGCAAGCTTTATATCAATGTTGAATTTCCCGAACTCGATAACTACACTTAAGGTGGTTATATAACTGAACGTCCTTGTTCTTAGGAAATTTACAGAGCAGTATTTAGTGTTCTAAGGCATGAGGTATACAACCTACTCTCAAGCGTTCAGAATGTGGATAGATAAAAATAGAGCAAATGCGGCAAAATGTTAAAATTGGTGGATATGAGTATCTGGGAGGGTAGGGGTAGGTTGGAGTTCTATGGGATTCCTATTATGTTTGTAACTATCCTGTAAGTTTGAAAATAGTTCAAAATAAAAAGTTAAAAAAAGTTACGTGATTCAGATGGGATTTCATTTTTGTTTTTCCAAAAAGAATTTCTCAAAATTGTTGCCTTATTCTCAATAAGGCTTCAAACAAAACCACATTGGGAGGTAGATGTGGCTCAAATGGTTGGGCGTCCGTCTCCCACATGGAGGGACCTGGGTTCGATCCCCAGGACCTCCCAGTAAAAAAAAAAAACAAAAACCCCACATTAAAAGCCCCTCAAGGATCTCGATGCTGTGGTTGATTAGTCTCTCCTCCAACACAGCTAAAAAGGTAACATGGGTGTTTCCTCCATTTTTTCCCCTAATTAGTAAACATACCTCACTTAGACTTGTTTTACTAAAACCTCTATTTGGAATAACTATCTCCCTAGAGAAAAAATGGATATATTGTCAGAATTTGTGTGTATTTAACTATGTAAGTAATTGGTAAGAGAAAATAGCTGTTACATATGCTAATTCAGACCAAATGGCCACTGCTCTTAAGAAAAAAGAAAGTTTGGTTCATGAATCATCACATGGCATTTATTTGTGCTGTCTGAAACAATATAATTCCATTATAATTCATTGCAAAGATCAGTAATTATATGTTTTAACCTGGATGTAGCATTCCACAGGCCAAGTCATATCCCCTAGAAACTTACCATAGATGGTAAAATCCTAAGAGAATGTGGTTACTGTGTCCCTCGTTTGAAACACTGAAGAAGCCACACTATCACCATCTAGAGATCATTCTTAGCCAGGTTTTACTGTCTATAAAACCAAGAAATAGTACTTTCCCCAAATAATAATAGCACTACTACTTTATAACTGGATAGAACCTTGCAGGTTATCGAGGTTAAGTCATGTTTGCTTGTCTCTCCCAGCTACCAAATGACACAGCAAGGGAGAGAGCTTTGGACTCAGACAACTCGAGATTGAACCTCAGCCCAACTAATCCTAGCAATACTATCCTGGGCAATGTATGTAACCTCTCTGGGCCTTTTTGTTTTGTTTTGTTTTTAACCACAAAATATGTGTAGTGCTCACTTCACAGATGGATGAGAATTAAACAGAAGAAAACGTAAAAAGCACACACAAAATTCCTAGCACATAAAAGATGTTCACTGAATATTAGTTTCCCTCCATTGACCTATTTGTAAAAATGGGGTAATCAAACCTCCCTCATCGGGTCAGAGTGGGGATTAAGTGAAATAATACCTAGAAAATGTTTTCCAGTGTTGGTTCTCTCTTCTTGTCCATTTCCTTTTTCCCACAATATCAAAGCTGCCTCCATAGAAAGGGCAATTCAGCATATTAGAAAACAATTTTAGAGAGAGGAAATTTATCTTCATATGTCAAGAAACATTTGACTTACCTACTGAATTCATGACTGTTTCTCGGGGGACAAAAGACCAAAATCAATTTCTAAAATATTGGTAACACAGCCAAAGCCACCATATAATTTCAATATGCCTAGAAAGCCTCAAGGTGGAATGAAAATTTGAGAATAAACCAACCTCAATCCCTTCTCCTTGCTTCACATCCCTTCCCCATCCAGTTCAACCAGCAAAAGGCACTTCTAAGTATTGCCAATTTTTCAAAAGTCACAGTGTCACTTTTAGATGGAATGAGAACCACAAAGGAGACTGCAAAGAAAAGGGAAAAAATTTTAATGAGGGAAAAAAAAAATAACTGAGGGGAGGGAATGTGGCTTAGGTAGTTGGGCACATGCCTCCCACATGGAAGGTCCGGGTTCGGTTCTGGTACCTTCTAAAGAAGAAACAGACAACAGACAATGAGCAGACAACCAGCAAACAGCAGGGAGCCATGGGGGGGGGCGGGGGGGGGTAAATAACTGAGGGTAAAAATAAGTTTTCATACTCTTCCAAAGAGATTAACACTAAGATATTTTATTATCTGCTAAATGATATGAACTTCCCAAGTAGCCACTTTTTAATAAAACCATATTATCAAATATAGAGTATCTTCTCTTTAGCATTACCATTCACATACTCAGACATACAGTATTCCTAGCAGCACAATTTGTGCTGGCAAATTTATTCTCAAGTGTCAGCTTGGAGTCACCGTCACCCAAAGCACCCTGTTAATTACATTTCCAATACAATTTCTAAAGGAAGAAATACAGGAAAATGTTCCTCTCACCGGAAGGGCTGTCATTTTTATTTTTTGGTAAGTTCTTCTTTGATTAAGGTTGGGTTTATTACAATATACGTGTATATAACTTACCCACACCACTGACTGTGGGAAATTCCAGTTGTTAATTGCCTGGTTAGTGTCTAGAATAGTCGTTTTTAGCATAAGGATCCCAGAACCTGTTAATATTCTGATCTTTCTCCTTCTGTCCTCCACACACCGAAACTTTCACATTATGGTGAACAAAATCTGATTTGGACTTCAGAAGTACAGGAAGAGAGTTTCCTTAAGAAGCACCTTTCAGTCGAAGGCACGTATAACCAATTAGAGAGGAGATGAACCAAAGTGTGAAAATACCCCTTTTCCGCCAAGCGCTCCTTTCTTTTTCCTGGAGAAGCCACCAGGGTAAGAGCCAGACTCCGTTGCGGGGAGAACCTTGCCCCGGGCCGCCCCGCGCGCGGGGCAGAGGGCGCTGGCTAGCTGCCGCCCTCCTCGGGCTCGCTGCAGGGCGAAGGCGCCCAGGAGGCCTTGGACTCGCCGTCGCTGTTGCACTCGGGCCTGCGCGCGGGGCCGTCCTGCTCCAGCAGCTCCTGCAGGTGCTTGATGTAGCTGATGGCGGCGCGCAGAGTCTCCACCTTGCTGAGGCGCTTGCCCGCCAGCTCCCGCGGCAGGTGGTCTCGGAGGCGCGCGTAGCCCTCGTTCACGCAGCGCACCCGCTGCCGCTCCCGCTCGTTGCGCTTGCAGAGGAAGGCGGGCTCGAAGGCGCCGGCCAGCGGCAGGGGCGGGTACGGCCGCCTCCGTGGGCCACCCCCGTGGGCCGGGTCCCAGCTCGCCGCGTCCAGGCGCAAGGAGACCCTGAGCGGGTCGGGCAGAGGGAGTCCGGCCAGGATCCCCCGCACGCCCCCGGCTCCGGGGCGGAGGTGGCACGGCCAGGTGCTCGGCGGGGCGGCCGGTTTACGTGTCTCCATCAGTCGCCGCAAAGCAGACAAATCAGCCTAGAGCTCAGTCTCTCCGCCGAAGAAGGGGAGACTTAAAACCTTGTAAGTGGAGATCGGCCCATCCAGACTCTGCCACAGCGGGTCTGTCTTTGGAGAAGTTTCTGGGTCCGGAAGCTAGGTTCCAGGACAGGGTTCGAGGAAACTTCGCATGATGCCTGAAGTTCCTCGCACGCCTCGCTCTTTTAATAAAGATTCCGGCTGAGGTGGTAGTCGGATATTTAGGGACCCCCTAATCCACACTTCAAACCGCGTCTTCCCCTCTGATCTTCTTCTTTCAAAAGGTAACAAAGGGGTTCCCCTGCTCGGTCCCCTAGCCTGGAAATGTGAGCGCACACCAAACACCGCGTAATCTTCCAAAGCCACCGAAGCTTTTCAATTACTGTAATCCACCTCTCTGGGTCTTCGAGGGATGTGTCGTTTGCAAAGAGCATAGGGATTTCTAAGGTTTGAGAAGAGCTCCTCCCAGGAACCGAAGGCTCTCCTGGCGGCTGAGCGAAACGTTTACTGGAGGCTTTCTCCTTGAAAATCAAAACTTGATTGGAGCCTTTGTGGTTTGGGTCTAAAGGAAAGAGCTTTTAGGCTGTTTGCAAACTTAACACTTGCTGTTTCATTTTTGGGAGGTGGAAGGAAGCTCTCATCAAAGGAGAGACTGCTCCCTTGTGGTTATAAGACGCGTCAAGAAGGACCTTGGGGGACATTTGAGGTTTTCTCCTCCCAAACCAATCTTGAAAAAAAAAAAAAAAAAAAAACCCTCTATTAATCATTTTTGAAAGGAGCAGGAAGAAATATACTTCAGCAACCAGTAGAAGGGTCTTCATCTTATTCTCCAATTTATGTTTAACGAAGATGTTCCTTGTATGCGTGCTGTTTTTAAAGAGCACATCAAAAGACTCAGCAGTAACAAACACTTTTAACCAGAGTTATTTCTCACAGTGCTTACTGTAAACACAGCTTCAACACTGCTTCCCTATCTCCTCTAATCCCATCCAGGATATGAGGGCATCATCTTTCCATAATGCAAAGAGAATATTTCTATTATATTATTTTTGTCTTTCAAAAAAATGCAATGATAAATTTATTTTCTCCCTTGGGAACAGGAAAACAACATTTGAAAGGTGGAGAACCCCAGTTCCAAGGAGAAAGGATGATAGCTTTGAAGACTTGTCTTTTTACCAACAATCAAAAATGAATAATTCATCCATCAGTGTTGGTTAAAAAAAAAAAAAAAAAAAAAAAAAGGCTTTGAAGATAAAACTGCCATTAAATATCCATCCTTACTAGCTAATGTCAAAGAATTTGTTATCACACTGAAAATCAGGTTTCCTGTTCTGCAAAGCAGCACATTAAAGGCATCTTCTACTTTAAAAGCCCAATTTAAAAACAAGAGAAGCAAAAACCCCCTCCGTTTACCATCAAGAGCCTTCTGCCTATTCCTCATGAGCCAAGGTGTCGCCCTAACATGCTTTTTTGACAAGTCCTGTACTTCCCTGTTTACTCTAAATGATCTGCCTGAAGCAACTGGAAAAACACTTACATCAAGGCAAATAAAATAGAAATAATTATTCCTTTCAGGTGTGAGTTAGTCACATTTTAAAAGGTGCAGCTTCCTATGAGGCTTTCACTGGCAAACATCCTAATATGTCACGTTGATGTCTCAGAAGATTTAGGAATGATTAGGAGAAAGCCCTTCCTACTGGGAGAAAATCCCACATGGAGAGGCAGGTAGGCTATTAGATCATCAGATACTTTTTGGCCATGTTATTTATTATAAGAGTGACGGGAAGATTCTGAGGTATTTTAAGCAGGAAGGTGACATAGTAAGGTTTGTGTTTCAAAAAGATCACTCTGTTTGCAAAGTGGAGAATAGATTGGTGGGAAGCAAAAGGGAATGCTAGGAGAACAGTTGGGAGATGCCATTTTTTCCATCCTCAGACTGGCAAAAATTTACAAGATTGCTAACCTCCAGGGCAGGCAAGGGTTTGAAGAAGTGGTGGAAGCATAAAATTGCTGTAAGGTTTGGGAAAGTAGCAATAAAAAGTAATAGTGCACATCAAATAACCTTTGACCCAGAGATTCTACTTTGGGAAATCAAGCCTATGAAGATATGAGCACTACAGTAGATTTATACATACAATAATATTTATTGCAGCATCATTTGTAGTGATTTTTAAAAAACAGCCTGAACGTACATCAATAAGAAAAGGTTCAATGCTTTAATATATTGTGCTGTTATTAAAAATAATGAATTAGATTTATGTCTAAGAACTTGTAGAGATATCCATGATATATCATGTGGGGAAAAAAAGAAGCAAATTGCAAGGTAATGTATGTAGCATGGTGTTCTAGTTTGCTAGGCTGCCAAAAGCAAGATGCCAGGAATGGGTTGGCTTTTACAATGGGAATTTATTAGCTTACAAGCCTGCAGTTCCGAGGCCATGAAAACATCCAAATCAAGGCATCATCAAGAGGATACCTGCTTTCTGAAGACTGGCTGCCGGCGATTATGGACTCCTCTATCACATGGCACATGGAAGCGTCTGCTGGTCTCTCCCTTCTCTTCCAGGTTTCCTTGCTTCCAGCTTCTTGCTTCTGTGGCTTTCTCTATGTCTGAATTTCATTCTCTTATAAAGAACCTCAGTAAGAGGATTAAGAACCACCCTGAATGAGGTGGGTCACATCTTAAATTAAGATACTAGTCACCAAAAGATCCTACTTACAATGGGTCTACTCCCACAGGAATGGATTAACTTTAAAAACATACTTTTCTGGGGTATGTACAGCTTCAAACCATTACACATGGACTGAAAGCAAAATAAACAATTCTTTATCACATGCATGTCTTATATGTGTTTGTCTGAGCACAAAGAATGAACTGCATCAAACTTTTGTCATTGGTTGCCTAAAAAGGTGGCATTGGGGTTGGGGAGGGGGATGTGAAATTGCTTTCTTTTCCTTTATAGACCTCTCTACTGCTTAACTTATTCCAAAAAAAAACATGAGTGGAGCAGATGTAGCTCAGTAGTTAAATTCCTGCTTCACATATACAAGATCCTGGGTTCAATCCCCGGTACCTCCTTTAAAAAAAAAAAAAGCCTAACCAGCTTGAGTGATAAGGAGGGTGGGGCGAAGCACCCCAGGACCTGCAGGGAGCAGTAGTTGAAGGAGAGCAGCCTCGGGACAGGGAATTTTGACTGATATTTTGGGGAGATGTAGGTCAAGCGGTTGAGTACCTGCTTCCCACATATAAGGCCCTGGGTTCGATCTCCGGTAACTCCTAAAAACAAACAAAAGAAAAAGCCTACTTTCATTGGGGAGCAGATGTAGCTCAGTGCTTGAGCACCTGCTTCCCATGTATGAGGTCCTGGGTTCTATCCCCAGTACCTCCTGTGATGGTTAGGCTAATGTGTCAACTCGGCCAAGTAGTTGTGTCCAGGTGTTTGTTCCAGCAAGCACTGGGCTAATTGTAATACAAGAGCATTTATGGACTTCAATCACCAGTGAGTTTACTGCGTGGATGGCTGATTACATCTGCATCAGTCAGGGAGATTACATCATCAATGGGTGGTGCTTTTATCCAATCAGTTGAATGACTTAAAAGTGGAAGTGATTTCAACATTCAGAGAGAATTTCCCAGCTCGTCGTTGGACAGGCAACTTCTCCCAGAGACTCATCAACGACCTTTCATCGGGCTTTCATCGGAGCCCCTGGTTTGCAGTTTGCCTGAGGAACCTGGACTTGTGCGTCCCCACGGTCACGTGAGACTCTTTTAGAGTTCCATATTATTCACAGGTATCTCCTGCTGATTCTGTTTCCCGAGAGAACCCTGACTAATACACCTCCTTAAAAACAAATAACATTACTTTAGCATTTTTCACCTTTTAAAAAAAAACATTGTGTTAAGATATATATAACATAAATTTTGCCATTTTAATCATTTTTAAGTGCACAATTCAGTGGCATTAATTACATTCATAACATTGTACTACCATCACCACCAACCATTACCAAAACTTTTTCATCACCCCAAACAGAAACTCTGTACCCATTAAGCAATAACTCTCCATTCTCCCCTCCACCAGCCCCCAGTAACCTCTAACCTATTTTCTGTCTCTATAAATTTGCTTATTTTAGATAGTTCATAAAAGTGAAGCATACAATATTTGTCTTTTTGTGTCTGGCTTATTTTACTTAGCTTGATGTCTCCGAGGTTCATCCATGTTGTAGCATATATCGTAACTTCATTCATTTTCTTGGCTGAATAATATTCCATTTTATGTATATACCACATTTGTTTATCCATTCATCTGTGGATGAACACTTGGGTTTCCACTTTTTGCCTATTGTGAATAATGCTGCTATGAACACTGGCAACTTTTGTATTTCTTAATCTAATAAAGTTAAAATGTATAGGAAACTCAAATGACTCCCTGATCTGACTCAAAGCAACAGATTCATCATTATAATATAAAGCTCATGGACCAAGTGTTCTGGCTCCTAATAAATTTTTAATCTGCCTCTGAGAATAAATATCTGTAGGCCTTTTTTTCCAATTGTTTTTATTACAGAGGTTATGAGTTTACAAAACAATCATGCATAATGTGCAGAATTCCCATACATCGCCCCTCCACCAAAACCTTACATTTTTGTGGAATATTTGTTACAGATTATGAAAGAACATGGTCAGACTATTACCACTAACTATAGTCCTAGTCCGTGGTATACACTTGGTATATTTTTCCATACACGCCCTATTATTAACACCATGTATTAGTATTGTACATTTGTTATAGTTCATGAGAAAACACTCGTATTTGTACTGTTAACCACAGTCTATCTTCCACCACATGGTTCACTGTGTTGTACAGTCCCACGCCTTGCCCATTCTATCCAAAGTGTACATGTAGTATCTCTCACATTCATCAAAGAGTTGTGCAATCATTGCCCCAGTAAATCTTTGAAAGTTTTTCTTAGACCAAAAGAAAAAGTCCCATACTCCCCTATTATTGATTCTTAACATTGATGTGGAATTGTGGCTGAAAGGTGTAGTCTAGGGATGTGTATTAGTCAGCCAAAGGGGAGCCAATGCAAAGTACCAGAAATCTATTGGCTTTTGTAAAGGGTATTTATTTGGGGTAAACGCTTACAGTTACAAGGCCATAAAGAGTCCAACTCAAGGTTGCTTTCTCACCAAAGTCAGTTGCCAAGTGCTGAAGCAAGATGGTTGTTGATCTCTGCCTGGTCTCTCCTTTCCCTCTGGACTTCCAGACCTCACTCTCCTGTTTAGAGCTCATCTCTTGGGCATTCCTATATCTTAGCTGCAGGCTGGCATAGGGCTTGTCTCTCAGGGCTTCCCTCTCCCCTGGCATAGGGCTTGTTTCTTTCTGGGCTTTCTATATCAGTTCCGGCTCTCTTCCCAATAGTCTCTGTAAGCTATCAGGCAAATAATACAAATACAAGAATGTTCTTCTATGAACTAGAACAAATGTACGTCACTATTACAAGGTAGTTAAAATATAGTGATTCATGGGAATAATACAATTAATGTAATTTATGGGCTATAGTTAATAGCGATATTGTAATATTCTTGCATCAATGTCAAAGAAGGTACTATAGCTACAGGCCTTTTTTTTTTTTTTTTTTTTTTAAAGATTTATTTTTATTTATCACACCCCCTTGCTGCTTGTGCTCGCTGTCTGCTCTCTGTGTCCATTTGCTGTGCGTTCTTCTGTGTCTGCTTGTCTCCCTTTGTTGCACCATCTTGCTGCACCAGCTCTCCACAGACGTGGGCAATCAGCTCTCTGTGGCTCAGGCCAGCTTGCCTTCTCCAGGAGGCCCTGGGAATCGAACCCGGGCCTTCCCATATGGTAGACGGGAGCCCAATCAATTGAGCCACATCTGCTTCCCTCTACAGGCCTTTTTAAAAATTACTATCATAATTTTTAAAAAGCCAGATCCATATATATATGTGTGTGTGTGTGTGTGTGTATATATATACACACACACACACACATAAAAAAATAAAACTAAACAACTAAAATTAATGTGAATGGAAAAAAAACCAGTCAGATCCTATAGCGGTCTTTTCATAGGCTCCAAGTAATGCTATAATATCACTGCCTGGCCACAAAGAATGCTGACAGAGCCTTTCTTCATGCTTTCTGGAGATAAAAGTGCATTGGAAATAAGTGGCTTTTATAGTGAGAGTGCATTATTGAACCTCTCTTCCTCTTTACATCAGAAATCAAAAGGTTATTCTGATCCCCAATCATCCTCAAGTCAGTTTTGACCCAAACAAATGTTCTCTCCAACTTTAAATATGTCTCACATAACTCTGGCTAGATCAGGTGACAGATATCCAAATCCTCAAGGAAACCTGGGACTGGGTTTGTGACCTACTATTCAAATCTGCATGTGAAAAGATGGAATGTAGATTCCCTGAGGTCAGACTCAGTAGATTTAAAGGTACCTATAAAGCTTAGGAAAACTTCCATCCCTAAAATTCAGACAGGTCTCTTGTCACCACTTGAAATATGAGAGATGAAGAGACTTAGAATGTCTCTTTGTGTGAAATATTTGATGTCACATTATAGATTTTGGTTTCCTGAGCTTGTGGCACAGAGGTGTACAAACCTTTCTAGGCCCCATAACTGTGATTTGGGTCAGCTGCCCCAAGAGGGAGCAGGGATTATAATATTGTTTCATCAATTGTAACAAAGGTACCACACTAATTGAAAGTGTTAATAATAGGGAAAACTGTGGGGGGTCGGGGGAGGTGGTAGAGGGGAACTCTGTACTTTCTGCAGAATTGTTGCTTGTGCTTCGGGTGTAAAGTCAAAGAAACCACTGACTAACAAAAGGTCATGAAGATGCTTTCCTAGTTTTGGGTTGTTTTTTTTTTTTTTTTTTTTTAAAGATTTTATTTTATTTATTCATTTATCCCCCCCTTGCTGCTTGTGCTCGCTGGGTCGGCTAACCACGCCGTGTGGGCGGGAACCGAACCCGGGGCCTCCCATATGGTAAACGGGAGCCCTACTGATTGAGCCACAGCCGCTTCCCTGGTTGTTTTTTTTTTTTAACAAATCAATTTTATTGATACATATTAATAAAACATACAATTCATCCAAAGTGTATAATCCAAGGTATTTGGTATAATCACATAGTTGTGCATTCATCACTTCAATCATTAGAGTATTTTCATCATTCCAATAATAACAACAATTAAAAAAAAAAAAAAAAAAAAAAAAGACAAGCAAACAAAAGAAAACTAATCACCTCTCAATATGTTTCCCCTGCTGTACATAGCTGCTATTTCTGGCTATTCTTGCACAATTATAATTTATTTATTTATGCAGTTTTATTGAGATATAGTCACATACCATACGATCTATCTAAAGTATGTAATCAGGGAAGCGGCTGTGGCTCGATCAGTGGGGCTCCCATTTACCATGTGGGGGGCCCCGGGTTCGGTTCCCGGGGCCTCCTGGTGAGGGCAGGCCTGCCCGCGCGGCGTGGTTGGCTGACCCGGCGAGCGCAAGCAGCAAGGGGGGGATGGATGAATAAATAAATTTTAAAAATCTTTAAAAAAAAAAATAAAGTATGTAATCAGTGGCTTTTAGTGTAATCACAGTGTTGTGCATTCATCATTAAAAATTTTAGATTTCATTACTCCAAAAAGAAAAACTCTACACCCCTTAGCATGCCTTCCCCAGCTCTACATAACCACTAATCAAATTTCAACTTTATAAAATTGATTTATATTTACATTTTATATAAATGGAATCATACAATATGCTACACAATGTATTTAGTTCATAGTGATGCAATCATACAGTATTTATTCTTTTGTGTCTGGCTTGCTTCACTCAACATAATGTCCTCCAGGTTCATCCATGCTGTCATATGCTTTACGACTTCATTTCTTCTTACAGCTGCATAATATTCCATCGCGCGAATACACCACAGTTTGTTTATCTATTGGTTGATGGACACCTGGGTTGTTTCCAGCTTTTGGCAATTGTGAATAACACTGCTATGAACATAGGTGTGCAGATGTCTATTTGTGTCGCTGCTCTCAGTTCATCTGGGATATAGCCAGTAGTGGAACTGCAGGGTCATGTGGCAAATCTATATTCAAATTCCTTAGGAACTGCCAAACAGTCCTCCACAGTGGTTGTACCATTCTGCATTCCCACCAATGGTGAATGATTGTTCCTATCTCTCCATATCCTCTCCAACACTTGTAGTTCTCTGTCTTTTTAATAGTGGCCATTTTGATCGGTGTGAAATGATATTGTAGTTTTGATTTGCATTTCCCTAATCATTTGTGATGTTGAACATTTTTTCATGTGTTTTTTTCCTATTGTATTTCTTCTTTGGACAAATGTCTATTCAAGTCTTTTGCCCATTTTTTAATTGGGTCATTTGTCTTTTTATTGTTGAGCTGTGACATCTCTTTATATATCCTGGATATTAAACCCTTATCAGATATGTGATTTCCAAATATTTTCTCCCATTGAGTCAGCTGCCTTTTCACCCTTTTGACAAAGTCCTGTGAGGTGCAAAAGTGTTTAATGCTGAGGACGTCCCATTTATCTATTTTTTCATTTGTTGCATGTGCTTTGGGTGTAAGGCCCAGAAACCACCACCTACCACAAGGTCTTTAAGATGTTTCCCTACATTTTTTTCTAGTAGTTTTATATGGTCCTGGCTTTTCATATTTAGGTCTTTGGTCCATTTTGAGTTGATTCTTGTATAGGGAGTAAAATAGTTATAGATATATCCAGTTCTTTTAGTTATAGTTACCCAGTTCTCCCAGCACCATTTGTTGGAGAGACCATTTTGTCCTGTTAACATGGACTTGGTAGGTTTGTCAAAAACCAGTTGACCGAAGGGAGAGACTGGGGGGCAAGATGGCAGCAGAGTAAGGAGCTGCAAGAGTCAGCTCAACCTACAGGGCAGTAGTAATCACCCAGAGCTATCTAAAGCACCCGTTTGGGGGCCCCAGGAGACCAGAAGAGCATCCTGCAACATCCTTGAAACCATGGAAGGAGGAGATTACCCATCTGCAGAGAAGATTCATGAGTAGAGTACTCCATGCCAGTGCCCATGGCACAAGCCACCTCAGGAGCTATTCCGTGGTTGGTGTTGGAAGTTCCATTTCCCATAAATAGGGGAGGAAGAGACAGTTAGCCACCTACTTCAGCTACTGATTAGTAAACTTGGCTGGATAAAGTATAATCCTAATAACAGTTAAAGTTTGAACCTGTCTAAGTTGGAAAGAGGCTGGTAGCCACCATTTTAACTCCTCCCCTGACATGAGGGGAAGCAGGGCTTACTAAAAATCACAGTGAAGTTAGGGACTGGCTTCTTTCCACCAAGATCAGATTGTAACCTAGCCTAGGCTCCAGCTTGACCTCCAGCAAGGAGGAAGCTGAGAGGACCTGCACCAGCCTCTCCAGGTGACTGTAGGCATTTTCATCCCATATGAACTGGCTTGTTGAGTGCCTTCTATTCCATCTCCACCTAAGCCCCACCCCCAGTAGGATAGGAGGGTGCTGGTGTTTCCTCAGTCTCTCAGGGCAACTGCAGGTGCTTTTGGCCTGGACAAATTTGACTGTTGGGCACCTGTGTCTCTACTTTCACCCCCACTATGACAAGAGAGGGACTGTGTTCACCAAGCCTCTCTGGGTAACTGCAGGTGTTTTTGGCCCACACAGACTGAATAGTTAGACACCTGTAGCTCCACCTCCACCTCCAAGTAGGATAGGAGGGGAGCTGGGTTTCCTCAGCCTTTCCAGGTAATGGCAGGCACTTTTGGCCTTCACAGCCTGGACTGGTGGGTACTTGTGGATTCACCCCTACCCTCCAATAAGAAAGGAGGAGACTTGTGTTTCCATAGCCTTTCTGGGCAATGGCAGGTACTTTCGACCTGCACAGACTAAACTGTTGGATGCCTGTGGATCTACCCCCACCACCCAGTAGGATATGAGGGCCTTGTGTTTCCTCAGCCTCTCTGGGAAATGGCAGGTAATTTCAGCCTGTACGGACTGGACTGTTGGACACCTGTGGATCCACCCCCACCCCCAATAGGATAGGAGGGGGCTGGTGTTTCATCAGCCTCTCTGGGCAACAGGAGGCACTTTCAGCCTACATGGACTAAACTGTTGAGCATCAGTGGTTCTGTTCCCACCCTCTAAAAGGCATAAGGGACAGTACTCCCTCAGCCTTTCAGGGCAACTGCAGGTGTATTCAGCCCACATGGATTAGATTGTTGCGTACACCAGAGGGTCCATCCCCACCCCAGTGGGGGTGGTGGTGATGCTACATCAGTCTACCTGGGCAACTGTGGTCATTCTGGACCCACAAGGCATAGATTGCTACTCACAACTGCAGCTCCGTCCCCACCCTAGGTAGGGGAAGAAGGGGTGTGAAGCTTCATTTGTCTCTCCAGGAACTACAGTCTTGTCCTGCACAACTTGGATTATTACACACTGCTACAGCACTGTCCCTACACCTGGCAGAGGAGAAAGGTGGGAGAATCTTCATCAATTCCTGGGGCAACACGGGCAGCTTCAGCCTCCATAGCTTATAGCACCAGCTACATCCTCAGTTTCTACTACACAATCAGCAAGGATAGAAAAGGCAAGAAAGCGCTAAACTAAAGAGACAAACTGTACCCAGAATAAATACATCTAGTAAGCCAGATGCCAAGACATCAGCAAAAAATTACAATCCATTCCAAGAAACAGGAAGATATGGCCCAGTTAAAGGAACAAGATAAGCCGACAGATGACATAAAGGAGTTGAGACAACTAATCAAAGATGTTCAAACAAATTTCCTTAATAAATTCAACGAGATGGCTAAAGAGATAGAGGATATTAAGAAGACACTGGGTGAGCACAAAGAAGAAATTGAAAGCATACATAAAAAATAACAGACATTGTGGGAATGAACAACACAATAAATGAAATTAAAAATCCATTGGAGGCATATAACAGCAGATTTGAGGAGGCAGAAGAAAGGATCAGTGAGCTTGAAGACATGGCCTCTGAAAGTGAACATACAAAAGAACAGATGAATAAAAGAATGGCAAAACTTGAACAGGGTCTCAGGGAACTAAATGATGGCAAGAGACATGCAAAAATATGTGTCATGGGGGTCCCAGAAAGAGAAGAGAAGGGAAAGGGGGCAGAAGGAATATTTGAAGAAATAATGGTAGAAAATTTCCCAACCTTAATGAAGGACATAGATATCCATGTCCAAGAAGCACAACATACTCCCATCCAAACACATCCCTATAGACCAACTCGGAGACACATACTGATCAGAATATCAAATGCCAAAGACAGAATTCTAAGTGCAGCAAGAGACAAGCAATGTATAACATATAAGGGATACCCAATAAGATTAAGTACCGATTTCTCATCAGAAACCATACAGGCAAGAAAGCAGTGGTATGATATATTTAAGATACTGCAAGAGAAAAACTGCCAGCCAAGAATCTTATATCTGGCAAGATTGTCTTTCAAAAAAAAGGGTGAGTTTAGAATATTCACAGATAAACAGAAACTGACAGAGTTTATAACAAAAGAGACTGGCTTTGCAGGAAATGCTAAAGGAGTGATTCAGCCTGAAAAGAAAAGACAGGAGAGAGACTTGGGAGAAAGTCTAGAAATGATGATTATATCAGTAACAGTAACTAAAAGTGTCAAAAGAGTGGTGAAATAAAATGACAGATAAAACCCAAAGGTCAAAATGGGTGAAATAAGAACTGCCTTTACAGTAATAACATTGAATGTTAATGAATTAAACTCCCCAATCAAAAGACACAGACTGGCAGAATGGGTAAGAAAATATGAGCCATCTATGTGCTGTCTGCAAGAGACCCACCTTTGACCCAAGGATAGCAATAGATTGAAAGTGAAAAGTTGGAAAAAGATATTCCATGCATGCAGTAACCAAAAAATAAGCTGGGGTAGCTATACTTACATTGGATGAAATAGACTTTAAAAGCAAAACTGTTATTAGAGACAAAGAAGGATATTACCTATTAATAAAGGGATGTGTAGCAGTTTGGCTATTTGATATAGCTATGAATTTCAAAAATAGATATTGGATTATGCTTGTAAACTGGTCTGCTCATCTGGGCATGATTAAGTTATGATTAGGACTTTGATTGAGACACATCAGTAGGGTGTTGAGCCCCACCCATTTGTGAGTGGGGAATCAAAGATAAAAGACATGGCAAAGGACAGAGTTGGAGTTTTTGATGTTGGAGCTCTGATGCTGAGTTTTAATGGTGGAGCCCAGGGAAGTAAGCACACAGAGGAGCTTGATCATGAGGAAGGAGAGAAGGGCCCAGGAAAAGAGACAAGCTGTTCACAGCTGGCCTTGTGGAGAGAGGCAAAGCCTAGAGAGCCTCATAGTCTACAGCTGACTTTGTGGATGAAACAGGAGCTGATCCCAGAGAGAAATGGAGCCTCAGGAAGAGAAGAACCCAAGAAGTCTGAACCCTGGCAAACATCAGCAGCTGTTTGGCTCCAACACGTGGCAACAAACATTAGTGAAGGAAGTAACTCATGTTTTATGGCCTGGTAACTGTGGGCTTCTACCCCAAATAAATACCCTTTATGAAAGCCAACAGATTTCTGGTATTTTACATCAGCACCCCTTTGGCTGACTAATACAGGGTGATTCACCAGGAGGAAATAACAGTCATAAATGTATATACACCTAACCAGGATGTCCCAAGATACATGAGGCAAACACTGGCAAAACTGAAGGGAGAAATAGACATCTCTACAATAATAGTTGGAGGTTCCAATACACCACTCTCAGCATTGGATAGAATATCTGGGCAGAGGATCAATAAAGAAACAGAGAGCTTGAATAATATGATAAATGGACTAAACCTAATAGACATATATAAAACATTGCACTCCCAAAACAGCAGGATATACATTCTTTTCAAGCACTCATGGATCTTTCTCCAGAATAGACCATATGTTGGGGCACAAAACAGATCTCAATGAATTCAGCAAGATCGAAATTATATAAAGCACTTTCTCTGATCATAATGGAAGAAAGTTGGTGTATTAGTCAGCCAAAGGAGTGCTGATGCAAAATACCAAAAATCAGTTGATTTTTATAAAGGGTATTTATTTGGGGTATAAGCTTACAGTCACAAGGCCCTAAAGAGTCCAATTCAAGGTACCATAAGAGGTACTTTCTCACCCAGAGTCTGTTGCCACATGTTGATGCAAGATGGCTGCCAACGTCTGCAAGGGTTCAGTCTTTCTCCTCCTCCCAAGGCCCCATGGTCCCAGCTTCTTCCAATCTCAGCCTCAGGCTGGGACAAGTCTTGTCTCTCTCCTGGGGCTCATTTCTCTCTGGGCTCAGCTGCTCTGCTCTCTCCACAAGGCCAGCTGAAAATTGGAGCCTCTGCTGTGTCTAATGGAGCCTTCTCTGTGTGTTTACTTCCCAGGCTTCAGGATCAAAACTTCAACCAACTCCTCTGCCTTGTCATTTTCTCTGTGAGTCCCTACCCACCAAGGGGGTGGGGACAAAATGTCCTACTGACGTGGCCAATCAAAGCCTTAATCATAATTTAATCAAGTAAGAGTGATTGAATAATATTATATAATACAATATAATATGCCCAGAGAAACAGACCAGTTTACAAACATTATCCAATATCTATTTTTGGAATTCATAATTAATATCAAACTAACACAGTTGGAAATCAACAAGAGGCAGAAAAAGAGAAAATTCACATATATATGGAGATTAAACAATACACTCTTAAATAATCAGTGGGTGAAAGAAGAAATTTCGAGAGAAATAAATAAATATCTTAAGATGAATGGCAATGAGAACACAACATATCAGAATCTATGGGATGCAGCCAAAGTACTGTTGAGAGGGAAATTTATAGCCCTCAATGCTTACTTTAAAAGAGAAGAAAGAGCTAAAGTCAATGACCTAACTATAAGTTGGAAGAACTAAAAAAAGAAGAGCAAACTAATCCTAAACCAAGCTGAAGGAAAGAAATAGTAAAGATTGGAGCAGAAATGAATGAAATTGAGAACAACAACAACAAAAAAAATACAGAGAATTAACCAAAATTTGGTTCTTTGAAATGATTAACAAAATCAACAAACACTTAGCTAGACTGACAAAGAAAAAAGAGAGAAGATGCAAATAAATGAAATAAAAAATGAAAACAGGGACAATACTAGTGACCCCACAGAAATAAAAGAGATCATAAGAGGATACTATGGACAGCTGTATGCCAAAAAATTAGACAATGTAGATGAAATGGAAAAATTCCTAGGAACGTAAAACAATCTACACTGACCCTAAAAGAAATAGAAGACCTCAACAAAGCAACCACAAGTAAAGAGATTAAAACAGTCATCAAACAACTCCCCAAAATGAAAAGCCCAGGACTAGATGGTTTCACAGGTGAGCTCTACCAAGCATTCAAAGAAGATTTAATACCAATCTTACTCAAGCTCTTCCAAAAAATTGAACAAGAAGGAACACTACCAAACTTATTCTATGAAGCCAATATCACCCTAATACCAAAGCCAGATTAAGATATTATGAAAAAGAAAATTCCAGACCCATTTCTCTAATGAATATGGATGCAAAAATCCTCAATAAAATACTTGCTAATCAAATCCAACAACACATTGAAAGAATTACTCATCATAATCAAGTGGGTTTTATACCAGACATGCAAGGGTGGTTCAACACAAGAAAATCAATCAGCATAATACACCACATTAATAAATCAAAGAAAAAAAATCACATGATCTTATCAATTGATGCATAAAAAGCATTTGACAAAATACAGCATCATTTCTTGATAAAAATACTACAAAAGATAAGAATTGAAGGAAACTTTCTCAACATGATAAAGGCCATGTACAAAAAACCCACAGCTAACATTTTACTCAATGGTGAAAGACTGAAAGCTTTCCCATTGAGGTCAGGGAGAAGACAAGGATGCCCACTGTCACCATTGTTATTCAATATAGTGCTAGAGGTTCTAGCTAGAGCAATCAGGTAAGAAAAAGAAATAAAAGGCATCCAAATCAGAAAGGAAGAAGTAAAACTTTCACTATTCACAGGTGATATGATCCTATATCTAGAAAGTCCCAAAAAATCTATGGCAAAGCTGCTAGAACTAATAAACAATTTCAGTAAGAGTGTCAGGATACAAGATCAATATACAGACCCTGAAAAAAAGCTCCACGGATACTCTGGAGAATGGTAGAGACTGGAGAAGGACTCCACAAACGCTGAATTGAAGAAAGAAAAATATCAGATCCAGTACCTTAAACCTGAAAGTGGACATGCATTGTTAAGGTAACTTGTAGCTCGTGGAGGCATGTGGACTATTATAGGAACATAGAAAGAAGGAAGGAAATAAAATAAGAAGAAAAAGTGCCAAAGAGAAAACTTAACACACATGCAGAACCACCAGCTAAATAAAACTCTAGAGTATAGAGAAAAGCTAATCAACTGAACAAACCCATCAAGATAATATGATGACCAGAGGGCAACAAAAAAAATACAAATGACTCTGAGAAACAGGAAAACATGGACCAGTCCAATGAACAAATTAAAAACCAGGAAGTGATGCAGAACATCGAACAACTAATCAAAGCTATCCAAACAAATATCATGGACCAACTTAAAGAAGTGAAGGAAGAGATTAAGGATATAAAGAAGACACTGGGAGAACATACTAAAGAAATTGCAAACATGCCTAAAAAGATAATGGATATGATGGTGAACAACGGCACAATCCAAGAAATCAAAAAGACGCTGGATTCACATAACAGCAGATTTGAGCAGGCAGAGGAAAGAATTAGTGATATGGAAGAAAATACAGCTGAAATCAAAGAGATAGTAGAACAGATAGACAAAAAAAAACAGAAAAAATCCAGCATGGACTCAGGGAATTAACTGATAACACAAAACGCACAAACATACACATTATGGGCATCCCAGAAGGAGAAGAGAAGGGAAAGGGAACAGAAGGAGTGTTGAAGGAAATAATGGCTGAAAACTTCCCAACTCTATTGAGAGAGATGGATGTGCAGATCCAGGAAGCACAGCACACCCCAAATAGTATAAATCCAAACAAGCCAACTCCAAGACATACTTGTCAAAATGTCCAACGCTCAAGACAAAGAGAAAATACTCAAGGCAGCAAGAGAAAAGAGAACCATCACATACAAGGGAAGCACAATAAGATTAAGTGCTGATTTCTCAGTTGAAACCATGGAGGCAAGAAGACAGTGATATGACATAGTCAAAATACTAAAAGAAAAAAACTTCCAGCCACGAATTCTCTATCCAGCAAAACTGGCATTCAAAAATGATGGAGAGTTCAAAATATTCACAGATAAACAGAAATTAAGAGAGTATGTCAATAAGAAACCTGCACTTCAAGAAATACTAAAGGAATCTCTACAAGTTGAATGGAAAAAACAAGGGAGAGAGAGTTGGAGGAGAGTTTAAAAACAACTGAAAAGACAAAAAGAAAAACAAAACAACATATGACATACATTAACCCAAAGAAAAAATGGCTGAAGTAAGAAATTCGTTACGAGTAATAACACTGAATGTTAATGGATTAAATTTACCAATCAAGAGACACAGATTGGCAGAATGGATAAGAAAATATGATCCATCTATATGCTGTCTACAAGAAACCCACCTTCGACCCAGGGATTCAAGGAGGCTGAAAGTGAATGGCTGGAAAACCATTTTACAAGCTAACAATGGCCAAAAAAGGGCAGGAGTAGCCATTCTAATATCAGACAAAATAGACTTTAAATGCAAAACTATTGGAAGAGACAAAGATGGACACTACAAATTAGTAAAAGGAGTAATCTCTCAAGAAGAGAGAACAATCATCAACATTTACGCACCTAATCGGGGTGCCTCAAAATACGTGCAGCAAACTCTGGAAAAACTAAGAGGAGAAATAAATGCCTCTACAATTATAGCAGGGGACTTCAATATACTGTTATCATCATTAGACAGAACATCTAGATGGAGAATCAGTAAAGAAACAAAGGCACTCAACAATACATTAGAAGACCTGGACTTAATAGACATACAGAACACTACACCCAAATACAGCAGGATTTACATTCTTCTCGAGTGCACATGGAACATACTCCAAAATAGACCACATGCTAGGCCACAGAACAACTCTCAATGAATTCAGAAAGATTGAGATTATACAAAGTAATTTCTCTGACCACAATGAAATGAAATTGGAAATCACTAAGGGCCAGAGAAACAGGTTAGGCACAAGGATATGGAAGTTAAACAATATACTCTTAGACAAACAGTAGGTCAAAGAGGAAATCTCAAAAGAAATCAGTAACTACCTTGAAACTAATGAAAACGACAGCACAACATATCAAAACCTATGGGATGCAGCAAAAGCAGTCCTGAGAGGGAACTTCATAGCCATAAATTCATATATTAAAAAAGAAGAAAGAGCTAAAATTGAAGACCCAACTGCACACTTGGAGGAATTGGAAAAACAACAACAAACTAAACCTAAAGGGAGTAGAAAGAAGGAGATAACAAAGATTAGAGCAGAACTAAATGAAATAGAGAATAAGAAAGCACAGGAAACAATAAACAAAACCAAAAGCTGGTTCTTTGAGAATATCAATAAAATTGACAAACCCTTAGCCAGACTAACAGAGAAAAAGAGAGAACAGATGCAAATACATAAAATAGGGAATGAGCAAGGGGATATCACTATTGATCCCACAGAAATAAAGAGTATCATAAGAGGATACTTTGAAAAATTATATGCCAACAAGAATGATAATTTAGAGGAAATGGACAAGTTTCTAGAAACTCACAAACAGCCTACATTGATGAAAGAAGAAATAGATGAACTCAACAGTCCAATTACAAGTAAAGAGATAGACTCAGTCATCAAAAACCTCCCAACTAAGAAGAGCCCAGGACCAGATGGCTTCACAGCTGAATTCTACCAAACATTCTGGAAAGAGCTAACACCAATTCTACTTAAGCTTTTCCAAAAGATAGAAGTAGAAGGAATATTGCCTAACTCATTCTATGATGCCAACATTACCCTAATACCAAAACCAAATAAAGATACCACAAGAAAGGAAAATTACAGACCAATTTCTTTAATGAACCTAGATGCTAAAATCCTCAACAAAATACTTGCTAATTGCATTCAACAACATATCAAAAGGATTATACACCATGACCAAGTGGGTTTCATCCCGGGTATGCAAGGATGGTTCAATATAAGAAATTCAATCAATGTAATATACCACATAAACAGATTGAAAGAAAAAAATCACATGATCATCACTATAGATGCAGAAAAAGCATTCAACAAAATACAGCACTCTTTTCTCATAAAAACACTACAAAAGAGAGGAATAGACGGAAACTTTCTGAATATGATAAAGGGCATATATGAAAAACCCAAAGCTAACATCATTTTCAATAGTGAAATCCTAAAAGCCTTCCCTCTGAGATCGGGAACTAGACAAGGATGCCCACTATCACCACTCCTATTTAACATTGTCTTAGAAGTACTTGCGCGAGCACTGAGGCAAGAAAAGGACATAAAAGGCATCCAGATTGGAAAAGAAGAAGTAAAAATTTCATTATTTGCAGATGACATGATCCTATACATAGAAAGCCCTGAGAAATCTACAACAAGGCTTCTAGAACTTATAAAGGAGTTCAGTAATGTTGCAGGCTATAAGATCAATGCTCAAAAATCAGTAGCATTTCTGTACACCAATAATGAGCAAACTGAGGAGGAAATCAGGAAAAAAATACCATTTACAATAGTAACTAAAAGAATCAAATACCTAGGAATAAATTTAACTAAAGATATAAAGGACTTATATACAGAAAACTACACAACACTGTTAAAAGAAATCAAAGAAGACTTAAATAAATGGAAAAATATTCCCTGTTCATGAATTGGAAGACTAAACATCATCAAGATGTCTATCCTACCCAAACTAATCTACAGATTTAATGCAACCCCAATAAAATTCACAGTGTATTTTTTAAGGAACTGGAAAAACTAACCACAAAATATATTTGGAGAGGCAAGAGGCCCCGAATTGCCAAAGACATATTGAAAAAGAAAAATGAAGTTGGAAGTATCACACTACCTGACTTTAAAACATACTACAAAGCTACAGTGATCAAAACTGCATGGTATTGGCACAAGGATAGACCCACTGACCAATGGAACTGAATTGAGAGTTCTGATATAGATCCTCGCATATACAGTTATCTGATATTTGACAAGGCACACAAAGCCCACTCAGTTGGGAGAGAATGGCCTCTTTAACAAGTGGTACTTGGAGAACTGGATATCCATATCCAAGAGAATGAGAGAAGAATACCATCTCACACCTTATACAAAAATCAACTCAAGATGGATCAAAGATCTAAATATAAGAGCCAAAACCATAAAGACCTTGGAAGATAATGTAGGGAAGCATCTATAGGACCTTGTGATAGAAAATGGTTTCATGAACTTCACAACCAAAGCACGAGCAACAAGAGAAAAAATAGATAAATGGGATCTCATCAAAATTAAAAACTTCTGCACCTCAAAGGATGTTATTAAGAAAATAAAAAGGCAGCCTACCCAATGGGAGAAAATATTTGGCAACCATATATCTGATAGGAGCCTAATAGCCTGCATATATAAAGAAAGCCTACACCTTGAAAATAAAAAGACAAACAACCCATTTAAAAAATGGGCAAGTGACCTGAAAAGACACTTCTCCAAGGAAGAAATACAAATGGCTAAAAAGCACATGAAAAAATGTTCAACATCGCTTGCTATCAGGGAAATGCAAATCAAAACTACAATGATATACCATCTTACACCCATCAGAATGGCAGCTATTAAAAAAACAGCAGACACTAAATGTTGGAGAGGATGTGAAGGAATAGGAATCCTCATCCACTGCTGGTGGGACTGTGGTATGGTCCAGCCACTGTGGAGGACAGTTTGGCGGTTCCTCAGAAAATTAACAATAGATCTTCCGTATGATCCAGCAATTCCACTGCTGGGTATATACCCAGAAGAACTGAAAGCAAAGACACAAACAGATATATGCACACCAATGTTCATAGCGGCATTGTTCACCATTGCCAAAAGTTGGAATCAGCCCCGGTGCCCATCAACAGATGATGGATAAGCAAAATGTGGTACATACATACAATGGAATATTACTCAGCTGTAAGAAGGAATAAAGTGCTAACACATGGAATAACGTGGATGAATCTTGAAGACCTTATATTGAGTGAAGGAAGCCAGGCACTGAAGGATGAACAGTATATGACCTCACTGATTTGAACTGAGGAAAGTGAGCAGTCTCTGAGAACCATTGTCTGAAAGATAGGTTAACAAGGGAGAGAAAGAGAAGAGCAGGCTTTGAGCCATCACCCATATGGACATAATCTATGGTAAAGGGATAGAGTATAGTTGCATATTGAAGGATAGGACAGATGGGTAGTGATATTACTGGGGTTGGTGGTACAACATTGACAGGTGGGTAGATTAGGAAGGGCAGGTTCAAATACCCAGGGCATGCAACTATGAATCTTGACATTACATGAATCAAGACAGGGGAGTGTCATATGCCCCAGGGGGGTGGGGAGGAAGGAACAGTTAAAGATCTAATGGGGTATTTAGTGGTCATGGGAAAGGTTTTTCACTACCTTACAGTAATGGACACAGGACATGGTAACTTATTAAACTGTATCGTCTAAATTATAAACTATACTGTAAACCATTGACAATGTTTAGTTGCTATATTTTGCTATTTGTATAACAGTTATAACAATGCTAACATCCAAAAAAAAAAAAAGAGTTTTAATATGGGGTGGGGAAGGGAGGGGTGGTTTGGTGTCTGGGAGTCTCTGGTATTCCCTGCGTGACTTTGCTGTGACCTAAAACTTCTTTGAAAATTAAATGAAAATTTGGGAGACACTGGGGATTGAGAGGGGGGAGGTATCACAGCACACCGGACATCCGATAACACAGTGATAAAAGGAAAAAAAGAATATATATAGGGAAAGCGGCTGTGGCTCAATCAGTAGGGCTCCCGTTTACCATATGGGAGGCCCCGGGTTCGGTTCCTGGGGCCTCCTGGTGAAGGCAAGCCCGCCTGGACGGCACCCAGCGAGCACAAGCAGCAAGGGGGGGATAAATGAATAAATAAATAAAATCTTAAAAAAAAAAAAAGATATATATATATTATAATACATATAAAAGGCATTTCTTTTTGTTTTTTCATTTTTTTTAATGTCCCAATCTGCTAATTATATTTTGTTTTGTTTTGTTTTTTGTTTGTTTGTTTGTTTGTTTTTCCTGAGTTTCCATATGTTTGTCTCTTGCCTGTAAGCTTATCATTGTTGTTTCTTTTTCCTATTAAGTATATTTGATTATTATATGAGCTACATGTTCATGGAAGATTTAGATCACAGAAGGGTTACAATGAGTGCTGCAGGGGATTATTGGTGGGGGTGTCTTGGAGGGGGGATTCATGGGAGTAAGTTCATCTGAATATACATGAAAGATATACAAAATTGTTCAAATGATCAAAGGATGGGGCATGGTCACGGTGGGTGGACAATCACTCAATAAATGAGGGAATCTGAATTCCTAGCCTGGAGAGCTCTGCCACATTCTCCAAGGGAGCAGCAACAGTCTTCTGAGTGCAGGGACAGTGTCTGTCAAAAGAGGATGGCCCACTGATGAGTTCTTGTTATTGATGACTACCCTTATGAGTCTTTGCTCTTGTAACTGAAACTTAGCTTACTGTTATGGGGTGCCTAAGGGTTGCCACCTGAGAGCCTCCTTGTTGCTCAAATGTGGCCTCTCTCTAAGCCAAACTCAGCATATGAGTGCATTACCTTCCCCCTAACATGGGACATGACTCCTGGGGATGAGCCTCCCTGGCAATGAGGGATTAATACCAAGTGCCAACTGTCAACACGACTAGAAAAAGACCTTGAATAAAAGGGGGAAAAGGTAAAGACAAATGAGTTCAAGTGGCTAAGAGACTTCAAAGAGAGTCGGGAGGTCATCCCAGAGGTAACGCTTATGCACACTTCAGTAGGATCTCATAGAACATCAAAGTGCATATCACCCCACACAGAGGGGCTCCTGAGGGCTCTGGAGACACCCAGGTCCTAAATAAGGGGGGATAGTCCCAGAGACTGATGCCTTATCAGTGAGCTCTATTTTGGAATCTGTGCTCCTGAGAGTGACAGAATTGAACTCAAATAAGTCCTCCCTGCACATGGTTCATCAGTCCCTTCTCTTCAAACCTATAAGTGATGCTGGAGTTTTTAGGTATACTTCCAGAGACTGGAGCCTCCGGCCTACCTATGTGCCAGGTGTGCGTGTAATCTCGGTGGAGCTGCAACTCTTACCCTACAGCTCAATGGACTCATCCAAGTTACCTGGCGAGGAGACAATGATGGGCAACGGCCATCCCAGGGAATGGAGAGGGCCTGCAGCTGCAGGCAGGATCATCCCACCCACCATATCCATGGGATATAAGCCCTCTCTCACTTGGAGGTGGAGTGGACATCACCATCCCAGTCCCCTCAGGATTGGGGGAAGAACTATGGACTAGAGTGGACTTAATGGTATTCTGTTGTACACATATGGTGATTCTAGCAATGGAAGAAATTATAAAAGTGAGGTGGAGCCAGTGGCCACTGGACACTTTCAGGGCAGGGAGGGGATGTGCAGTTGAAATACAGGGGCTTTTTCGGGACTTGGGGGTTGTCCTGAGTGCTGTTGTGGTGACGGATGTAGGCCATTTTAAATCAGCACACACCATTCAGAACTGTGTGGCAAAGAGTGTGATCTACGATGTGAACTGTGATCTATGGTTGATGGCAAGGCCCCAGGATGTGTAGGTCCATTGAGGGTGATGGGCCACACTTGTGGGAGATGTTTGTGTGGGATGTTGTGGGAGGTGTGGGAGGTGGAGAACATGAGAATCCCTGTAGTTTCTGTGTAATATTTAGGTAATCTAAACATCTTTTAAAAAAAATATATAAAAATAACATTTTTGTAAGCAAATGCACATATATGCATATATATTTATATATCATTTTACAAATATTGGTATGTATTGTGAAAATTTTGATTTTTACCCACAATAAAAATAAAAAATAAAAGATCAATATACAAAAATCAGTGGTGTTTCTATACAATTGTAATGTGCAATCTGAGGAGGAAGTCAGGAAAACAATCCATTTACAATAGCAACTAAAATAATTAAATATTTAGCAATAAACTTAACCAAGGATGTAAAGCACTTGTATTCAGAAAACTACAATGCATTGCTAAAAGAAATTCAAAAAGACCTAAATAATTGGAAGAACATTCCATGCTCATGGATTGAAAGGCTAAATATCATTAAGATGTCAATTCTACCCAAATTAATATACAGATTCAATGTAATCCCAATAAAAATTCCACAGCATTTTTTAAACAAATGGAAAACACAATTATTGAATTTGTTTGGAAGGGTAAGAGGCCCTGAACAGCTAGAAACATCTTGAAAAGAAAAAGTGAAGTTGGCGCACTCTCCCTTCTGGACTTTAAATCATATTACCTAGCTACAGTGGTGAAAACAGCATGGTATTGGCATAAAGAAAGACACATAGACCAATGGAACCAAGTTGATGATTCAGAAACAGACCCTCACAATCATGGTCAAGTGATTTTTGACAAGCCTGTCAAACCCACCCAGGTCAGGCAGAATAATCTATTCAACAAATGGTGCTGGGACAACTGGATATCCATAGCCAAAAGAAAGAAAGAGGACCCCTATCTCACATGTTATTAAAAAAATTACCTCAAAATGGATCAGAGACCTAAATATAAAAGCAAGAACTATAAAGCTCCTAGAAGAAAATGTAGGAAAGATTTTCAAGACCTGGTGGTAGGTGGTGGATTCTTAAACCTTACACCAAAAACACGAGCAATGAAAGAAAACATGGATGAATGGGAGCTCCTCAAACTTAAACACTTCTGTGATTCAAAGGACTTCATCAAGAAGGTGAAAAGGCAGTCCACTCAATGGGAGAAAATATTTGGAAACCACATATCCAGTAAGGGTTTGGTTTCCATTCTATATAAAGAGATAATACAACTCAACAATAAAAAAACAAGCAATCCAATTTAAAAATGGGCAAAAGACTGAAATAGACATTTCTCCAAAGAAGAAATACAAATGGTCAAAAAGCACATGAAAAAATGTTCCATATCACTAGCTATTGGGGAAATGCAAATCAAAACGACAATGAGATATCATCTAATACTACATAGAATGGCCATTATTAAAAAAAAAAAAAAAAAAAAAAAAAAAAAAA